>VZRW01009948.1:0-58392 GCA_013398125.1 Aegotheles bennettii | reverse complement strand
TGCAGCGCGGGCGGCAGCGGCCTGGCGGGGAGCGGGAGGCCGAGGCGAGGGGCCGCGGCGGGGCCCGGGGCTGGGCTGGATGCTCGCTCGCTGGGTCCTGCTGGAGGGGTTTTGCTGCTCCCTTCCAGCCGCGGGAGAAACGCTTCCCTTCCGTGGGGCTGCGCGGCTCCGGGCAGACTCCCAGTGCCCTCCTGCCCGTGCGCCCTCAGCAGCTGTGCGCTGCGGGGAAAAACCCCGCGGGATTATAAAATCCGTGCAGAATCGGAGTCGAACTTTACCTGGAAACTTTTGTTAGTGAGCAGCCTGCAGGTGTGTCCCCAGCAGCCCCAGCAGGGCGGGATGCGGTCCGGGCGTGCAGCCCCGCAGGTGTCCGCGCCCGAGCAGGTCCCCCCGGCCCGGTCCTGCTCCAGAGACAGTTCTGCCCGTGCCAGGCTGGCGGCTGTCACTGCTAACCGTGGGCTAGTGTTGGCTACGAGGGAAGAATGCAACCTGCTGGTTTGTGTAATTCTTCCTAGATGCTTGGGCTTTGCTTTGGGGTCATTCAGATCCTGACTGAGATGTGGAAAGGTGACATGCAGTGTTACCTGTTACAGCTGTGCTGCTGCCAGGCAGCCAGCTACTTCAGGAGAAATTCTCAAACTGAACCCCATTGTAAATTATCCTTAAATCAAGAGCTTAATAAAATACACGTGGCTTTTCCATAAAATCCTACAAAATTGAGAAAACATTTTTGAACTATACACTTTTCATATAGATGTGTCAGCTTTAAGCACTGGATTTTTTAAACTTTTCCTCATGTACTGTAGATCACTACAATTATGATTATATTAATAAAATTCAATTTTATTTATATCTTCAGAAAACATAGCACTCAGTTACACAAGGCTGCAGGTAGGACCCGAAGTCCTTAACTCAATATTCACATCTAACTACTTTACCCAAGTCTTTCCATTGGCTTCACTGGGATAACTCACAAACAAACTAACGGACACTCTAATGCTTGTGAGCTGGGACCCTCTGACACAGCTGTAACAGTAAAGTATGTTTCAGTCAGTCCAGGCGAACGAGGGAAAGGCTAATCAGATCTAGATACTCTCCCATGACTTATAAACTATCTCCACGGGAGGGTAAAACACTAAGCACTACTATTTAATTATAATCTGAACATCATTAACAGGCTCCTTTTATATAGTGTACTCATTGTTAGATCGTGTTTTCAGTAAGAGCAAGGAGTATTTGGAACAGAGTGGTTTTAATCCCAGTTGTTTTACACTGGTGCTGGTACTGAGGTCATTGTGGGTTTGCAAATAACTTTCAGAACTACTGTATCCTTTTTTTAAAAAAAGAAAGTCTTTCTGTTTGCTATAAACAGTCTCTTCTGGTTTGTGACTGTACTTCACAGAGACAACACACACTACTTCACACAGCCCACATATGTATTATATGTCATATAATATATGCTTTTATATAAATACCTACTATTCGTGGTCAAAGTGAAGTTTCTCAGTGTTCCCGTGCTACTCTTCTGGGAACTTTGTGGAAACTCTGATGTCTAGATCAGATTCAGAACCAGAAAGTGCAAACGAGTCTTTCCCAAAAGAACAAGGTAATGAAAAGGTCTATTGTCCCAGTGGCAACCGAAGAAAATCATAACACAGACTGATGCTGTCATAATATAAGAATTCCCACTGCTAAAGCTTGCTGTCTGGCCACTGGAAACTATGCAGAGTAAACCATACTATGGGTGCAGTGTTCTACAGCATCACCGTTAGCTTTTGTATGACGAGCTTCTGAAATTACTGAAATGGTCATCAGCTTCAGCTCTGAGCAGGGGATGGACCTGATGACCTACAGAGGTCCTTTCTGACCTAAATTGTTCTGTGGTTCTATGTTTTAGTATATATTAGTTTTACAACAGTGATATCAGGAAGTCTATATGTGGTTTAGATGACTTAATTATTAGATCCCTTAATGTTCTTTATTTCATTGTAGAAAATTAAATTATACATGTACTACATGTACTCTAAACCCTTTAGATAACTGAGTCCATTGTGTAAAGGTCTTACCACGATATTTACACCTCACAATAAAATTTAATGCTGATCTTTGCTCTTTCTGGTATGCTGCATGTTTTGATGTGTATACTCATCAAGACGCATGTGTGCTTATCTGACCCCTGTGCTTGGACAGGCAAGCTCCCTTTCCCCCATCCCCAGTGCTCTGCTGATGGCTTCCAGAATGTGGTTGCCCTCCTGTATCCTGTAGCACCTTCAGCTACGCTCTGCATATGGGTACTCATGTACAGTGTTGGGGTTGTGGGAATATTTGGCTGACTACCAGATGTCATTTACCTCCCTTCTCCGAATTGCTCTATAATACATTTTGGGTCTTCCCTTTACTGTTTTGAAATCTGAGTTAATTCACTTACTAGTCCAGGGTACAACTCAGCTGTGGGCATTCGTAGCAGCAGTCAGCATGATTAGGTACTGATGGAGTTTCTTTCAGCTGCAGCCCAATCCCTGTACAAGGCAGAGGGATCTCTTAGTTATAGAGAGCACAAGAATGTCCATTTAGCTGCTGAAGTAGGTCTATGTGCTGGACGAGGAGGACCACATGAATGCATAGGAAACAAAGCTGGAAGACTTCGTGAATCTGTGGTTGTCATCCTGTCCTAATCACTGTGCAGACATGTCTGGAAAAGGCAAATTACCACCACATGCTAGGATCATGCGCTTCTGTGAACACAGAACAACAATGTGTGGCCAAAAAACTTCTGTCAGGAAGTACAGCTTCATGGACCCACGCAAAGAATTTGTCCCAGTTGTCTTGTGCTGGAGTACACAACTTCTGGCCCTAAACACACTGAAGGTTTGGTTACTCTTCATGTCTGGACAGTCATTGTTTTAGGTTGATAAAAGCCCGGTGTTGCGTAGTCAACAGTTAGTTTTGTTAATGTGGAGGCTTGCTGTGATACTATGAAAGCTGTTTGAATTTCAGCTGTCTGTCTCAGAATACACCTGAATTAATAATTGATTTTTAGGTGAGTTTCCCAGTTTCATCTGATACTACTGACAGCTTGGGTGGCCAAAGTTAACCTCTTAACAGGAGATAAAGAATGTGTTAAGAAGGGAGTGCCGCTCTGATGCTTTGCAGAACTTGGCACTGTGGTGAGCAGGTTCGTGTGCTCCTGTGCTCATAGTGCCTGCCATTAGGGTTGAGGAGCAAATAAGGAATTTGCAAACTTAGAGCGTCTGCAGCCTGGTTTCTTCTTCATGATTTAGCTGTACTGGTGAGATGCAGTTGATAATCATGATTTAAGGGGCTTCTACCTGTCCTGTGCTGCTAAACCTAGTGAAGCCCTCCTCGTGCAGGAAGGAGTCGCTGAAAATCCAGTGCATCATTTGGTGAAACAGGGTGGCAGTGGAGTGTTCCTTTGTAAGAATGAAGGCAAGATGGTGCTCCTTGCTGGTGTGCTAAGTATCATTGTGGCCAGCTGGCCCCACAGAACACCTGCGTAGCTAGGGACAGATAGCTTATGGTGTTGGACTCTGTGGGGCTCAATAGCTGTTTTTCAGAAGTGGAAAATGCCTGTGTCAGCAAGTGGTCCAGAAAGACAGAGGAAATTATTAATACTCTGTGTCCCACTGCCCATGCCACACACAGTGATTTCAGTGAGTAATGGACTAGTAATGCATGTGCTGGCTTGTGGATAGTGAAGTACTTTGGAACGTGTTGTATCTGATAGTTAACAGGGCTTTACAGTGCCTGGTATCCTTAATTTTTTTAAATTTCTGAGGTGATGGAATTGACAATGAGCTATTTTGTGGCTTTCATGGAATGAGAGCTCGTTGGTTTTCCAAATAACTCACTGTGCTTGCTAACTTGGGGACACAAACTCTGATTTTATTGACTTACATAGATTGCTTGCAGTTCCTTTAACTTCAGTAAAAACTTCTGATTTGATTGCAGTTTCCCATTATTTTAAAAATAGGTAGATAAGGAGTGCTGGAAGAACTTCAGAATGTTTTTCCTTTTGTGTGCTTATGTTCTTTATAGCTTAAAACAGCTGAAGTTAGATCTGCTGGCAGCTTAATGAAAGTAAATGGCTGTCTCTTAACTAGCAAACAAGGAAAGCTGAAGGCAGCCTCTATAATGGTAATAATGGCTTCCTCTGGTTATTTTTTGTCTTCCCTTCCCAGCTATGATCAGAAATCGTATAGGATTTAAAAGAGGGGATATTGTCTGCAATTGCTAAAGGTGTTGATGTTCCAGGTAACTGTTGAGAATTCCTCTTCTATGCATTGTGCCGGTTTTGGTGGCAGCTGGAGAAGGTGGAGAGATAGGAGTTTGTGAGGTTCGTGTTTCTGATTTAGCCTTTGAAGGGAACTTGTGCTGCAAAATGAGGAAGGAGTCCACTCAGAGGAGCAGGAGGCATGATCTGAAGCATATTACTACCCTGGTTTTCCAGTTTCTTTTTCAGCATGATCTGCCCAGCAAAAACAGGTGCATTTTAGAGGTATCTGACTGAAAAAAAGGTACCTTTCCAGGCCAGTGGAAGGGTTTCCTGATTATGTGTGAAAGAAATTTCTGAAGTGGGATAAGAGATGGAAGGACACTGGCTTCAGCACGAGCCGCGGAACATCTCTTCTCCCTTGACATTATTTAAGAGTTATCTCAGTGGAGAGAATGAATCTCAGTAACATGCACCATGCAGTGGAGAAGGTCATCGATTTATCACCACTGACACTGAATATTCATTAGTTTCTCTGTCCAACACAGGCATCAATCCCTTATGAGGAGACTGCCATGGAAAGGTATTTGAAAGGATAGAAACAGGCTTGTGCTGTTTGAGTGCTGTCCAACAAAGGAAATAGGTATTTTAAAGATGAATTCTCAATTTAATTTTTCAGTATTATTACACTGTAGTTCATGAAAATTGAAAATCCGTAACAGTGCATCAGAAAAATTACTCTGTTGCATGCCTATATGGCAAAGCAAGCACAGGTAAAATTGGTAAGAAAACTATTTGTATAGTCTAATATTTAGCTCTTGACTAGGAGCCAGTTAGGGAGCAAGTGAAGCCTGGAAAGAACAAGAGCCTTTCTATTTACTCACCATCTTCTAGGCGAATCTCCTCTTTTAGACCAAATTTCTTTAAGACAGCTGCAGATACTGCAAGCAGCCCTCACCAGATTATACCTCTGTGAGCTGTTCTCTGTTAGGAGCTTCTTCACATGTCCAGCAGAGCAGTGGGCTGCACTGACTGCTCCAAGGTTGCTGTGAAAGCCCTGCATAGGACCATCTTCTTCCTCTCTTCATGAGTAGAAGAATGGAGCAGTGGAAGCTGGTGCATGGTTTACCACATCTCCTCTTTTGTTTTTGAGGTGTTTGGGATGTTTGTTATACAGTGACTTGATCTTAGGTCTCCCCAGGGGAGCTGGATCCTGATGGTATAATGCTAAATACTCTTGCTGCGACAGCTGGAGTCAAAGTGCTTGAAAGATGTTTTCTAGGTAGCCACAAAAATCTGTGTTTGTAAGTTTGGTACTTTGGGAATGTGTTCTCAGCTGGTAGAGCAAGGGTTAGCCAGCAATGTGAACCTACAAAGGGCTGTGCCAGCAGCCTGGCTTAGCCTGTTGGGAAAATGAGGTGTTAAATACCAAGTATGGTGCAATAAAAACCATCCAACTTCTAGAGTGAAGACAAGGGACCTTGCAGAAGACCCAGAAAATAAACAGAGAACCGTGAGAGGAGTGTATGCGGAGAAGCTGTGCAACCACAATACAAACTGGTCATGTAAAAAGGCAAGCAGCAGTGGGGACAAATATGTACCTGGAACTAGAGAAAAGCATGCAAGTCCAGACTGTCGTCTCAGGAAAGCAGCACAGAAGCTTTCAGTGTGATAAAAGGGTGGCAACAGATTTGGCTCAGTGGCATCTGTTATCACACATATAAAACCTTTGGCTTTGGGAACTTGTTTGAGTTTTTTTTCTTTTTGGTTTTGTTTTTTTTTGTTGTTTTGTTGTTTGTTTTTTTTCTCATTGAAAACATGCAATTTCACTGTAACTTTTATTTTAGATTATCTTATATGTAAAAATTAAGATGAGGCAACTAAAGCTTTCATCTGTTAAGCATTGCTTTATTTTGAAACAGTATTTTAAAACACTGTGAGGGTAGGAATGTGTTGGCAATAGATTTTTTTTAACAGGGATTGGATCTTTTTTGGTGGAACTGTAAATTCCAATTTTCAGGCTGGTAAAGATATTGAGATCTAAGGATCTAGGGGTTCTGAATCAAAATTAAATCCTATTGAACAATAGAAGTTAACATATATTAAGTTTTAATAAGATCCCCAGAAGGCTAAGCACTGTTATTCAATGATTCTGCTTTTTTAGTACCTTTTCCCCCATACTTTTCAAAGGGACTGGTAAAATCATGGATAATTGAAAATTTACTGCTTTAATATGTTTCAGAATTTGGTAACAGCTAATGAATTCTTGTGTAGGCAATTGTTGTAGTGGGAGGTAGGGGTTGGAACTAGATGATCTTTAAGGTCCCTTCCAACCCAAACCATTCTATTCTGTTCTATTTTGGTTTATATGATTAGCTAATCATATGATATTTACATGCCATATAGACATTTTCCTAACAGAATTCAAAGACTTAAAATCACAGCAAACAAACACTTTTTAATTTTTCTTATTTCTGAAGTTGCCTGGGGACAGTTGTGAGCCTAGTGAATTTGAAATGGCTACCAAATATCAAAAATTGCTATAAAGGTATAAAATATGCTAAGTGCCAGAATGCAAGAGCATTTAATTTGGGGTACTTTGTAGAGCTGGTAGGACTGTCCTGAGTCACTTCTTTATCTTGGTTTTCTTTGGCATCATGCCCTTAGTGGATGGTTCAGCGACACGTGAAGGTGCTCTGCCACACTATTGTTGGTTCTACATTAATGTGCCATCAGGAAGATGTAAAATGGCTTTAGCCCAATCTCCACAGCTGCTTAGGATGGGTAAGAAGGAGGAGTGAGTTAAGTCACTGATACCTAGGTAACAGCCAGATAGCCCTTTTGAACAAGCTGTTCATGTCTGTTTCTTGTGACAGCCTTGCAAATAAGTATGAGAAATATTTCTCTATGTTCCTTAGCTCTCTGAGCATGGCTTCTGTGTTTCTAAAACACAGGTTAGAACTGTCATGTATCCTTGAGGTCCATTTGCCTTGTGTGCTGAAGGAACAGGCCAGAGAGACAGGAGGCCCCCTTGCAGAGCCCTGTGTTTCATTCTGATGTCCTGAGAAGTGAGGAGACAACCTGGGAGAAGCTTTCATCCATAATCTCCAGCACTAACAACTGCTGCCTCCAGCAAAATTTTGTTCTGTTTTCCATCATGTGTGCTGTTTGCAGTGTCCATCTGTTTCTGACTAGAGCACTGGAAATACTCTACCAATGGAACCATCCAGGTGTCCTTGCTGCTAGGGCTCCAAAAATTCGAATTTTTGTGGCCACTATTATAAGCATCAACTATTTACATACAACTTTCCTAGTTTGAATATCCTTAATTTGTGTTTTGCCTGTTACTGAATAATATTGAACGTTTAAGCAAGGCTGAGCATTTTGAGTGCAAAGACTCCATTAATTTTTCTCTCTGGCGTATCCACCAGAACATTAAGTTTGCATTTGAGGGCTGCTGAGTAGGATACACAAAAGGAAAAATAGGTGATAGAAGTATAGATCAATGTATAATTGTTGTGTGGAACAGACTGAAGAATAATGCATAAATTTTTTCCATTAAAGAGAAAATATTTACTCAGAATTTTCTATTCTGCCAGTGAATACCTCATGGTGGGAAAAAAATCGGTTCTCTTTCTGAACTGGGGCATTTATTTGCCTTCTGTTACAGGTCTGTGGCTCCATGTGCTTACCAGGTTTAGGACCCTATTAATTTTTTTTTTAACATCTTAGTTACTTAACCAATAATTACTGTTAAAATTTGCACTGCTTGTAATGTTTCCACTCAGTTTCAGCTTTTATCCATCTCTTGCACACCTGGGGAAGCTCTTGACTAAGCCTCATCATATCATCAGTTCCAAGGCTGAATCTAGCTGCTCTGTGATGCTCTGTTCACAACCCACAACAATAAAGCTTTGGTGGAAGGTAGAAGGAATTGCCATCTGAGGAAGCCCACCAGCAGGGGACATGGCCAGAAGATGAGCCTTCAGCCTGCCAGTCTTAGCTTTCTGTTTATGGGCAGAGTCAGCCATGGCTTTTGATGGTGCCTTAACAATCTCCTGGGCAGGAATTGCCTCTTAGTGTAGGAATTTTGCGTGTTAATTTGTTCTTCTGTATGGCAAATCTTCTCCATAACCTATGGCAAGTTCGTTGCTGGTCCTCAGAAGTCTCCTTGAGTAAACAAGATTCATTCTGCACTATTGTCTTCAACCATGCAAGCAACCACGGACAGTCTTCTGAAAAGGAAGCATGAGCTGTTGCCAGTTCACATTTACAGTTGCTGTTTCTGGAGTATATTTCATTCACATGTTTTAATTCTCCAAGATTTTCTGAAGCAAGTATCCCTCTGCCTACAAGAATCATTAAACTTCTGAAAAAATGCAGTGGAGCGCTGAGTAGAATAATGAAAACGTATTTGTGTCCTCCTCAAACCTATTTATGCTGGCAGTCTGACTGAAAGAAAGTTCCTTCTCTTGTTTTAAAAATACTTGATTATTACAAATGATCATGGAGGTCGATAGAGTTTAAATCATAACTGTGAACTTTAACAATTGTGGTTGTGCATGCCCCCTCCCTGGCAGTGTCCAAGGCCAGGTTGGATGGGGCTTTGAGCAACCTGGTCTAGTGGAAGATGTCCTCGCCCATGTGGCAGGGGGCTTGGAATGAGATGATCTTTAAGGTCCCTTCCAACCCAACCCATTCTACGATTCAACTAAAAATGCTTATAAACACTGTGCAGGGTCTACTCTTTCATGAAGGTGTGAGTATCAGTCCCTGTCAGTGTATCTACGTGTTTGTGTGTGATGGGAACGAAGCACAGCTGGGTGACTGATGTGGTTACAGTGTATTTTTTTGTGTAATCAAAGAGCTCATCTCCTTCTCTCCCTTATTGCAGTTTCATATCCTTGAATGTCCCTCTATTTCTTCAAGATGAAGAAGATGATTGCATGCTTCTTTCTGCTATCTGGACATATTCTGCTTTCCAATGTCTCTGTCTTGGCAAAAGATCTCCCTGAAGGGCATTTCACCCGAAGAAGGGATGTTAACTCACAATCTCTACTAGGTAAGTTACAAAAAACCCAAAACCAAACAAAAAACCCAAACACCACCACCAAAGGCCATCTCAAATAAAAATTGTAAAAGGCATGAGCAGCTGGCAAACCTTGGCTGAGTTAGTTTATAATAAAAAGAAAATTGCCGTTTTCAAGCAGGAATGTAACAAACTTTGTTGTCCAGTTAGCAGCTGTTGAAAGAAGGTATTTACTTTTGGCGTACTAGATCCACTTTATGTAAGTGGTGTGAAATATTTTCTATAGGATTGTTGTCTTGGAAAAAAGACCTTATGTTCACTGTTTAGAGAAAATACATATTGATCCATGAAGGTTCTGTCAAACTGCCTTCTATTATGCCAGCAAGTTTTAGCTGTCTGTATGTATGTGCTGCATGTAAGGATGATTGAATGGAAATCAGTGGCTATTGAAATGGGGCTTGTCATTACATTACTTGATGTTAATCCCTTCATTTTGTCAGGTTAATTTTATTTATAATGAGTAGCTCATTTTCCCTCTATTGTCAAAAGTCTGAAGACAGGATCTAGCAGCTTTAGCTTGTGCTGTCATGTTTTAAAACTTAAGGTTTCTGTCTCTCTTGTTGATCATTGCCTGTACATCATCAGGCAGTTTGCTGGTCAACTTTTTCATCTGCTAACAGTTCATGACTTAAAATAATTTTCTTTTTTCATTGTTTGAAGTATTTGTCAATTATGAAAACATATCATAGATGGAGTTTGGACATCCCCCATCATTAGGGATTCATGATACACACCAACAGTAGATCTGATCAGATATCTCCCTCCAGTCAGCAACTGAGAGATGTTAAGTGGCCTGCCTCCCCGTGAAGGTGACCTAACCTAGGTGAACATAAGGAATGTGAAATGTCCTGCAGAAGATGTATTGGGAATAAAGAACAAGAAACAAAGCCAGAACATGGGAGAATGGGTGACAGAGAGGGGAGCACCAAGTTTTATCAGTGAAACTCTACACCAAACAAAACATAATCCTTTAAATATGTAAAATTTCATAAAGTGCTATTCACAGTCTGTCCTTTGTTAACTTTAATCCATTGGTTTCCAATTCCTATAGAACAACTTTTAGCCAAATGACAATGACAACAGGTTTCCCTTTCATACTCATCTTTCTCAAAACTAATAGATGCAATCTTGAGACACTTGGGGTTCTGCAACTGAAGGCTGAAAACCGTGGCTCTGGAGATACAGTCCATCAAAAAACATGGATGTGGGACAGCAAAGAGATATACCCACATTCACACCTTCCTCAACAGGACTCTCAAACTTTCTAAAATCCTAAAATGTGATTAAATAGCAGCCCCTCCTGAATATTTCAGGGTCCCCAGCAAATAGTCCAAGTGAACTTATTACTTTAAGAAGTAGTCTACCTTCTCTCGAGATAATGAATGAAATAGCAAGGTGTTATGTGGAGAAACTAAAGGGTTTCACTTTTCTCAGCTTCACTTTTTCCCTATGACTTTTTAAATTGCTTTTATAGCCTCTTTTTCATATTTTAAACAGTGGAAAATGTATTAAAATAATTAGCATGCAATAAAAGTCAAAATTTATAGATTAAATTATTTCTGTCTTCCTTCAAAAGCCAAGTGATTTGTGGTCCCTGCATTTGGAAAATTCTGGAACCCTATTAGGTTTGGCATATGCAGGATGCAAACAGTTCTGGCCGCTCTGGCTGAAAGAGCCTTTCCAAGACATTAAATGTTGCAAGAAACTTGGGACATTCTCTGGTCCAGCCCATAAAAGTACGTGGCATTTTGGAGTCAGACTCTTGGACCTTGCATTCTGTTACAATAAATTAGGTCACCTGCTTCAAATTCAGCAGTGCATATAAACAGTGGCATGGTTAAAACGTGCCTCTGTGTAAAGAACAGAATGTGTAAAATGCATGCCACTCTGCTGGAAAGCTGCAGTGTTCCTTAAATGACATGGGAAAGAACAGGGCCAAACCATGATGTCAGTGACATCAAATCTATTGACTTAATAAAATCACTCCAGATTTACAGCAATTTAACATGGATTAGAAGCTGTCCTGTTCTATATAATATGTATATTATAAATAGTAGCAGCTGTGACAATTGCTGCTGTTGTGGAAAGACTTGGTTAGCAGGCAAAAGCGAGCAATATAGCTGTAAAGAACCAACAGATAGCTGGAAAAGTAATAAAACTTCAAGTTGGGACTTTTTTTTCAGGTGAAGGTCTCTGTTTTTAGGACTAAAATGAAGGTTTATGCTATGTAAATATTAGTAATATAAAAATAATTTTATTCCTTTTTTCTTAATTTTACCAATTTTTAAAACAAAAGTGTACTGCTGTGATAACTATTTACTGGTAAAATACCAATAGTGGCCATGTACAGAAGTAAAAGTCCTTGCTCCAGGAAACTGACAACACAAATAAGCAAAATGGAATGGACGAAAAAATCCTGTCAGATTATCCACAGAGGGATAAAAGTATTTTGTGATCCAGCTTTAGGAGGATTTAATTTTTTGGCAGCCATGCACTAATACTTCATAGATTTCTTAATTGTTTTGTTAGGGCTAATAGCCTATATGTTTTAACGAAGGTTTCAGAATATGCTATGCCTTTTCTATGTTTTTCTTATCCCCAGTGTTTCTGCTAAACCTTTATGTGTGTTACTTTAATTTGGGAGATCTTTGCATTGCTTCTTGTTGTTTAAACTTGTTATTGCTGTAGCTAATTATTTCCATTAAAAATCTGATATCTTTTGTGCAAGGATCAACTGGACATAAAATTTTTGGAACTCTTTCTCTGTGGCCCTTGAAAGGCAAATTGCTGTGAATAGGATTGGCTTTGCAGGTTTTTCTTTCTTTAAACACTGAATCGAACTTCAGAGTATTTAAAACTTGTCAATTGTTCCAATTTAATTAAATTTGTTAACATTTTCTTATATGTTTCTCATGGCATATTAGTTGTACAACATGTGTCATTGCTTTAGAGATGGAAAACATACATGTATTTCTCATAACAGAATTTGTATTAGATTGCTGGAAATATTGTTTTAATGTAGGTGTATTTATGTTTTAAAGAATCGCTTCCACAGTCCTGCAAGATCTTGTGAAATAACTGAAACATGATGGTCTGTTTGTCTTTCTGCAGAAAAGCGGTCACTTCTCCCCTTATGTGATATATGAACTAAATTTTGCTTTCTCTTTCCCTTCATCAGTAATTTGATCCTGACTTTTAGATCTTTGGCCTTATTCTGATTCCTTAAAGGAAATGAATCTTTTGGTTTAGAATCTTCTCTTTTAAAGGCTTTATCAGAGTTCTGAAGTTTTTACTTTGCTCTGACAAAATCACTGCTCTTGCTGAGCACAGCTGCTTTGTTAGATTACACACAGGTCACTGAAAGCAGAGTTTGCCAGCTTAGCATTGCTTTTTGGATGCTGAAGAAGAGCAGTAATGAAAATATACTTGCCTACATGGATTTAAAGATAAAATTATGTCTGCTACATTAGCTAATTCCCTTTAGATATAACTGAAATGGGCTTCAGCACCTAAACAGACTGATCAAGAGTTATGTCAGTTGTCCAGAGTGGTGGTTTCCATACTGTGATTTCAAGGCCATGGTCAAAGGTCCACAGCACCTTTCAGCAGGTTCCATGTTCAGAAGCAACATGTGCCCAGACCTTGCAAGTTGAAGCTTTTTCTGGTGTTTGATGTTGTGGGTTTTTTTGGTGCGAGCAGATTTGGGGCTTACACCCCATATCTTAATCATTCGTTATATAACAAAGCAAAACAAAACTTCAACACTGGAAAAAACATAAGTTTTTGTGTTGTTTGGTTTTTTTTTTCTTAGCGAACTCTGTTACTGTAAACTGGGCATGTATTTCATGTCACATGGGCATATTTCTTTGGAGAGGCCTGAGGTGGATGCATTGGAAAAATTGAATAAGCTGCAGAATAATATTAAAAGCAATAACATTCCTTCTGTTCCTTAGGTATATAAAACGTGCACCTACCTGTTTTTGAAAATAACTATGTATGTGAGCAGAAAAGCTAACTTAGGGGGCATTCCTCTAGCTACTACATGATACCAGAAGAAAGAAACTACAAGAGATTAACTGATACTGCACAAAATTGAAACAGAGAGTGGAAAGGAGGCCAAGAAGGAAATGTACTTGGCTCCTGTTCAGTAGAAACTGCTGCTAAATGCAAATGTCCATGTCTGTGTTAAATTATATTTTGCAACAGAATATATAATGATTTATCTCTTGGTTGTATATATATGATTCCACTGATAATATGAGGGGAAGTAATGTGAAGTACATAGAGTGCTCACTGAATTTATGAATCACTTGCTGCAGTCAGTTGAAATTATTCCAAGCTTTTTCATATCCAACCCAGTTCTTAAACTTGTGTGTATGTAACTTTCAGGTTAACCATTCTGGGTTAAATTTTAGCCACAAATCGGAGAGGAAAATGTGTGACAAAAGTGAGTCTGGTCCATGATGCTTCCGTGAAGCGCAGATAAGATTTCTGTTTAGTTTTGGTTGAATTCATTGTACATTTATACACTAAGGGCTGGCCAGAAATCTCTAAATTCTGCTAATGTGGAGGGCTGAACCAACATGGGATGATTAACTACTGTAAGAAACTCATTCACAGCCTCAGCATATGTGTATATGTGTTATTTCTTCACATAAATGCAGCCCTGCCAAGTTTTTCTGTCCTCAGCCGTGTTAAGTAGACTCATTATAACTGAAGTCTGCGTTGCAATTGAAGTCAGAATTGTGTCATGATAACTACATAATGTGTTTGACACAGTAGGCTGGTATAGTATTTGGGGAGATCTAAACTATTCCAGGCAGTAGATAAAGGTAGGAAGAGGTTGCACATTACATCTTCTTAAATTATCACTTATTTGGTTAAAATGTAAGCAAAATCCTAGGCAAACTTTTATGAGGATACAAGGTGATCAAATATGTATCAGTTTAGACTCTCTCTAATCAGAACGTAAAACTGCCGTATAAATGGAGATGTGAAACATATGGAAAGAGCAAATCATTTTATAGTGTGTGAAATGACCTGTTCCTTCCTTCTGAGGTGTGTAGGCACATTTTACAATCATTGTCCCTCAAGGCAATATTAGCAATTGTGTGCTTTGCTTCCCGGTAGTGGTTGTCTCAATAGCTGGGAGATCTCCGTGGACTTCATGCCAAGTCTTGAAACTTCAGCTTTCATCTTGATCCACCAGCTGCCGGCCTCTCCTCTGCAATAGCTGTTGTCTATTATCTACCTGGCTGGGGTCTAAAACAGTACCGGGAAGGTTGCATTTGTTCAGACCACCCCGCTCTTTCAGGTTTCTGGGTTTTGTTTGTGGTGGGAGTCCCTCTCTCTGAGGCCTGGCAGCCTGGCTTGTGTCGAGTCTGTACCTCCCCAGCCTGTAACAGGGGTTCTGGAGACTGAGAAGGCGAGATCTGAATTGATGATCGTTTCCCTGGCCCATTATTCCCTGCAGAAGCTGTTATTCCGTAAGCAGGCCCAATTAGTGAGCCAGGAGGGTAGCTGGGACCATGACAGACCCCAGGGATTTGTGTCCTATTCTGAGTACGCTCATCTGCAGCCAATTATCACAGAGATCAGAAAGTTTGGACTTTGGTCTGTGTGAGCAATTTTAACCACAAAACAACATCATACTTGCCAACTTTCATATTTAGTATTCATTATTAGTTTTCAAGTTATATACCAAAGTGACATTCACTTTTAAGCCGATTAAAGGGCAATTCAGTAATTAATGTTCTCTGAGATGTAATTCTATTTCTAGCCGCACAATAAATTTTCTTGTATTTCTTTAATGTGTAAATATTTCCTCTAGCAAAGCCTTTTCTTTTCCCTCCTTCCTCTCTTCTCTCTTCTCTTTGTTTTGTTTTCTTATTCTCTTATCTTTCTCTCCCCTTTTTTCCCTTTTCCCTTTTTCCTTTTCCTTTTCTTTTTTTTTTTTTAAGGGATTTGTAAGGTTTCCACAAGGAGGAAAGAATGTCTGCTGCTACAGAAAAAACTGAGTCATGTACTGAACAGCAAATGCTTTCTGTAGTTCTGAAATTGTTTGTTACAACCCCCACAAATTACCGTGAAATATCATTTCTGTTTGAAAAGGAGTTTGCCTTGACAATAATTCACTGAGCAAAGTTACAAACTGGTTTTGTGTGTATATTCTCAAAGGGCTCAAAGATTCCTCTGTGTATTTTGTCTTGAAGGAAGATGAGGCTAAAAGAAAGAACACTGGATGTTCAAAAACGTGGTGTTTTGACTTAATTGTGAGTACTTTAGCTTAATAATTAAAAAAAGCACGTATGTGCAAAATTAGCGTGAAAATCCTGAAAACAACATTTGCATAACTTTTTTTATAGGCACGAGTGGGTAATCAGACACTACTGTGAATGAAGACAACATGCCTTTAAATTGGAAGCTTTGGAATCTAGAAAACTCCATCTACTTATTTAAGCACTGCTGAAGTGGTAGAACCTAGTGGTTTGCCAGTGAGCATGATGTCCCACGTATTTTTGGGGCAGGGGGAAATGGTGTACGGCACTATCCCGTGGTGCTGTTTCTGAAATTATTCTGGAAAAGAGTCTGATACTTAAACCATTACCAATGGATACAAATATGTGGTTTCAGGTCAGCTGATCAATGAGTAATGTTGAAGTTGCTAACAGCTTTCCCCGTAAACAAAGGCAGGGGTGACTTTAAAAAAAGTGTGGATAGGAGTTTTTAAAACATTAAGCTAATGTCCTGAAAGCAGAACAGTACAAACTCAGGAACGTCACATTTTTCCATGAATTTTCTATGCTGCTACTAACAGTTATTTACTTTCTCTATCTGTTTCTTCTCTTAATAATTTCTGTCTCCTTCCAACAGCACCCCAAGTAGCTCAGGCAAAACAGGAGTTTCAGATCTTCATCTTCTCCCATTCAGTCACCTTTTTTTTGGTGTTGGTTGTGATTTGTTGTTTTACAGATGTACGCAGGACAGAGTCGCAGGGAGAGTAAACACCTCCAGGTTGTCTGTGGGAACTGGATTCAAATTAGCATTAACTGTGTGTGCTACAAAGTTTCTCCATTGTGGCTCAGAAAATTAATTTCCCTTCTCTCATGGGTATGACCTGCGCTCAGCCTAGAGCACATGGCATTTGTTTCTGTCAGGAAGCAGTGGGTAGAAGCTGATGCTGCCAGGACTGGCATGAGGGTATCAGCGACCTTCATCCCTCTGTCCAGGTGTTCCTGTGGCTGCAAGGAAAGCACCCTACTCCCTGG
Organism: Aegotheles bennettii; assembly: GCA_013398125.1. Classification (NCBI taxonomy): domain Eukaryota; kingdom Metazoa; phylum Chordata; class Aves; order Caprimulgiformes; family Aegothelidae; genus Aegotheles; species Aegotheles bennettii. Next base: position 41,804 of record VZRW01009948.1, on the reverse strand, counting down.
TCCTCCTGACCATAAAAGCAGGTTTGGCTTCTGTCAGGAACCCCAACAGTTTCCATCTCAGTACAGCTGAAATATTCAAGAACTGAAAAACATGAGAGCATCCCTGTGTCATATATAAGCTTGATGCTAAAGAGTACCAGTGTCAATAAAGGAATGGAGAAGTGCTAGGAGTCAGATTTGGGACTCTGGAATTAGAGAGACTTGATATTAATATTGACCTCATTATTTTGGAAAGGATGACAGGGAAGGAATAGAAATAGTGAGGTGAAATAAGAACAAGGTAATGAACTCTCTTGCAGTGACTGATAATGGAGCATTTGCACGTAAAAGGAAATGGCAATCTGTGGACAAGAGCCTACTGCTGTACAGCTCTTCCAGAAATTTTGGAAGTTCAGAAAAGATTTTGTCAAAGGCTATAAAGAAATATCTGGAGGCTGTGTTGCATTTAGAGAGTGTTCCCAGATGAAGAAATTTGTAAGGCGGAATGGGTGAGCTGCCAAACTCATAATGAATCTTTGGGTTAAGGCCAGAGGCCTGTGAGTTTAGGGAAAGTCTCAGAGCAGAGATGGGGCCAGTGAGTACAGGGGTAAGTCCTGGACCCAGAGTCTGTCCCAGAACCAGTAAGAGGTAGAATCACCTGCAGAACTGAGTGGAGCACATATGTGTGCCAGGAAAATGGTATTGAGCAGTTTCTAACATCTACTTCAGGAACCAGGTATGATTATATCTGAAATGCACCATGCCATCCTTTGCCCTTCTTTGAATTAAAATGAGAAAAAAGAAAAGGGGTGGAAGTTAACTTGCATGAAATGTCTCACTAGAGCCAAGAAGTGCTTGGAATTAGTGTTATTCCTCATTTATTCTTGGCAACAATGACAAAATATGTTTTCCAAGCAGGAACAACATTACATTAACTGCTATGTAGTACATTATTCATCTTTGCAACTGAAACTACTGCTTCCTAGAAGGTGTATGTAGGTAATACACAGATATGTCTGTCTTCCCATCAGAGCATTTTGCATTTGATATATTTATGAATGAATTGCATGTTAGTATTGTGATTGTGTGGCAAGAAGATTAAACCTTCCTGATGAACTGAGAAATTTTTTGGAAATATCTGAGAACCTGTCAAACCCAATCTTTTTGACTGGATGCTTAGCTAGGGGAAATGAGAATTCTGGACTCCAAGAACAAATAATTGACACCTAGCAAGTTCATACAATTTGAAACAAATTTGGTAGGAGTTACACTGAGATGTATAAAGAAAGATATTGTAAAGAGAGGCAAGTAAGGTTGAGGGCTAGAGGGAAAAAAATAACAAAATGGCAAAGAAATAGGAGAAATTTAGGAAGAAGCTTTATAATGTGCTAGCTGGGAGAATAGTTTTTAATTTAATTCTGAGTGAAGAATTTTGGTTTGTTACTCAAAGATAAAATTTAAAAATAAACCTGGTGTTATTGCTGACAATGTCACAGGACATGTAATCTTTTGTATATACATTGCTGTGGAGTGAGCTAAGAAATACAATATATTGCGTCTTAAAATTGCCATTAATGCATTACCTGCCCAGGTAATAATTTTTCTATGATCTCATTTTTTCATAAGTTATCTCGTCCTTCCTTTTTGCTTAAATTGCATTACTCTATATAAAAAAATTTCATGGAACTAATACTTATTTTAAGTTACTTTTTCAATGTCTTAACTTCACTGTAGTATTCACCAAGTTGAGCTAATCTCCTTTTGCTTTGTGTACTACAGCAGTCTTCTTTAACACTTATCCATTCTCATCTATTAGGATAAAGACCTACATAACCAAATAAGTAATATCCAGATTAAAAAAAAAATAAGGCGTCATAAAGGCGTAGGACAACAATAGAAAATAACTAACTCATTTTTAAACAATCAGTCTTTTCAAGGGAGCTGGCTTGCAAAAGCTGTTGAAAAATCACCATCTGAAACATAGGTCCTTTAAATGTTTTCTGTTTGAATATCCCAAAATGGAAATGTCTGAGGAAATTAAACAGTGCCAGGGGACATTCTTGGGCACTGGGACTCCACCATTATTGTTGCTGTTAAATGGCTGGAGCTGTCTCTGGCCCACAGCAATTAACACTCCCCAAGCAATCCCTGTGCATGGTTCAGAGGCTACAGGGGGACAGGGATTATTCCCAGTAAGCAGTTTGCATACAGCCACTCTATTTCAGTGGAAAAGTGAGTTTAATACGATGGATGTGGGCCAGCTGGCGTCTGAGCTTAGCTTGTATCTTAGACTGCTCTCTGGCACTGAGACCTGTGGGATGAAAGTACCTGCTTCTTTCCTACTAAATACTCAGAGCTTTCAGAGTGGTTGAATCCACACTGCTTATTAGGATGGGTCCCTCATGCCTGAGGATTGTTTGTGAAAATGTCAATTGTCCTAGACCAAACAAAACCAGGAACTGTTCTAATGAAACACAGGTCATCCCATCACTCGTTACATGCCTTGCTAGTGAGGTTGGGCTTCCTGGAGAAGAGGAGACTGAGAGGAGACCTTATTGCCCTCTACAGCTACCTAAAGGGAGGTTGTAGTGAAGCTGCTGTTGGTCTCTTCTCCCCAATTGCTGATGACAGGACGAGAGGAAATGGCCTCAAGTTCCGTCAGGGGAAGTTTAGGTTGGAGATTAGGAAGAAGTTCTTTCCTGAGAGGGTGGTTGGGCACTGGAATAGGCTGCCCAGGGAGGTGGTGGAGTCACCGTCCCTGGGGGTGTTCAAAAAATGGGTTGATGAGGCACTTGAGGCCATGGTCTGATGGTCTGATGGTCAGGAATATGATGGGATAAAGGTTGGACTTGATGACCCTGGAGGTCCCTTCCAACCATAATGATTCTATGATTCTATAATTCTATGATTTCACAGCCCAGTAGCGTCAATGCCAACGCACAAGAAAACTCCCTGGCACTGCTTTAGTTATATTAAGGCAGTGCAGCAATAATTAGAAATAAGATGAGAGGGTACAAACACACTCTGAGACAGAGAACCTGGGTGGGTGAGCAAAGTCAAAGCAGTGTGAGCTTCATCAAAGCCGCAGTAGAAGTTCAAGCCTGAGCATAATTTGCTTTGAGAAAGGAACAGAAGGAAACCTGCAGAGACTAGAGAAAATAATTTAATGGATTTTTCATCTCTATCATCTGTAGGGGAAGGATGCTCAGTGTGAAATACTCTTTTAAGCTTTCTTTTATGTATCTATGTAATTGGATCCCAGTTGGATTCTTCCAGGGAGAATTGAAATTTCCTTGCATTGTTAATTTTGCGAAGGTGGCATCACTGTAACTGTCATCTACACACAAACTGGATACTGAGTGGAGGAAGAGAACGTGTTTACTATTGACTTGACCTTTCCTTCGCTTACCTTGGCTGCCCTTGTCCTGCCTCTCCTGTCTATGCCCTGCCTTTGCATAATGCAACTCACATTGAAGGTTTTTCCAACTTTTGTGTTGGTGATACAAAACCTCTGCTGACTTAGAAGCAGGTTTATGGATGAGTAGCTCTTTTCAATGAACGTATCACTTTTCATAAGAAGAGTGGAAGGAAATTACTTTTGGGTACGAGGATGTTTGCCAAAGTTGTGAGAAAGTTCTCTGTCTAAATGTGAGAGCTGGTAGGAGAATGAAGTTATAGTTTACAGGGCAAGTGCAAAAGCATGAAACTGCTAAAAAGGTATCACTGAAGGTTTACCTGAGGAGATGAGTGTTCAGATCTGTTAGTCGTTACTGATTGCCACTCCTCAAAATACCACCCAGCTGGAGTTTTGCTTAGTAAAATAATTACATTTTATTTTTCATTGAGCCCACCCTAGCTAAATCACCTTTAACAATTACAAGGTTATTAAAAATCCCTGCTAAGTAAGAAGACAAAGATTTTAAATACGTTTTTATTTGGAAATATTTTGTATTTCTATAAATAGAAATTTGTTAGTGAAAGTACTTTTGAAATATACTGTATTGTATTCAGACTGGTAGATTTTTTTAAGTAATTTAGCACAGTGGGGTGTTTTTCTGGTGGTACCATCCACTAATGTCATCCAGGTTTTTTCCTACTAAGATTCATTAAAAGGATTCAGCACTATGGCTCTAGTTTTGACTTGTTCTAAGAGAAATAAAATAGCAAGTCACTTTACCCTTCTCCCTCCTCTGTCCCTCCCCTCATATGAAGACACATATTCTTAGCCTTTTTTCTGTAATTATCTGTCTTTCCCCTTGCTCGTCTCCCACAAATCATACCTTAGCATTATCTTTGTATTACAACCATGCTGAGATATTTAGTGTTATATTAGTAAAAATAATTAATAATTAAGTATGCCGCTAAGATAATGAGATGGAAAATAGTTAAGTCAGAATATCTGTATCCCATTAGAACTGGAATTTTGTTTCTGCTCAGTTTGGCTTGCATTCAACATCCTCTGATTTTGAAAGAATAAGCAATGCGAGCATATTCCTACGCTTATGAATAAAGCCATACTATAGACTGCACATGAATAAATCCAGGCAGTCACATTTATTGCCATCAAAGAGCATTTTTATTCTATGCCCACAAATGTTCTTGGTAATCTATGAAAGAGGCCTCTGAGTTAACAAGTGAAAATAGGCATCTTTCTCACCCGTTGCCTTGGCAGAAGTACGTGGTTAGCAGTCATCAGCAGTCACAAGGGAACTCATGTAAAGGCTTGTCTGCAGACAGATGTTTTTCCAATTGAGTCTTTGATTGGCCCACTTGTACTGTATGACATGACCTTTAATTATACAGTCAAAGACTGCTTTTCCACCCGGCATCTGCCTCATTCAGTGCACAATATGGATAAGAGTGCACTGGGAATTGGATGGGGCTGGGCAATAAGGGATGTTACTGCCTAAGGGTATCTCAGCTTAGTGAGATTCACTGGAGACAAACTGCACCAAGCAATGCAGTTTGGTGTGCATTCTTGCTAACTTTAATCTTTCAAACCAGGCAAATGAAAAACTAGATACCTCGCAGTTTCATCCATAGCCACAGGAATTTAAGAACATAAGAGCAGACACACTGATTGAAGACGTAGGTCTGTCTAACCCAGTGTCCTGTCTGACAGCAGCCAAAAGTGGATGCATAGGAGAAAGTTTAAGAACAAGGCAATACTACCTGCAGGTATTCCATCATCTGCCATGCTCTTGTAGCTCAGGGATTTCCTGATGTGGAGTGGTCTTTAATGTAAATATTAAACCTCATTTGATTTCTCTTCATCAGCATCTCATTAAGCCCTTTAATGTCCTTTTAATCTTTTGCTGTATACTGTCTTCTGTGGCAAGGCTCATGGCTCACCTCCCCCTGCTAACCTTAAGCCTGCCATTTGCTGCCATTCTGTCAATGGTCAGTCCCATATGCAACTCATGCGTATGTGTCATATTCTTTCAGAAAAGAAGGATGTTGAGCAGAAGCCAGAGGATGTACCCAGGGTCCCAGAAAGCTGGTAGCATGCCCAGAAGGCAGCCAGCCCTCACTTCTGCTGTTACCCATGATAGCTTGGCCTGCCTGCCTGTGTAGTTGTCAGATGTAGACACATATCCTGTGGTATTTCTGCTTCAGTGACCCTTGGGAAAAAAAGATTGTTGTTGACTGAAACAGAAGATTTCAGGAAGTGTGTGAGTGGTCTTCTGGCCAAATTGAGTGCCATTGTAGACAACTGGATTTTCTCTCTGATGCAGCCACAGAATATCTGTGTGAGGCTGAGCTAGTCCAATAGATGAGACTTTTCCCAGATGGCCATTAATTATGTGTTCGAAATCATGGGGCTTGATTTGCAGAAGTGCTGAGCACTCACAGCTGCAGTTGACGTCATTGAGAACTGTACTTTGTACATGCAAAATGCTGCTTAATGCCAAGTTCCCTGAAAAAATCAGTCCCTTCACATCTTGTATTGGTGGCTGCAATTAATAGATGCTTTTCAGCTGAATTTCTTTGTGTTCTGTTTCCCTCTTTGTAATGGAAGGCTGGTACCATTCTGTTTTGTTGGAGTGTTATACTTCTAAATTTTCAGGCACTACCACAAAAAGCATCACAGTGCAGCCCACTCAATAATAGCTATGTAATTCAGAGGAGGTTTCCATCCTGTGTGGGGCACGAGGTCAAAATCTCAGCAACAATGACAAAACAGGGTATGGCACAAGTACCTGCCCATTCTGCTGGCATCAGCTGTTCTGGGCACTGAACTCACCAGAAAAAAAAAAAAAGGTATATTGATCATGTAATAGGCAGCTTTTGTTATTCACTGGAAACTGAAGTTATATTGCCCAAGTAGCCTTAGTTCTGGCATTTCCTATTTTTCCTGTCTTTTCCCAGCACTTGTCAGGGTGTTTGTTTAGACAGCACATTTGAGACATCAGGTCAATCTGAACCGACTTGCGTTTTGCAGTTCTCATACAGTATTTTTGTTTGCATTTTGCCTTCCAGAAAATACTTGCAACAACAAACGTCTGGACCTTGTCTTCATCATTGACAGCTCTCGCAGCGTGCGTCCTTATGACTTTGAAAAAGTGAAGGAGTTCATTTTAACCATCTTGCAGTTCCTGGACATCGGTCCTGATGCCACTCAAGTAGGTCTGATTCAGTATGGCAGCACAGTCAAACATGAGTTGTCACTGAAGACATTCAGAAGGAAGCAGGACATTGAAAGAGCAGTGAAGAGGATGATGCACCTGGCAACTGGCACCATGACTGGACTGGCTATTCAGTATGCAGTGAATATTGCATTTTCAGAGTCAGAAGGAGCTCGACCTCTGAAGCAGAATGTGCCCCGAATTATCATGATAGTGACAGATGGGAGACCTCAGGATCCAGTGGCAGAGATTGCCGCCAAAGCACGTGACTCCGGAATCCTGATTTTTGCCATTGGAGTGGGAAGAGTAGATATGAACACGTTGAAGTCCATTGGGAGTGAACCACATGAAGAGCACGTGTTTCTGGTTGCTAATTTCAGCCAGATTGAAACACTGACCTCTGCCTTCCAGACTAAACTTTGTGGTAAGATTTTTCTGTATAGGTTTGAATGCATAGATGAAAGTAAAACAGAAAAAAATTTTGCATTGTCATTCAATTATTATTTTTTTTCACATGAAACCTTATCTTTTAGAGTATATACTTTGAAAAAAAAAAGACTAGCCAGACAACATTCAGAACAGCAGTCATGCATATGGAAAAAAGCTAATTCTACTGCTATGTGCCATAAAATATGATCTAATTCCTAGTGGTCATAAGCAGTGAGACAAACACACATAGATTTTCCTGTTGATTGCAGAATAGCAATACATTTACAACCCTCTGCTGTTTGAGTATTAGATTAGTTGTTTCATCGACTGATTTTAAATGTGATTTCCCTTAGTACTGAAACTTCAAACTGATCAACAGTTTTTTGGTTATTAAAAAATTCTGTGGAGTTCATGGTATGTCTCTTCCAAAGCTTACGTATTAATTCTGTGCAAACAATTATCTTTGCACATGCTTTGTGACTGTGAGACACAGAGACGTGGTAGATTTTTTTTCCCAACCATTTTAAGTACAGAAAGTTAGCATTACAGTGATATTATTCATTCATACAATAAAGTATTAGATATTAGTTTACAACAGAGAAATTGCTTCCATCTGCAATTCCCTGATAAGAAATTACCTTTACAAATATCATGGCATACATAATTAATTTTGTTCCAATCTTTATACTTAATATAATTTTCTTTTTAAGTTTTTTGTGAGATAAATATGAAAGATCTTCATACAGATTTGGTGTTGAACTAAGGCATTTTCAGCAGTGTCCAGAAAAAAAATGCATAATAAGATTGAATGCTCACTCATCTCTAGGGATGCTTTTGCCAGAAAATAACTGAGGCTTATTATGAGGGTAGTCTGGAGAATTTTCCTTACTTGGTCTTTTCCAAAATTATTTCAAAGAGCAACAGAGCTCCAGCTGAACTGCATCAGCACAAAACACCATCACAGACATTCATCAGATAATAGATTTTTTCCTGTTTCTTCTTTGCTGTATTATTAGCTGGCATAGTAAGATACATTTAAAAACCAAAAAAGAGTAAACTAAATATAGGTTGAGAGTTTAAATGGAACAAACAGAAATTTCATCTCGTTGGATTTTTTTAATTGCATTTTAGAAACAAATCCAGTACAAATACCACTTACTTGTTTTTTTCTGACTAGACAGTGTCCAATAAATGTATCAGAGTTTTATAGCTCACTTTTAATTCAAATACATGTGAACCTCAATAAAACCACCCCCCCCTGCAGATGGAGGAGTATGGAGGTGACAAGGATTGGTGCTACCTCTTTTTCTCAGGGAATGCTTCCACAACATTTGCTGTTATGAACTGAAAGTGAAATCCAGAAAGGCACTTAGAAACCCAGGCCCAGATGCAACAGAGAATTTAGGCTGCTAGATTCTTATGGATTTCAGCTTGAGGGACTAAACTGTGGGTAGAATTCTTAATGTTTTATTGAGTCTGGGCTGTGAAGCAGTGTTTAGCTTGCTGAATTTCAAGAGAGCGATCTAAGCATCTCTCTGCTCCCTAGAGCATCTACATTCTTCTCAGGAAATGAGATTATTTTTTTCAAGTCCTCCCCAATGCAGACCCAGAGGCAATATCATTGTAGCCAAGTCAAACATCTGAACACCTTGTTTCTTGGCTAGAGCGATTGAAGTCACCCCTCTCATCAAATCTTCTGGCATACAGTCTGTTGGACTTTGTGCTGTGGGAAAAGACCTTGGTAACTGAGTTATGCACGTGTCTGAATTGCCCTTAAATCTGTGGGAATGTGTCTTCATGGTTCCTGTGAAGATAAGAGAAAAACCTGGCCAAGTCGCCAAACTCTGTGGGGACAATAAAAAGTAAACCAAATTAACGACTTGTTTACCAATGGATGTCAGAGATTACCTAGTGCCTAGCAGCTGTATTCTCAGAAGAATCCATATAAACTGGCAGTGCTCCATCCTCTGCTAAGTCAGACTTTCCCTACAGTTGCTGCCTCTGCCTGCTAAAGATTTGGGGGTGTCAGAACCAGCAGCTGAAGCCAGGGAATCCCAGGGGCCTCTTTTTATTACCAGTCAGCAAGGTAAAAGAGAAGCAAGCAGTGTCCTGGGAAATTAGGAGCATGAGGAGTGAAACAAACTGTTGAAAACTTAGAAGAAGAGAAACAGAAATGGATACAAAATCCAGGAAAGGAGGTAGATATTGCATAGAAGAGTGAGGAAGACAGAAGCCGGGATGGAGCAGTCAGGAGTAAATCAAGTCTTTATTACTCTCCTGGATAGTGGTGTCATCTTCATTTTAAATTGCAGGAGCAGAGGCACAGAAACAGGGTTAAGACTGTCAAGATTGCCCACTAATTTTAAATATTTGACTCAATGCAGTCTGATTTTTGGGGGCATTTAGCATTTTTACATACTAGTCACAGCTCTACAGACTTCACTTGCAGCTGAGAGCACCCTGCATTCTTGCAAATCCCAGATTCAAGTGTCTCTAGCTGAACACATACAGTGTGAAGGCTGAAGCTTGCTTCAATATGCTGATATTACTGGCTTGCCCAAAATCAGATAACGACCCTGTGACATAGACAGAGATAAAATCTGGTTCACGACACTCACATTCAAATTCCCTAACTATGAGATCACCCTTTCTATTACTTCAGTCCCTGTCTGTGTCCACCAAACACCTCCTGCAACAAGGAAGGTTGCAGAAATCATACAGACATCAGCCTCCTTTGCCACAAAAATCTGACTGATGACCAGAGTACCACTGATTCTTTGAAATGGGAGCAAAAAGGACACTTTGGCAAAAAAAATATGTGATAGATGATACATATTCTCAGAAGGGACCAAGTTGTTGGGATGCCTATCATTGAATGCTTCTTTTTTCTTTTCTGCTTTTCATTTTTTGGTACTCTGTTTTACAACCTTATGTTCTTTTGATATGGGAGGACTGACTGTTTTTGTAATAATGTTCTATAGATTCACATTCTGTAGCATTAGTATATGGTAAGATTTTCTGACAAACTACTGAAATGAGTATATTTTTCATTTGTCATATTTGTGCTTCTTTGGTCATAACAAGTGATACCTGCTGTTGAAATCCAGTGAAATATAGCCAGGAGATAAATTCTGTTTAGAAAGTATCAGAGGTCATACACTTCATTTTCGGAATGACTGAAAGATGAAAAAACAAGAAGTCCAGGCAGGTCTGTATTCACATAAATAAAAGTAGTTGAAAAGTTTTATTATGGCAGAAAATTATGAGATCCAAAAAGCTGATTAATACATTTGGGAATTGTGGTGGTTTGTATATTAGTAATAAGTGCATAAGTTTGGTAACCATTCCAAATACTGGATACATAGTATGTGTCTCAAAGCCACTTTTTCTTTTTTCCTTTTCCACAAGAACCACATATACCACATATTAAGTTATTTATCAGGCTTCTGTTGTGGCTGTTAGAATACTACTGCTATTACTTATTCCATAAATTTTGAGCTTTGTCAACCTAGTACAATAAGGAGCACATCAATCCCTAAGTGCTGTTGAACAAAATAGATTTTCCACATAATGTTCTCTGAGAATTCACCTATGTATTGTAGAAATTACATACAAGCAATGCTCCAGTGGAAAGAAAACATCAAGGAGATTCTTTAATTCACAAATACCGATCTAGAGAAATATAGTTCAGCAGTGAATTTGACAAAATAGGCCTACTATTCTTTTTCTTTCTTGCTGTCTCAGTCTGTTACATTTTACTACTTGATATTAGAGACATAAAATACAAACAGATTAAAAATAGACTCAGAAAGACTTACACTCTAGAGTGCAGCTCAGCTCAGTCCCCACTTACTGAATCTTGGAGATTCAGTAAGTGGTTGTCATGTATTGCTTGTAGGTTCCTTAACATTAGTAACTAAGCAAGCAAGATTCTTCAATTAAGTTGTTTTCTAGTCATTATTCTTTAGTATTGTGCTGTGTGGTGATTTTCTTCATTCAAGAAACTGAATGTTCTCTAGAATAGTTTGTACTCAAATTCCATTTATTTTCTAATTTTGAATGTGTTATGTTTGTTTCATTGTCTTCTAGGGAAAACCAAAAATTAGTGTTTCCAAATAGTCTATTGTATATTTTAATTTTGTTTCTATCTTCATTCCACATATAATTTCATGTTCAAAAACATACCACCAATGTCAACCAGACAGAAAATATCAAAATTCCTACTTTTTTTTAGGAGTAAATACATAGTACTGTTTTGTTAAGGATTTTTTTTGCAGTCTTATAAGCTTAAGCTTCCATTTTTGCCTTTGCTGTCAACGCGTAATTTGAAATTTCTAAATTACCTTAGTAAAATTTTCTACACCATTTATTTAGTTGTGACCACAAGTAAGACCAACAGTTAATAAAATTTTACTTTTTCTCTTTCAGTGCCCCACATGTGCAGTATAGTTGAGCATCACTGTGATCACTTTTGCATAAACACCCCTGGCTCCTACATATGCAGATGTAAACAAGGATACATTCTGAATGCTGACCAGAAGACTTGCAGCAGTATGTTATCTTTCTTAACTTTACTCTTTCATGCTCCCAAAAAGTTCTCATAAACCTTTCTGAAATACATCAAGGTAATTTTTATACACAGCTCTGCAGAGGTACATAAAATTTAACTACATGAAATTGCATTTGAATTTTATTGGTGTAATAAGTTCAACAATGAAGCAACAATCAAATAAAGAACTCTTTTATTATCTCACATTTGGTGAATCCAACTACTTTAGCAACTTCTCTAGATCACAACCAGTACTAAGTAGTACAGAAAGGTGCAATAAACCCCATACTAAAGATTTGTGAAATAACTTGCAATTCTGGAAAGCTCTTCCTAATTCCTGCTTGACATGGAAGGGTTTGCAACCATTCAAATAATAGTTTCCAAAGTCTTGTTTATGCTCTCATTTCCTTCAGTTTCCCTTCAGTTTTAGTAATTGGCTTTATAGTTTATAATAACCTGTATTTCACTTTAATTGTGACCTTTGTAAGCAGTATTTATTTTGTCCATTTTAACTTGCTTCTTGGTAACTAACATCAGACTGCATTAGAAGGGTATGCCAAATTTATTTCTGTATCCACCATTATTTTAAAAAAGTTACATAATACTTTTTGTAATTACTTGTGGAAAATGTACTTGCTAAAAATGCATTTTCTTATCGCATGACAGTGCCTGGATTCAAGTGAAATTTGGGAAACTGATTTTAGGCAGAAGAAAAATTTTGGAAAATGTCTTTTCAAAAAGCTGGAAGAGACAGTTGTGGTGAGAGCATAGGATGTACCCCTCACAATTGATAATTTAGAATTAAGGTGGAGGATGCAGGCTCAAATGCTGCCCTTGTGTTTGAACTCACATGTTCCACATCTCAGGAGAGTGCTGTAAAGCAATCAGATAGCTTGAGGATTAGAGGGTTCTTAGTCACTCTTGCTTAAGTGTTGTATTTTACATTGGTGCTTAATAACCCCTGAAACAGCAAGAATATGTCAGTACCTGAGGTGACTGCAGTTTGGGGATTAGAGTCCTTACATGTGCAAAGGGACACATGGTTTCAGTCAGAGCCTCAGTAAATAGGAATGGGAACAAAACTTTTAGGAATCTCTGTTTTCTAGTCCTTCTCACTAGTGTCCTTCACCAAATGTAGACATTTGTCATATGCATGTGTGTGAATTATAGGGAAATGTTTTGTGTTAAATGGAACAAATTTAACACTTTTTTCTTGGTTTTGTTTCCTTAAGGAGACACAAATAAATTCAATGCAATCTGGAATATTTCCTAATTATTATTTGGTTTAGCAGCTGAGCCAAGACAAGAACAGTGACAAGAACAATTTTTCACACAGCCTGTTTTCTCTGCTTCCACATCTTTGCTATAGCTCATCAGAAAAAGGGTGATCAGAATTCCAAATGATGGCTCCAACTATGTAATCACATTTCAATAATACTTTCTAACCTTTCATTTTCATTGCGTCCCTCTTAAAATGCTTCTCATTTAAAACTTTTGTATCCTTTGAACCTTTCTTTTAAACCTTTCCCATACTATTAATTTTTTTAAAGATTTTTTAGGAAAAAATTGTTTTGCTTTCAATTTTCTGGAAATTATTTGAAATTCAGAACAACTTCTTTTTTTTAATTTTCTCTCACACGTTTTCTTCATCCTCACCCCAACATAAATTTTGACAATTGAATTTTTTTTGTAAGTCAATTAAAAAAAATTTAATTACAAGTATGACAAATTCTTTCTTTATTGTATCTTCTTCTTTTTCATCGTGTTACATTTCCACAGCTTTTATCAGCCAGTAGTTGAGCCTCTGGGCACTGCACTGCTTCAAATTACAGATTAAATTCCAAGAGATTTTTGGAAATGTGTGTAGTTTTCCTACTGATAGCCCATTCACAGTAGCCCTTGCTTTACTATTTTTTTAGCTATGACTCAGTCTCACGTTAGTTTTCCCAGCTTACCTGTCACACATGATTTGCTTGACTGTGTGACTTGCTTTGATCATCAGTCAGGTCATACCAGATTTCAGTTTGCTGAATATGAAAGTGAAACCAGTCATTCAATGTGTTTGTAGCCTACTTCTAATGGACATTTTCCTGCATAACCAAACAATAAACTAATTTTAGCAATTAGCACTGGAAATCTAATATTGATAGCCTTCAAACTGTTCTTAAATGTTCTAGGATGGTGCAAATCATTGCTGAAGGAGGGCAGTGTTACAGTAGCAGTCTAGACAAGATCAGATCATTATGCCTAAAACCTCCCCAGAGAAGTAACAGAATTCATGAAGAAAGGGGACCAAGCCTGGATAAACTGGGCAGCTTATTTCTGGAGGAAAGGGGTAGCATGCCAATAGAAAAACCTACAGTCTGTGGCCATTTCAGTTACCTTCATTGGGTGCTGTTTGTCCACAATTGCACAGAGACAACATGCTCTTTACTTGACCTCTAACTACAATAAATCTTCATCATGTTTATGTTTAGTGCAATACATGATCAACATAAACCAGATGTATTTATCTAAAGTTTGGATGTATTTGTCAGCTCGTTCCTGAACAAATAGTTTCCTTACATATATATTTTAATGCTTTCTAAATTAAACAATGCAGAAAATATGAATGTTATATACCTAAAGTTCTACTGTGCCCTTTTTTTATGTTGTGAGTACACCATATCAGTATTCAGTTCTTAAAAGCCGTTAACCAAATAGCTTCAATGGGCAATGAATTGACAACTTTGCTTCAGGCTGGAAAAGGAGGCATTTCTCTTTTGAATAGATGATAGTTTTGTTCCTTGATACATTTCATGATAGCATTATTTCTAAAAAAATTCTTTCCTTGTATTTGTGGTTTGTTGCTTTCCACGTGAAGGAAAAATATAATTAAAAAAAGCAACTCATACAGCTTCCAGAACAAAACTAGGGAAAAAAATTCTTTTGTTTATCTTGGGATATTCTTGTATTTATTTAATTAAGATGGTTTTGCATCCATGCAAAGGGTGCTCCTTTTACTCGCTCCGGTCTAACTTTTCTAGTGGTTGTGTCAGATAATGGCTATTCTTTACTTATTACACTGTATTCGTTTGTTCAACTTAATCTCTTCCATTCTCCTCTAGAGATGTCAAAATCTACATTAATACACAAAATAATACAAAAGAGGAAATGTAGCTGAAACAAGCTGGAGAATTATCTGTTTGTGGGTGTTTATACTGGAACAGGGAGTTAAATGACTGTTTATGCTGTTCATCACACTGCTTGATATGAGGCAGACAGCTATAAAAGAAAATTCATATTTGCTTGCCTAGTTTCCTCAAACATGTTCCAAAAGCCTTTTTTGGTAGCTGTAAATGATAATTAAATCTTGAGCAGTCTTTGGGCCTGATCCTGAGCAACACAAATTACTCTGCTTTCCAGAGAATGCACTGGGGAAACTTGGGATTCTCAGAAACCCTTAGTCTGTTGAAAAGAAAGCCCAATGTGCTCCCTTCGACTGAATGCTGAACTGACCTCATTTTTCTCAGTAATTTTTCTAATGAGAACTTTTGCTTGTGAGGGGTAGCTTGCTATGGTATTTTGCACAAAACTGGAAAATTATAAAACTCAGAAATGAAATATCCCTAAGTCTTTCAGTGTTATGTTTTCCTTTTCTTTCCCTTTCCAACTCATCATCATTTATCCAGGAGGGTTTTGCAAAACAGAAAAAAAAGACAGACATAAACACAAATATTTATTTTTTTTCCCTCAAAAAACCCCTGAAGAATGCCCTTCAAAATTTTAAGAGGAGCATACAGTCAAGCAACTCTACTAGGCACCATTGGCACATCAATAGTTGTTGCCTTCAGCTGAAGGAATGAGCTCCTCAGCTTGGAGTGATCATTTCTGCTGGCGTAAGACTTTCACTGTTTGACAGAACAATGGCATGATCTGTGTTAAAATGAGCTCATCTCTAAAAAACTGTTCATAGCTTCCTGAAATTTATTTTTGATCTGTAGTCTACCCATGCATTCTACAAGGCCAAAGAATTTTATATTCACACAATTACGTTTTGTAGCTCAGGACCTTTGTGCTGTGGAGAAACATGCCTGCGAGCAGATTTGTGTGAACACACCTGGATCTTACGTCTGCCAGTGTTACGAAGGCTATGAGCTTGATGCCAATGGAAAGAATTGTGTCGGTAAGTACGAGTTCAGCAATTCACATTTATCTCTTCGCACAAACCAAAGGGAATTTCAATGTAAACTAATATCCAATTTAGCCATAGACAATGATGGGAAGCTCTCTCCTCCTTTATGGTAGGTAAGGAAGAACACATATTGGCATGATCATAAGCCTTTACTGATAATGAATGGTGACTTGGGAAAATTGTTCCAACTAATTTCACACAGAAAGTTACATTGCTGTTTTGAAACCACACAGCAGAAGTTTTATTCTAGATCCATGTAGATGGTCAGCAATGTACTGACATGATATATGTGATCATTAAAAAACAAAGCAAGCCAGAGAAACTCAGTAGCTTCTCTTCAGACTGAAGTTATACATGGAAAAACTTGAAAGTGGACAATTTCTTTTCACTTGGTTTTATTGTCACACCAGGCTTTAAGGAAAGTTTAGACCCTATTAAGAACACGTCCGCTATGTGCCTTTAATTTTTGCGGTAAAGAAGCAAACATTAGCTCTAAAAATTACAACTCAAAAGAGTGATTGTGGAAATACAGTATAATAATTTTTTAGCACCAAACATACTTCCCTATCTATTACCATATAAGTAGCTCACTCTTCTTCCACATTTGTACACAGTAAGTGCTTTCAGCATAATCTTTTTAACTAGCCTATGAGCCTTCTTGTAAACTTTTCATCCCATGCTACATTTTGGGAAACCATTGTCTTCTGGTATCCACCACAAAAATAATAGTCAGTCCTTGAAAAAAAAATCGCCTTATTTGTTAGATATTCTCTTCAAGAAAGCACTTAAAGTCATGTTTAATTTCACACACATGCTGAAATCCCACAGAAGCGAATCCAAGTGAATCTCTGGCCCCAAATCTGCCAGAGGCCACCACAACGCTTTTGTCCAACAGCTTGCTCTTTCTTGTCACTTTAAAGAACTTTAACATAATATAATCTATCTATCATTACTTTCATAGAGTTGTTACATTGCAGAATAAGCCTATTTTGAGATGCAAAATAGATGACAGTTTATGGAACTGAACTTTCTGCATGTAGTTTCACATGGGACACACAAATGAGGTTTTGAGGTTGTTTAGACTTAGGATAACATACACAGTTTTGAAGAACATTCACTCTCTACTTACTCTTCAGTAGTGTTTCCCTTGCTTGTAGCTTCATGATCTTGGTATAGGAATGTTTAAATTTCTCAACATAATTTATCCTCAGCATAATTTGTCCACTAATACAGCATTTTAAGAACCTGCTTTCTGAAGTCGAATTGTTTTGAAAATGCAGCTAATAATGGCTATTTAGGCAAGAAGGCCTGTTAAATGTTCTGGCCCAAATTTCTACATCTAACACTCCACAGAATTTCATCCAATATCCTTAGCTAATCCTCATGACCTTTATCTGTGTTAGTGTAAATCATATATTTCTCTTGTTATTGATTTCACTACATCCTGAGACAGAAAATCTGTGACTTCTGTTGGTAGGTTCTTTCAGATACACGCCTATTATAAGCTCTATTGATGACATTTGAAGTTTTCATATTCATTATTATTCCCAATTATTTTCAAAATACAGTTCATGCATGGCTTCACTATGGTATCTCACATTTTATAGTGGTCTTTCCTCTCCACTTGATTTCTATTCATTTGTAGCTAGTTTAGCAAAACCACATGAACTCATGCTATTCATACTCCTGCAATAATTAGCAGTATTAATTGTGATTTTAAAGCACATTATTAGCGTTTCTATTTTTCAATTTTCTTTTGCACTTATTTGACCATTTCACATTTCAATTTCTTACTGATGCACATGAACTATGTTTTACCCATGCAGAACTTAGCCTCTACATTTCCTGAACAGGAAAAGATTGGGTAATTTGTGGTTTTGACGCAAATTTGTCTGCAAATGCTATGAGGTGTCAATATCCAGAATTCGACTTTTCAGATTTGAACTATTTGAGATTTTTGAGGAATGTGGTGCTACCAAGAATGTACAGCTTCTGCAGATGTGATCACCAATGAATAATCATCCTTGCTAGAAAAACTTGTAAAGGAGACTATGTGTAGTACTGAGTGATAACTCTCAGATTTCATCACTCTTAAGCTAGTTAACCATTCCTTTATGTGAAGTATTTATTATCAAATGAGTGGGATCAGAGGAAAGATCTTAATGTACACATTTACCAGAGACCACCGAGTACGACAATCTTGCCAAAAGCAGTGACTTCATTAAGGCTACTCTCTCCTCTTCATACAGAGAATGAAGAGAGAATTTCAGTAGGACACACACATCACAATTCTCTCAAAGAGCCAAAGGTTTCTCACTAAGATATCTAAGATTTCTAAAATTGTAAGTCCAGCAAAAGTAAATGTGAAAGTGCAGAAAACTTATTTCACAGTCAGGTTTATTAAGTTCCCTTCCTCTTTTCTGATGGGCTGATTTCTCTGGTTAAGGATCAAAGGCAATGCTAATTGCTTTATTGACATGTGTCAGCTAGTTACCTGAATGGCAATAAAATCTCACAATTGGCAGCTCACAACGTATCCGTTCAAAGTGACTGCTTAATGGCCAACCACTCTGAGTGTTTGCAACACACATTTTATGAACAAATTTGTAGACTAAACAATATTTGAAACAGTCTGCTCAGTGATAAGTACGGCTGGCAGAGCACTATCACTTTGCCTTTTTAAACAGCATTTCATGTTAATTGCTCTCCTTTCACATGAACAAAATCATGTCAGTTAAAGTTTGGTGGTAACGAGCCATTTTTTCTTCATCATACTGCTGGACACTCAGTCCCTCCTCTTTGGTGTTGCTGGACATGCTGTCCTCTCTTTCCTGGCACTGGTGCTAGACTGTCTCTGTGTTGCTGCAGCTGTGGGGCTTGGAACCTCTTCTCCTGGCAGTGGTTTGGCTGCTGGCACCTCTCTGCAGTCCTGGCACCACTACATTTTTTTGTCTGCTTTCTAGGTTTTTACAAGTCTTCCGTGAGTCTGCTCTACTCTTCCTCTGTGTTTTTCCCATCCTCCTTATGCCTATACTTATTCTGTCACCTTTTCTTCCTACCGTTTTCTTCTACCCTTCTCCTTGATGTACATCATCCTCCCAAGCCTGAATAACCTACATAAACATCATAGGAGTAAAACAATACAAGAGAAAGGTGACCCATGCTGTCCACAATTCAGAGAGGGCTATGTAAGCACCCAGGGTACAGAACTGGAAACTGGAAGTGAAAGATGGCTTTCATCACTTACCAACTAATTCCAGGCAAGAAAGGGTGAGATGAAACATGGGGAGATGACAACTGAATTAATTGCTTGCTCACTAAAAAGGTCATTAATTCATCCTTTATAAAAGTTTCTTATTGAAATAGGAATGGGCTAACATTAAAAACAGTGAGATGTGTAAATGTTCACATTCTAGTGTATATCTCATGAGTCAGTACAGAAATATGAAAATAATAAAACTTAAAAAAATAGGAACATATTATCCTGCTTTGCTCTTATACAAACTGTGTATGTTTTCTTCATACCAACTAAAGGATTACAGTACTTCAATATAAGAAATAATAGATTTATAATTTTCTCAGTCTTTTCAGGAAGATTTAGCTTGACGGACAACTTACCTACTTTCTAACTGGAATGCTGTTGACAAGTTTCCCTTTTAAACAAGTACCACAAAAATGAAACATGAAGCTAAAAGTGAAATTAATATGTAGGTCAATTACTAGTAGCAGTCTGCAAAGCTAAGTCTGTCTGGAATTAGGGCAATTTCTATACAAAAATTATTGAAAAAAGGAATAACACATCTTCAAAAGCAACTGTCAAGGGAATGTTCTCACTTCTTAACTGTGTTAGTGGAAAGTCATTATTTAAATTGATACGCTTATTATTCAGCCCAACAGACCTGCTACTGTAGGCAAGAGGTCTCCATAATGACTAAATGGAGAAAAGCAAGTCTGGAGAAATTAGTTATTTATTTTGTTGTGGGTTTTTTTTTTCCTTTCTGTCCACAGCACATTAACAGCTGCATAGCCATAAGAAAGCACAGTCACAGAATCGCAGAATAGCTTGAGTTGGAAGGGACCTTAAAGATCATCTAGTGCTACTTCCCTACTATGCACAGGGACACCTTCCACTAGACCAGATTGCTCAGTGCCCCATCCAACCTGGCCTTGAACATTTCCAGGAAGGGGGCAGCCACAACCTCCCTGGGCAACCTGTGCCAGTTTTTTTCCACGCTCCTGGTGAAAAACTTCTTTCTTATGTCTAACCTACATCTACCCTCCTTCAGTTTAAAACCATTACCACTCATCCTATCACAACAGGCTCTGTCCTCATCTCTCTTATAGGCTCCCTTCAGGTATTGAAAGGCAGCAATGAGGTCTCCTTGGAGTCTTCCCTTCTCCAGGCTGAGCAGCCCCAACTCTCTCAGCCTTTCCTCATAGAAGAGGTATTCCAGACCTCTGATAATTTTTGCGTCCTTTCTCTGGACTTATTCCAACAGGTCCATGTCTTTCTTATGCTGGAGACCCCAGAGCTGGATGCAGTACTCCAGGAGGGGTCTTACCAGAGCAGAGAAGAGGAGTAGAATAACCTCCCTCGACCTGCCGGCCATGCCTCTTCTGATGCAGCCCAGGATACAGTTGGCCTCCTGGGCTGCAAGCTCACATTGCTGGCTCATGTCCAGACTTTCATCTACCAGTACCCCAAAGTCCTTCTCATCAGGGCTGCTTTCAATCCCTTGATCCCCCAGCCAGTAATGATACTGGGGGTTGTGCTGACCTTGCATGTCTCCTTGTTGAACCTCATGAGGTTTCCCTGAGTCCACTTCTTGAGCTTGTCTAGGTCCCTCTGGATGGCATCCCATCCTTCAGGTGTGTCAACTGCACCACCCAGCTTGTTGTCATTCGTGAACTTGCTGAGAGTGCACTCAATCCCACTTTCTATGTCACTGATGAAGATATCAAACAGTACTGGCCCTAATACGGACCCCTGGGGGACACCACTTGTGACTGATGCCTATCAAGACATTGAGCCGTTCATCACTACCCTCCAGGTGCAACCATCTAACCTATTCCTCACCCACCGAACAGTCTACCCATCAAGGGGTTCCTCCCTCAAGAGATTATCATCTGAAAGTGCTTAGGTTCATAGATGATCAGATGTTGATAATAAAGCACTCTAAGACCTGTTTAGTTGTCTTTCAAACAACAAAGCTGATGAAAGGACTGGAAGGAATGTCATATGAGGAGTGGTTAAGGATTTTGGGTTTGTCTGGTTTGGAGAAAAGTAGACTGAGGGGTGACCTTGTTGCTCTCTACAGCTTCCTAAGGAGGGGACATGGAGAGGGAGCTGCTGAGCTCTTCTCCCTGGTATCCAGGGATAGGATGTGTGGGAATGGTTCAAAGCTGTGCTAGGGGAGGTTCAGATTTGCCAGTAGGAAGCATTTCTTTACCAAGAGAGTGGTCAAACACTGCAACAGGCTTCCTAGAGAGGTGATCAATGCCTCAAGCCTGTCAGTGGACAGGCCCTTAACACGCTTGAACTTTTGGTCGGTCCTGAAGTGGTCAGGCAGTTGAACTGGATGATGTTGCAGGTCCCTTCCAACTGGATCTGTTCTATTCTATGCTAGTCCAGTCTAGTCTAGTCTAGTTTATTCTATTTTCTGTGATTATTTATAATCATTAGTCAAGCAGTTGCAGATATTGTGGTAGAAATGCATTTCTTTAGGGTTTAAATGCAGAGGAGGATGTGCCTTTATGGAGTGATCCATAGGTCTGTTTCCCAAGTATGATGCTAGATAGAAAAACCCCATATATTCTTTGGCCTACTTATTTCTTAATGTGTCTTTTAAAACACTTACATGTGGTTAGAATTAATTTAAGAGGAAAGCTGACTAATTGTATGACACATTATATCCTTGAAATATATATTCAGTAAATATGTTTTTATAGGAAGCTACTCAGTCTGGAAACAGAAAGGCACTTGCCAGGAAAATAGTCTCAGACAGTAGCCAGTAAGTAGTCTAATTTGACCTGATTCAACATAAATATTCTGAAGGGTTAAAAGAAGCTCTTTCAAAGTAACAAAATTGATTATCCAGTTTTCTGACTAGATGACCTTGACTTAGTACACCTGGGTATACATATGATTTGCAAAGGCAGGGCTATTGAAGAAGGGGCTGATTTCGTTAAAACAAATTACTGCCTCTTAAAGCAATTCAGGAGGCTCAGCACTATAAAGTAATGAAAAAATTACTCTGTAAAGAGGAGGAACTTGTCTTGTCAAATGTCTGTGTGAAGCTGAGCGTGTTGCTGTCTTCTACAGAAAGAATCAGGTAAACTTGCCTAATGTGGGCCTGACAGCTCTCTGGGGACAGAACACCTGCTTTGTGACTTGTCTTTAATTTCTTCTAAAACTTTCTTTGTGAAGAACCAGCTTAGCCTGCAAAGAAATTTAAAAAAAAAAAAATTAACTTCTTTAGCACTTTAGAATGGGTTTGACTGAGTAAACTCTAAACTATTACCTTATTACCCTTTGGCAATCTATCTTGTAAATATGGGTTTGTGTAATAAATGACTAGACTTATGAAATAAGTAACTAGACTAGCTAAGATATTTTATTTCTCTCATACAAAAGGTGTTATATAAGCAAAATATCAGTGATGAGTATCAGCCTGAAGCTCTCAGGCTCCTTAGCAGCATCTGCTTTTTACAGGATTAATCTGGAGCACATTAGAGGGAATGTAGGTACTGTGACAGTTCTCAGTGTAGAAGGTATTGTAGTGGGTCTCCTATATTCTCAGACTACAGGAACAGCTCTTGAGAACTAATGCAGCTGGGTGGGGACTGAGGAAAAGTAGAGCAATTCTGGGACTGGGTATGGAGAGACAGAAGACAGAACTAAATCAAACAAACTTTGCTACGCCCGGCTCTACAGTGTGAACATCTGGACAGTTACTAAGTGAGGCATGGTTTCCAGATCTGAGAAAACATGTTGAGAAGGCTCCTGACAATTCAAGTTGATAAATGTTCAAAGGGTAGGAGAAATGATCCAGGGCTCATATCAATAGAAATCTGATTTATCAACTGGTATTGAAGGTGCACTACTTTTTGCAGAAAGGACAGAAATTCAGGACAGAGATTATGTCAGCTTTTCCTTTTTTTTGTAGCTACTCTGTGTAACAAGTACCATAATATCTATGTATAATAGTTCTATTTTTGTTTTTCTAATTGTATATGCTGGTCTTATTCTTTTTCAGTTGTAGACTACTGTGCTGTGGATAACCAAGGTTGCCAACATGAATGTGTTAACACGGAGGATTCCTATTACTGTAGATGCCATCCAGGGTTCATTTTAAATCCAGACAAAAGAACTTGCAGAAGTAAGTTGTGGTAAGATTTAATTATGAACAGTTTGTACTTCCTCTGTCTTCCAGTTCTCAGCAGTAACACTCCCACGGGTGCTGGGAACACTGAATAATGCGTCAGGTATAGAAAATGTTGGAGTGTCCTGGAAGCTAAAGGTCTTGAAAGCAATGCAAGTTGTTTTGGGGGGTAGCTTGGCTTTTTTGGGGAGGGGCTAAGGGTAGGAGTCCCTCCTATGAACAGGCAGCTTTTAACATGAAACCAGGCTCCTTTTCAACACTAAACGCCCAAAGCTTTGTCTTGCATAGTCTCTTTGATTATCCAGATTTTTCAGTTAGAATATTGTCTCGCTGGCTGGGTAAGCAAACAATTCTGTACAAGACAATTTATAATCAGCTTGGTTTATAAGACAAGCTAAAATTAAATAGAGTAGTTCCACAATCAGAGGAAACATTGCAGCCTATTTTCCTATGGGTTTTTCTTGAGAGTGAGTTCTTTGATAGTGTGCCAAAGCTCTGGCAGCATCAGTTTCCATATTTCCACCAGGTTATAGCTTGATGGCTTTGCTTGTTTGTTGTTTGTCAAATTTGATTGATACCAGGCTAGCAAGCTCAAAAATTACCGGAGTTAGGAATGGATATAAAGCAGAGGGTAACTGACAGACCAGAAGGTACTCTTGCCAAGGCTTCCCATAATTGGGAAAACAAGTTAAAATCTCCACAGTGTTTAATGTTGTAACTCACCTTCTGGAAATGTGAAGGGAAAACCTTAATGTACCTTCCTAGTTACCTTTCTTCATAAATATGGGCCTTGATAAAGGAATGTTACTATTGTGTCTGTAAACAGACAAACTTCATTAGTTTTAGGTGAGTGGAACTGCTGATGCCAGTGGTGAATTTAGGCAGTATTATTGCCTAATGTTATGTGTTCCTGTGTTATTGCCTAAAATATTATGTGTTCGAACTTTCTCAAAAAATGCATCAATATAGCACTGCATTTCTGTGCTTTTTACAGATTTGGGGGCATTTCAGTCTTTATGATGAGATACTATGTTAACCTATAGACCCTATTGTGTATTATGCTTTGTATCTATTTCACTTAAAATTAACATTTAGAAAGAAAGCTTCTAATCTAGGCTGTACATCTGACCTTATGATCAAGGGAAAGAGACACACACTTCTAGAAGGCAATTGCTCACAGCAAATTATGGAAGCTCTGACACAAATTTATGGAAGTCCCTGTATTTTCCTTGACTATGTAGGGATCCTGGACGACTTGCCAGACTAGACACCTCATTTTTAGATGGTCAGATTCAGGGGAGATGAATTTCTTGCCTCCCCAAGGGCCAGAGTACAGTTTGTACAGGTTCACGTTGCTTGTAGATTGTATGAACTCACCCATTTGTCAAGCACCTGTCAGCTAAGGGCTGGCTAAATTCTCTTATACTTCCAAATACTCTTCTGCATCCATATACTTTTGAAATCTTACTATAGTGTAAGAGCTTACCACTGCCCAAGCACGAATTTTTGTTAATTCATCCAATTTAAGAATGTGGATTTTAAGCAGTGTTTTCTCCTCCAGTTTGAACTGGACATAGACCTTAAAACTGCATAAACATTTTATATGTCTTGAGTGGTTTTTAGTTAATGGTCTAATTGTGTGAATTATTTTAACGTGTTTAAACTGATGATTCACAGAGTGCTGGAAGTTGAGAGTGTGTTCTGGGAAAGTAGTATTTCAGGCTTGTCCTGTCTCTGTCCTCTGATTTAGGTATCTATTGCTTGGGACAGCACATTGGGCTATATATATAGACTGTCATTCTGACCATGTGCTGCTGTCTTTATGTTGGAAACACAAAAGCTTTTAAATGCTGGTTGGACAGGATCTCTGGAAGTCGTCTACTCTAGGCTTTTCTTCAAAGTGGTACTGCCACAAACTGTGGACCGAGTCAGCTATGGTTTTGTCTAGTTGAGTCTCCAAAAGCTCCATTGGAGAGTCCACAACATCTCTGGGCAACCTGTTCCACTGCTGCACTATCCCTGTAGGGAAAAACATTTTCCTCATATACAACGCAAATCGCCCAATCCACAGGTGGTGACCATTGTTCCTTGTTACATCATCTGGCACTATCAAGAAGGGTTTAGCTCCATCACCTTTGTAATGACTTACAAGAAGTAATTGTAGGCTGCAGTTGGATACCTTCCTTTTCACCAAATTCAGTAAGACCAGATTCTTCCAAGTCCTCTGCACAAGTCAGGTACGCTATGTCCCAGCAGGAGGTCTCTGTTGAGCCTTCTTTGATTTATTCCCTTTAACAGGGTGGAGAAGGGAAGGGATTGTTCTAGAACTGGACAAAGTATGTCAAATGCAGCTGGACCTTGCAATAGTCCTTGTTGATCCAGAACCTGACCTCCAGACTGACTTCCCAGCTTGACCCTGGCCTTGCCCTTCCACTAAGACCCCGTCCAGTGATTGCCAGGCCCATGATTCTGGGACTGAAGTTATGTGAGTTGGTCTATAGTTCTCTGGGTCTTTCTTCTTGCCTTTTTTAAAGATGAGTGTAACAGTAGCATTTTTCAGTTATCACAGGCCTCTCTCAGTCCCCGTGAATTTTCATACATGATTGACAATGGTCTCACATCACCTAGCTCTTTCAGCACCCACAGGTGAATACTAGTCATCCCATGGATCTGTGTATATCCAGTTTTCTAAGTAGTCTCTGACCAATGTTGCTAGCCCCTCTCCTTTCCAAGCTGTGCTGGTACACATGAAAATCTGGGAGCAGGCTTTGTCTATGAGAACCAGGAATAAAAAGGGCATTATTTTTTTCAGCTGTTTCTGTATTGTTCATCACTAGGTTGTTTCCCCAGACGAAAGAGCTGTGTTTTCTACCTACGTTTTTTTTGCTACCAGTGTATTTGTAGACTTATTACCATTAGTGTACCTCAGTAGTAATAGGTCCAGCTGGGCTTTGGTTTTGTCCCAAAGTACCTAAGCAATGTTTTTATACACCTCTTTTTTTCTTGGTCCTTCTTTCTCTCTCTATTTTCCCTCTCTGTTTAAGTTCACTGAGAAGCCCTTTGATCTTCTAGGCAGATTTTCCAGTACAAGGGGAACATTTATTTCTGAGCTCTTAGAAAGTTTTCTTTAAAAATCATCTAGCTTTCTGGGACACCCTTTCTCTTCTTGGCTCTTTCCCAGGGGGTTATTCCTAGCAATTCCCTGAATAAGCTGAAATCTGAGCTTGTAAAACATAGGGTCTGAATTCTGCTGCTTCCCCTCCCAGCCTTCTGGATTGTGAGCTCAGTCATCTCTTTGTCATAGTAGCAAGTTAAGAAGAACATCACGCCTCAAGGGAGTTGTCACCAGCTGTGAAGAAATCTCCTGAGTTGCCTGCACAATGATGTCTTACCCTCTTAGTAGGTGTTTGGATGGTTGAAATTTCCAACATAAAAAAAAGCCTATGAGTTGGAGACTTCTGCTCTCTGTTTTTAGAAAGCCTTATTCACTACATCCTTTTGTTCAGGTGGGGTATCAGACTCCACCACCATATTCGCAATGTCATTTCCCCTCTGAACTTGACCAGAAAATCTCAGCAAGCACATCTATGGTTTCATGTTGGATCTCTGTGGAATGGAGAAGATCTTTAACATATAACACAAAAGTACACTGCTCCACAGGGAGTGCAATCTGGGAGCCTAAGATGGCTACAAGGCTTCCGTCCCACAGTTCCCAAAGAAGAACAAAACAGGTCCTATGACAGTAACCAGGCTCAGCCAGCAGTTCAGTAATCACCAGACAAGTCCATAGTGTCAAGAGAGGTCTAAGGTCCATTCAGGAAATCAAGTCATCCAGTCAGCAGCTCAGGATCAGCAAAATGCAAGGCTAGGCACAGACATACCTATAATACAGCTCAGGCAAGAACCAGGGGTGAGAGCCTGGCATTAAATGCAGCTCCCAAGCCAAGGGGCAGAGGCCACAGATGAGGCTTCTCACAGCTATCTCTGCTATGTTAACTGCATTCTGTTTAGTTGTAAATGCTTTCAATTAGTTTAAAATCAAGGGAGAAGACTTCATCAGGTTGCAATTAGGGAAAAAATCAAAGTGACTGGGCATGGTAGGCCATAGAGATTGATTCAGAAGGATAGTCAGGGAGGCATGAGCAAATACTAGGTCAAATCATTCTTTTTCAAGATGTATGTCCTGAATCTAAGCATAAATAAAATTTACAAAGCCTCTTTTCATTACACCCGATGTCTTCTGAGCCTTGCTAATGAAGTAAAGCATGAATGAAAGAGCTGTGTAGCTCTTAATGCTGCAGAAGTCAAGACAGCATGAGAGCTCTTCAGATCAAAAGTGTCCTGAAGCTTCCATATGTTACAAATCACGCTGGCTTCAAGTCAGCATAAACAACATGAAGAAACACACTTCAGAGCACTGGATTTAGAATGTTTGTAAATTTAAAACCTTTAACATAAATTTCTATGTATTTGGCCTATGTACTGATTCTCAGGGATGATCTCCAACTTGCACCCATGCCAGACCAGATCAGCAGTCCTGGGCCTGGGGCGCCAGCTCCCAGGTCTCGTGATTATTTCAGAATCCTGGCTTTCCTTTCAAAAATAGAAAGTAAACTTTTGTGCTCATGGCTGCAAAGAAAAGCTAGAAAATGTAAATGTTATCAGTACAGTCATGCATATCTGACAAATGTTTTCTCTGGGAGTTACTCCAAGCTTCTTAGAACAAGGAACATTGCTCACGAGGGCAACCCTGCCAACGCCAGTAGAGTACTCTAATGTGTGGCTGGAAGAGAGCAGCAAATTCAGATTATCAGTGGGACAGTTGGAGGTCATTCCTAGCTACTAAATTAACTATTAAGGGGACTTTTGCCACTCTTGCTGCTCTCCTCAAGAGAACAGATGGTAACTTCTTCTTGTACTTAGGGGTGCTGATCCTCAATTGTTTTTCTTTAAGGAAGGTGCCTGTTTGAGTTCTGGATAGGTTCACATGAGCTGTCACCAGTAGAGTCCTTCTGTTAGCGTCTTTAATCTGGACTGTGTTAATGAAGCCCTGTGAAATCTGTTTCTAGTGTTCCCAACATAATAGCCACAGGGTTTCAACAAAGATAATAATACATATTTTTCAGCTCTTGTCATCTTCAGAATCAGTTACCCAGGAAAAGTCTGTCCTGCACACTTGAGTTAGCAAGGATTTGAGCAGGTAAATGCAACACAGCACTGAGTAGGTTCAGAAAGCATACAGCTATATTCCTCTTATGTACACACATGACTTTATGGTTTCTGTCTCTTCAGTGTGCTCTTGAACAAACCATATTTTCTAGCTATTTTTTCTTAGTAAATATGTAAGATATCCCTGTGTTATGTGTATGTGCATATGCTGTCATAAAAAGCTTTGGTAAATGAAATATGAATATATGAAGAGTAGTTCATAAATGATAAAATACTCCTCTCAGGCTTTCTTAGAAAGTCACATTCCACTTTGTTTGTCCTGAAAATATAGTTGGTTTATTATTTCTGAGGGCTTTTATTATATATAAAGGCTCAATTGCATTAGCCTGCCACACGTACAAGGAAAGAACAGTTCCTGCCTTGGGAAGCCAATTACTTCTGAGAATAATAATCTCTGAATGTCAGTTTTCAGTTTGTGTAATGAGGTGTTCAAATGTGCCTGGATGTCTTTAAAATGTTACTTACTTGATTTGTGACTAGCTTATCTATTTTTAGCAGTGCTGAGAGGTTAAGAGCATTTTTTCACTAGTATAAATTAATGATACAAAACTCAGTGATGTCCAGACATCTAAGTGGATGTCAGGTTCTTTGACTTCATCAACAGCAGTAAACACTATGTGGTAAGTATCCCAGTGCTTACTGCACAATTACTTTCCTTTTTAAGGTACTTTATATGCAAGTAGTAGCTGTCTCTAGTCTTTGCTCATCTTCCCTTTCATGAGCATTTTAAAAGGAAGAACTATACATAGCAAACCCCCAGAGCTGTTAAAACACCAACGCTCCTGATCACCTAATTGTCCTGCTTTGATCTAATGAATGGCATTCAAAAGCATATTTGTGTATTTATTACAGATCGTATCTAACTTGTTCTGAGATGCAAAATGTTAAGAAATATTTAATATTCTAACTTCTCTACTGCATGCAGTACGTGTGTTCTTGAATTCATTGAAGTATACATATCAGGCATACTTGAGTATAACAGAAATTTGGAAAAAAATGAACATTTTATTTTCAAAAAGTCGGAATAGTGTCTAGGAAAAAAAGCTAAAGAAAAGAAAGCAAAGTAACTGGGTTTTACCTATCTTATTTCTGAGGAATTATATTCCTCACTTTCACAATTTTTTCCCACTTAGGACCAGACTATTGTGCTCTTCAGGACCATGGCTGTGAACAAGAATGTGTTAATACAGATGATTCCTATTTCTGTCGATGCCAAGAAGGTTTTAGACTTAATCCAGATAAGAAAACATGCGAAAGTGAGTAATCCTTTGGACATAATAATGTTCATCTGCTTTTATTTCTTAAACCTGCTGTGAATGGTTTCCCTTCTGAAAGTATAAGTTTTCTCTATAATTATGGTTGAAAAAAAAATGTTTCTTTAGTCATGCTGGAAAAATATACTGTTTGCTGTTTTGTAGACTAGATTGTATATTAGATGTTTTCTGAAGAGATTTATGGAAACCTGAGGAGTAATATATGAGCCAAAGTGGCCCAAACCAGCAAGTTCATTACTTATTTGAAACTTTCTGACCTTGTCTTGTAGTGACATAAACAGCTTAAAAAAAACCCAAACTACCTTGCTTTGCCCAGTTGGTTTAGCCAAGGACTGATGTATTTCATTAGCTTGGGAAAGTATTGGATAGGTAGCATAGCTACTAAAATCAACTTAAAGTCACACACCAAACTTTACAGTTCCCTAGACAAAAAAATGCAAAAACAGCCTCAGCAATATCAAGGTTCAAAACCAATTGCACATACTATTTACTTTAAACAGACTTTAGTGTTACAGCTCTTCTTGAGCGAAGGCCTGGAATCACAGCAGATTTTCAATCGAATTGTTAAAGTTTAAGGAGAATATATTCAGCAAAATGAACTAGCCTGATCTGGTGACTCAGTCCTTGGGGGGAGGGAATTGTACTGCTGATGTTTTATGAATAAGAGGCCTGCCTGGAGCAGCAGATTTTTATTTCTAGATGCTCATAAAGTTTATCCGGTTTTGGAACTGTATTTTCTTCCAGTCTTAAAGATGCATTCTCTTGAAGCGTCTTTGTCTGCGCAGTGCCATTTTTACAGCAATCCATGCTATTTTGATTTTATTATCTATATGGTATACATTCCGGTTTTTATTGAGTGGGTATGCCTTGGTGAGTATAGGAGCAAAAGAACAGCATTGTGTAGAATATTTATTGCTAAGGATGTAATTGCAAATTAAAAGCAAATTGTAATTCCCATTGGGGGTATTTTTCCTTAACCTTAGGGGGCTTTGGATTTGGCTGTAAACCTGGTGACATTTCCAGGATTAAGTTCCTATTCCAAACCTTGTTATAACAAGGCTCATATTAGAGAAGCTTGTAAAATAAAGCAGAACATTTGCATATATGCCCTCTTTATAAATCAAGGTGAATCCATCACTAGCACCAGGCATTCCTTCTTCACCACCATGGCGTGACTTCTGATGACTACAGGAGCAGGTCTATGGGAGTCAAAGTGAAGTCTTGTGTAACCAAGTATTTGCGATCTACTCTCAGATCCTCAGCTCACTATCAACTTTAACAGGTGTCCCAAGCACAGAATCCAGTATCATTTAAGAAAACTGAGTTTTTCTAAGCTGTTTTACTTCAGAAACCCTCATGGCTAGCTTGAATTCATCACTGTTTTTCTCTGCACAGAAGTAAACTTCTGTGCTTTAGGTCAGCATGACTGTGAACATGAATGTGTTAACATGGAAGAGTCATTTGTGTGCAAAAGTCGTCATGGATACGCCCAATGACATGATGGCAATACGTGCAGAAATGAGTGTGTCTCATGAACTGCAGCGACTAAACTGCAGTGAGGCAAAGTGTGAACAGAATGACAAAACACTTTGAGATCTTTCTGAGCTATGCAAACTTGTATTACTGTAAAGTCCATAGGGAAGGGGGAGTAATGCTATAGTGAGATCCCCGATCCAATAAAGAACTAAAGCATCACTTTCTCCAAACAACTGGAAAAATGTGTTCAGCCAAGGTGTCTAACGCAAAGGCAGTGCTTGCTGTTGAACAGCTGTATCATTGCTGTGGCCCCTCTGTATGTCTACACTTTCAGTGATCTGTTTGATAAAATCTCCTCTTTTAACAAGAATGTTATTAAACAAAGGATCAGTGTTGCACCAGAAAAAGCAAACAACATTGCCCACTTGATGTTACCCAGTTTTTAGAAGATACTTCTATTGCAGAGAAACATTTTGCACATCATCTAAAATATCAGCAGTGTTCTTTCCTGGTGTACTTATGACATATTTTTCCAAAGGAACACTCAGACACTAAAATTAAAAAAACAAGTTGGTAGGCTAGGGAGTAATTATTTCAAATAAACAGCTTGTGATAAGGCCATATTTAAGAGATTTGGATGTGTTGCAAGAGCTCAGAACTTTTTAGCAATTCTGGTTTTAGGCTATCACAAGTTGAATATCTAAAAATGAATATCCCAAGTACTGAGCCTTCCCCTGTCCCTTCCCCTTCTTACTTCTTTTTTTTTTCTATGCATGTAATGAAGCACACATGATGACCAGATTTATATTCATTTCAAAAGCCTGGTAATTAGCAGCTTTGTGATTACTCCACTCTTTCAAGGAGTTAAAAGATTCT
The DNA here is from genome assembly GCA_013398125.1 of Aegotheles bennettii. Classification (NCBI taxonomy): domain Eukaryota; kingdom Metazoa; phylum Chordata; class Aves; order Caprimulgiformes; family Aegothelidae; genus Aegotheles; species Aegotheles bennettii. Next base: position 9,810 of record VZRW01009948.1, on the reverse strand, counting down.
GCATGAGAACCCAAAGTATTTAAATGTTAAAATTCACATTACTGTGGGTGTTTGTATTGTAAAAGACAGTGCCAAACAGATGTAATTTTTCACAGAGAATACTGGGGTTTTTTATTTTCTTGATTTTCCACATTTTTTGTGTGCTCTGAGAAGTTACACAGCCACTTCATGATGATGTAAACTCTTGGAAAAATGAGAATGTTCCAGCTGGAACTTGCCTTAGCTAGTAAAAATGGACATCTCAGCTTCACTTGGACAGGCCCTTATCTCTATCCATGTATAATGGTAAATCTGGACCAATTACTGCAAACTCGTTGCTTAGTTAAATAAACTAATATAGGCAATATTTAGAACTAACTAATTTTTCATTAAGTACAGAATTTTTTTTATGTAAACAAATAGCTGCAAACATGCCTGTTCACATCTGTAAATGATTTGCAAATAGAGACATAGGAAACTGTGTGTGTGTCTGAGGAAACTTCATTACTTTTGATCTAGCTGAACTAAAGTGATTCGGGCTGATATAACTAAAAATAGCCATTAACAAGTCATCAATAAAATATTATGAGGAAGTTCAGTATAAAACTTTTTTCCTAAAAAGTGTGTTTTCTGTACTTACAGAGTCAGCAGATTACATAGTACACCTGCAAGTGCATGTATCTCACCCTACTGCTTCGCTGTCCATTCTATAAAACAATTTTTAATCCCAGTTTACACCACTCTCTCCGCTCCCTCGCCCTTCATCTTTCACACAAGCAGTTGTATACAAGACTAAAATAATGATCCATTTTATCTTGTTTCGAACAGGAATAAGAAAATCAAAGAAAATGAACATATTAAGACACTCTCACACTTGTAATTTGTATCTGTCCCCCACTAAGTTTTAACTGCTTGAACCTGTTGGCAGGTTAAAGTTTTAAATTGGTGATTTCTCATCCTGTTGAAAAAGAATTTACTGTTTCTGAAATTATCTGAAAGCCATATTTTCTATTTCAAGCGTTACTAGTATTCATACTTTCTGTCTGAGAAAATGTCATGGTGAACAAAAGGGAAGTCTTGCTTTTTAAAGAAAGAAAGTATGAATCTGCGGTTAAGATCAAGTGGGACTTCAAGTTTCTCCCTTCACTCCACTTCACGTTAGTTTCCCTTTGTGATTTTTGTCAAGAGAGATCTGCACTTCATCAAGTACGTTATCTGTCAAGTGTGGTGGTTTTATTAATTTCACTTAGGTGTTGTTAATTAACTTAGGTTACTCAAATAGGTGAGGATACTACATAAATAAAAAGCTGTACTGATCTTTAATCCTTGCTCTGCAAAGGCATCGTGTACTAACTGTCATAGTGTATCTAAGTGTATCTAAGGCTCCATTATGATTTCTTCAATTATTAACACAAATCAATAGGAGTGGACCACTGTGCTGAAAGCAATCATGGCTGTGAGCAACTGTGCCTAAATACTGGTGACTCCTATGTCTGTCAGTGCTCTGAAGGATTTGTCATCAACGAGGACCTAAAAACCTGCACACGTAAGTCTTGTGAGAACCTCCTTGATCTCAGCTCAGCTAGGAAAGGTTTCTGTTTTCTTCCAGGGAAGAGGACACACATTCAATTTATTCTTACAGTCTTCATTGCGGTAATAGTTTAATAATTATTTGAAAGCAGAAACAAACGGAAAAAGGACTTGGGAAAGGACACTTGTCAAGATAACTTCTAATCCTCACATACTCAGAAAAGTTTTGGAAGATCTGTTCATTCCCAGCTCCTGAGAACAGATTTTCAGTCACATGAGTAATGTGTCTGACTGACAGGTCATCTTGACAGCAGTGTCCCCTAGGCAAACTGTGGGCAGGAGGACAAGTGAGAGTCCCACACTGATCTTTACATTTTGCTTGGGAACTCTTAATAAGTGAACAAAAATTGTCCTGACAGGTCTCCACCCTTCATAAATCTAATGATCATTGAGAATCATTGGCATTTTGCAAATAGCCTAATTGCCTTCTTCACTGGAAAAATAATATATAGAAAGGGCCAGAAAAAGGGGAATGTGAATACATTTTGCCTGTTGACTTTTCCTGGACCTCTTTGATGAGGGGGGTTTGGCCGCTTTTTCTACAGATTTTGGAGGTACATTATTTTTCAAACTTGTTGAGTGTTGGAGCAGCTCCAGAGTTTGCTCCTTTACTTGCACTCAGGCAACACAGTTTTAAAAGAAGTCAAACTGCAAGTGCTCAGTCACAAAAATGATCCAGGGAGAAGTGAGGCAAATCAGGAAAGGCAATTTTTCTTTGTCTTTAACCTTGCCTTTGCCTCCATACTAACATTTTTAGCCCCTTCCAATACCTTGATAGACTTTGCTTCTGTCTGCCTGTGCAGCTGTCTAGAGGATGGCAGGCAGTAATGCAAAAGCAGAACTAGTGTAGATGTAACAGCCATAGGATCTACTAGAAACAATTTATCTTGACATTTATCTAAAAGAACCACTGAAATTAAGAAACAGCCGAACTATGAGTTTTATCAACTTGAAAATGGAAAATCCCTTTTCCTTTGTAGTACAGAGTTGTTTTTTTCACTCCTGAGTTGTTTTCCTCCAGGCCATACTTTAAGACCTATCAGTATCATTAAAACAGCGCTGTAGCTTCTGGAATCCCTCTGTGCAATGAAGCTGAGTCCTTTTGAATTGATCTTTTTCTTGCCAACATACCTCTCTCCTCATATATATCTAGAAAAGAGGTTTGTCCTATTCCTGAGCTCCAGATGAGTCGTTGAAACCCCATGTACATTTTCAGGCTATCATGAAAAGGGTTTTGGCACTTCTGGGTTTCCTGAATGAGCAATTAAGTGGAAGGGATTAGCATTTAACTTAACATTACTCCTAATAGGAAAACATCTGGGAGTTACAATTCTGATGTCATATAAACAGGCACAAGTATCTTAAGACAGCTGTGGGAATACCTGAATGGTAAACAGATTTCTACTCTGGCAACTAATTACAAAAAAAAATGAGTGACACTGTGTGTGTAGCCAGTAGACAGTAGCAAGTACTGCCTGCAGGATCCCAGGGGTCCTATGTCTTTGTATTACAGAGAAGAAACACTTAGGAAATTTGAGACAAAAAAATGGACCATATTTGACAGTACTTGTCATTTGCAATTCTTTGCAAAAGCTGGAATAGCCTAAGCCAAAGCCCACTGAGGTCCCTGAGAGGTTTTCTGTGAGCTGCAGCTGGGTCAGGCACACAAGTGAGTTCTGGGGACTGCTACCTTCACATTGGGCCATTTTGAGACTGTATTTGAAGAATGTTCACAAGGTAGCTTTTATGTTTTCACCGCGGTCCTATATAAAGTCATTGCTAAAGTGTTTTGGTTTGGTTAAGTACTGAGACATGAACTCTGTTGAGCTATGTTAAGCACAGGCAAGCATAATTTCTTAACTCTGCTTAAAAGCAACCAGTGGAAAGTACACCACAAGGCCCTCTTACATTTTATTGAAGCTATATGTAAGTTGTCAGGTAAGGAGCTGGATTATTGTTTAAGCAGTTCAATGTATTTATACATTGCTTATACATCATGCAAATACTAGAGATGAAAAATAATTGATTTCTTTTTTTTTTTTAATAACTTCAATTGCTCCTGCAGGAGTTGACTATTGTGCTTTGAGTGATCATGGCTGTGAGCATTTGTGTGTAAATGGTGACAGATCTTACACTTGTCAGTGTTTTGAAGGATACAGGCTTCGTAACGATGGGAAAACATGCAAACGTAAGTTATTATTCAGCAACTCAGAGTTAGATTTTTATTACACACACAGAAGAAATCTGTAAGGTTGGATTTGATTGCCTAAATACTACTGTCTGGTGTCATTTTAAATGCTCAATGATTCCAAAAGTTCATCGCTTCCCCTTAGGTGTCATATTTGCCAGTAGTATATCAGTAACTTGTATATGCTAAGGCATCTAAAGTGGTACTGGATTCATAATTTTACGCACCTGAATCATACCCTAAATGTCAGTGCCATTTAAGAAGTTGCCCTGAAATTGGACTGTTGTGGATCCAAAAATATTTTATTCTGACTTACCCCTTCCTATGGGACAATAGTAATTTTCTTCCCAAATTAAGGCAAAAATATATAAAGTTTGTAAAGTCTTATACAGTATGAAGTTTGCAATATTATTAATGGAAAGTTCATTTTCTCCAACATGGGATAAGGATGATTGCAAAAGAGATATCATAATTGCATTACACATTTGACTACATTATGCAGTTATGAGTAGCAGATATCATGAAAAAAATTGTTGCAATTTTTACTCCATTTTTATAGCTTTGATCACTAAGTGATCAAAGAGGAATCATAGATAAATCTCTTAAAAATACACAGGCACTAAATATTTTGTAACTATAATCCCAATTATATCCATAGGTCTGTTCTGCTGTAATCTGTAACTGTAATCTGTAACTGTAATCCAAATGATATCCATAGGTATCTGCTGTTAAAAAACATTTACAGAAAAAAAATTCAAAGTCATCCAGATATTACCACAACAAATTAAAAGCTCCTTATTCTCAGTTTGTGTATCACAACAACACCCTACTTTGTTATTCCATGCAGAGACAAATTCTGCTTGTCTCAGAAAGTACTGATGCTAAAAGCAAGTGAAAAATTCTGTCCCTGTAGAAGTTCAGAGGAACCTAGATAGATTGGAGCATCGGGCTGTGATTAATGGGATGAAATTTAACAAGTTGAAATGCCAGATTCTGCATCTAGGACAGAGTAACACCAGGCATGAGTATAAATTGGGAGTGGCTAGAGAGCAGCCCTGCAGAAAGGAATCTGGGGATGCTGGGCAACAGCAGGCTCAGTATGAGTCAGCAGTGTATCCTGGCAGATGGGCAAACCCCATCCTGGAGGCATCAAACACAGCACGACCAGCCGGTCAAAAGGTGATCATCCTGCTGTATTCAGCACTGGTGCAGCCTCACCTTGAGCACTCTGTGCAGTTCTGAGCCCCACAATTTGAGAAGGATGTGAACATCCTTGAATGCATCCAGAGGAGGGCAACAAAGCTGGTGAAAGGATTGGAAGGAATGTCCTATGAGGAGCAGCTGAGGAATTGAATTTGTCAGGTTTGGAGACAAGGAGGCTGAGGGGAGACCTTATTGCTCTCTACAGCTTCCTAAGGAGGGGACGTGGAGAGGAACGTGCTGAGCTCTTCTCCCTGGTGTCCAGGGATAGGACGTGTGGGAATGGTTCAAAGCTGCATCCAGGGAAATGTCAGACTGGACATTGGGAAGCATTTCTTTTCCAAGAGCGTGGTCAAACACTGGGACAGATAGCAGGTGCTATAAATGTTTTGCAGGATTGAGTCCAGTATACTAGCAAGGACAAAAACATTCAGTAGTTGGGAATTGTAAGACTTTGAACATCTTGTCCTTAACTAACACAATTTTTTAACTATTAAATTATTCCCAGGTAAAAATGTCTGCAAATCAGTCAATCATGGCTGTGAGCATGTTTGTGTTAGTGCTGACAATTCCTACATCTGCAAGTGTCGTGAGGGATTCGTATTGAGAGAAGATGGCAAGACGTGCAGAAGTGAGTGGCTGGTATCTACTGAACATTTCTGCATGTGCATCAGACAAGGAAAGAAAGGGGTTTGGCACTTCTTAGTGAAAAAAACCCCCCAAACCCAACAAAACACTTCCTTTTTAAATCTACATTTTTTTAACATGTTTTCATTCAAAATCTACACTTATATCAATTATTCCCAGGACAGGACATCTGCAAATCAGTCAGCCATGGCTGTGAGCACACTTGTGTTAGCAAAGATGACTCGTATGTTTGCAAGTGTCATGAGGGTTTTCTGCTGAGAGAAGATGGAAAAACATGCAGAAGTAAGTACTCTGATAATTGCTCATAGACTTTTACCCACAGCGTGTGGATTTGTGGAAGTGTTCTAACAAATACAACAAGAATTCACTGTTATAATGTCGAAGTAGTACTGTTATACCTGCCAGCAGCTTGTAAGAGACTCTGTGGACAGAAATAGTGTATCTTAGTAGCCAAACTGATATGACTGGAGACAAAAAAGACTCACAAGTTTTCAGGTACAAAGAGTTAGAAGTGCTAGCTGCCTAAATTTTTGCCTGTTTCTTCCAGTGTTATCAGTAGACCTAATAAAAGCTATTACCTCTCCCTGCATGATACATTTGCTGTATATGTGCTTTAACCAAATATCAACTATTCTCAGATAAAGACATTTGCAGTTCAGTTGACCATGGCTGTGAACATGTTTGTGTTAATGCTGATGAGTCATACGTCTGCCAGTGTCACGAGGGATTTGCACTAAGGGAAGATGGAAAAACGTGTAGAAGTAAGTATCCTTATCTTTAATAGAAGATTTCCTTTACAATCTGTGCACTCATAGACATGTTTTAAATAATGACAACCTTATTTTTTTTTCAGATAAAGATGTTTGCAATTCTGTTGACCATGGCTGTGAGCATGTTTGCGTGAATACTGATAGTTCATACATTTGCCAGTGCTATGAGGGTTTCGTATTGAGGGAAGATAAGAAAACATGTAAAAGTAAGTTATTTTATGTTACTGTATTTTTTACACTCAAAGATCTACTGAAGAAACATGTTGTGTTAAAGGTAGGTCGTCTTATAACGCGATTTTGCCTGACAAAAAGGAGGATAAATTATTTATTAGAAGCTTATTACTTTTAGTCTTTAAAGTTTTGGAAATGTTCTCATTCATCAAACTGTAGTCAATAAAATCTGAATTATTCCTAGATAAGGACATCTGCAAATCAGTCAGTCATGGCTGTGAACATCTTTGTGTTAATAATGACGATTCATACACTTGCCAATGCCATGATGGATTTGTACTAAGGCAAGATGGGAAAACATGCCGAAGTAAGTAGCTTATGAATAAAAAATAATCTCCTTTTTTAGGAGATTATTCACTGATTCATAGTGGTCAGAACCAGAATATTGTTCTCTATAGATCATAAGACTTATATGAATTAGTTATTGTTTGAATTAAAGATACATTTCAGAAAATCAGCCAATTTTAAGGTTTGAATGTAGCTTTTAAAATGTGAATTTCATTTCTAGATGGAGTATGTTAAGTTTTAATCTTGAGCATAGAATACTGCTGCATTTTACTTTGGTGGATTGAAGTTCTAATAGCCACTGTGTTGTTCTGTGTATATTCGTACAGATCATGACTTAATCTGCTCCTTAACTTAACCTCTTAGCATGTTCTTTTGTAAATGATAAGCAGATGAAGCTCCTTCAGGCTTTTTATATGTTTTCTAATATTTTCATAAGTCTCTTCTTGCTCCCCTAAAACCTCTGCTATTTATCAGCATCCTTGTGGGGGCACCACAGTGGTACAAAGTCTTCTAATAGAGACACAGCTGGGTCCAGGGTAGAGGAACTATAAACCTACCTAATTCTTATTTGAATCTACCTATCTTTCTTTTATCTTTTATCTTTTTTATCTTTTTTTTAATCTATCCTTTTTTACGACCAAAGATAGTATTAGTCTGCGACCAAAGTATTCTGCTAGTGCTTGTGTTCAGTTAGTTACCTACCCGGCTCATAAGCTAGCTGCTTAAGACTCTCACACAGGTGTCCCACATCCTGTAAGTACAGCCTTCATTCTTTGTTTCTAAATGTATAAGCTTAGTTTTGGCTATTTTAAAATACATATGATTTGCTGTTATCCAGCTTTGCTGTATGATTTGCTGTATCAGCAGCTGTTCTATTTTTATTTGCCATTCTCTCAAAACTGAAGTAACTTACAAACTTTGTCAGTGATTGTTTTGTATCTGCTTTTAAGTTGTTCATAAAAACATTAAATAGTAGAGGAGCAGGGCAAGTTCTTAGAAAACAAGCCAGTTGATGTTCCCCCATTTACAATTTATTCTGAAGACCTCTCTAACCAGTGTTAATCCACATAAGGTTGATTCTGTAGTCTGTTTTCTTTATCAAAATAAATACCAAGACGGCTGCCTTACTGAATGCTCCATTGTATGAACAGCATAAGCTTTATGAACCAGCCTCAGAAGCCATTAAAAAAGTTATCTATTTAATTTTCCAGGATCTATTTTTCTATAACACCAAGTTGATTGATACTAATTCTCTTTCTTTGATTTTATTCAGAATCAAGTTCCACATTATGTATGCCATTATTTTAATGCAGATCAATGTCCAGCTGACAGGCTTACAATGAACTACTCATCCTTTCCACACACTGGAACAATAGTATTTTTTAAGTGTGTGTGCAGACACTGGGAATGGAACTGCTCGGTGTTTCAGGGCTTCCTCAGAGTTCTAGGAGTTACTGAAAATCAACACTAAGCATCCAAGGTGTTCTTCAGCCAGCTCTTATAATTCTTCACTGCAAGTTATCTGGAGTTACTGATTTTAAAATGTGCGTGTTCAGTAGGTGCTGTGTGACCTACTTCTCAGCTGACAGAGCTCTTCAACAATATCATGAGTAGCCTATTCCATAAGTTCAGACCTGAATACATGAAATATTTTTAACATTTCTGCATTAAGATTGCCAATTCTACTACTTGTATCTATTAACTAACACTACATTGTTAGAATGTTTTTGTTCCTGGTAGTCTAAATAACTTACTCACACTATCCTTTATTTTGTTGGCTATGCATCCCTTTGTCCTTTATCTTATAATTTCAAATCTTTTCAAATTCCCAATATTTTCATGTTCAGTAAATACTGTGAATGTTCCTTTCTTCCAATCACTATTCAAATCTTATAGCTGTTTCCAATTTCAATTTCTAAATGAGGTTGCTTTTTAACCACTCTGGCATTCTTTTTGGATTATGGGACTACATTTTTGAGGGTTATCTATTAAAATAACCTTAAATAGTTCAATCATTCACTTCTTTTATTATTTTTTAATTATTATTCCCCCCCCTCCCCCCCATGACAAAATACTCTGGCTCGTATTTGCTTTCAGCTATGTAAAACTCATCCTTTTGAAGTAATAGCCATGTCTGCTGCTGGTATGTATGTGATTCTGTTTATAAACAACAAATGTGTCGGAGTTGCACACAGCTGTGTATAAGTAGATGCTAACTTTAACTTACATAATGATTTCTTCTCTATCTGCTATAATGGGAGCTAGTTTAGATTGATAGTTTAGATTGTAATGTTTGTTGAATTAGAAGATTGTCGTCTGTAGTAGTTTTTAGAATATTTGTATTGGCAGCATGAGACCTCCAGGTAATTTGGCTAAGATTGAAGTTCTTGTAAAGATGTAAGTTTTTCTTCCCCACATGTTAAACTTAAGTATTTTCCTGAAGAGTCAATCTGAACTTGGCTGTCATTACTGTTCTACTTTCTATGTAAAGGTAGTTCACCATTAGCAATTGAGAATATTTTCTTTTGTGTTACAGTGAAAAAGAAACAGGGAATGCTGATAGAAGGCTCCACTTCCTTCTGTACTTTCTCCCCATCTATCAGAGCAGGCGGAGCAGCGAGCAGGGCACAGCGGCTGTAAGCTGTTAGCGCCTGTAAGCGGTGCTTGCGGTAAAAGTGCTCTTCCCTTTAAGTGCTGAGCATTTGAGAAGGAGCCGGGCTTCTCGGAGGCGGTGAATCCGGGGCACAGCAAGGATACCCGAATTGGAGTGGGGATCCTGCGAGAAACTGAAAGGCTGACGTGGCAGGGGGCGTGGCAGAGAACCGCGGCAAATGCAAAAGCGGCCATGGCCTCCGAAGAGAGCAGCGCGAGGGGAGCATTAGTGACAGGGGGACATTAGCCAGACAGACCATGGTC
>VZRW01009947.1:169326-328409 GCA_013398125.1 Aegotheles bennettii | reverse complement strand
ATATAATAATATAATATGATAATATAATAATATAATTAAATATAAAATTAAATACTGTTGGTGGTGACTGTTGACAGTTGGAGGTCAGAGACTAAAAAGCTTTTGGAAGTTCTACTAAGAAGCAAAAAGATGAATATATAAATACTGGCAGGAAATAACTTATCACTGAGCTGCCACACTATGCTGATATCTTTGCAATGAAATTTCAGTTCAGGTCACTTCCAACTCTACATGTTTTTTTTTACTGTTTACTTTTCTAAAATATAATCATTTATCAGATGTTATTTCAAGTGTAACTTTTCAGACACAGTGAAGCAAATCATATATTGAACTACTTTACCTGCAATACCACATCATATACACTGTGACAGAATCATAGTTGTAGGTATTGTGTGTATCTGCCATGAAGGAACATTATCAACTGTCATGCTTTTGGCATAACCTAGGAGACTGGAGGAATGTGAGCTTTCAATTAAATACAGCACCTTGTAACGTGAAGTCAGCTGAGAAGGATTAAACATTCAGAAACCAAAGATTGTGGAAGGAAACATCACCCTTGTCATTCTAAATAAAGAAGTGATAAAAAATTTAAAGATATAAAGATTTTTTCTTTTCTTTTATGATGAACTCATTATTTTTTTAATTTCTTAAACCATATCACAAGCTATATCAAACCAGGTTCGATCCTGTACTCTGTGCTAGCAGAGAAACTTTGTTAAAGGAAGTAACTTCAAGAGTTGTTCTTTGGGAGGGAAGGCATCTTTGGATAGCTCAAAAATAATCAAACAGTAGATGATGCAGTTGTCCAGATTAACCAGTAAAACCTTTTCCTTAGCTGTAAGATAGATGTTGTAAAGCCACTGTGTCTTCAATCATGCCTTGTTTGCCCTCATTTACTATTATAAAACTGATCACAATCCAAACCAAATAGAAATTTTAATGAGGCTGAAGCTGAATCCCCATTAATTATCTCCTACAAGAGAGAACTGAATCTGTGGAGAATAAATTGCTTTTTCTCAAGTGAAAGCCTTACTCAAAACAGTTTTTCCTTTAAGAATGACAGACGCTTGTGCTCTCAAAAATATAGTAGTCCTTCTCGCTAATGGACTCAAGCTTGTTTTGATTTTCATCAACACTACAATACAAGGCTGTGCGGTACTAAGAAGAGGAAAGTTTCAGATACTGGCCTTGGGTCAAAAACCTGTGTTCAGGGGAGAAGGAAACAGTTTCGATCGTCAGATTTCTAGTGACATGGATAGCAATAATGACTTTTCCAAAGTTTAGACATCTGAATAACTTTATCCTTCACAGGACATTCAGTTAATAAACAGCCCTCTGAGAGCAGCACTTTTACAACCATGGCAATGGATATTAATGCACTATAATGTAAGGGGAAATTGTTCTGAGTATGGCAATAGAATATCTTTAGTTTTTTATTCATCTATGCAAGAGGTGAAGTGTGCTATAGAGGCCATCCAGCTACTAGAATCAGGACAGATGTTTATCTGAACTATCCTACACAACTGAAAGGCATGGTAACTCTAAACAAACTCACAAAACATTTAAGAAAACAACATGGCAAGCACAGCATAGATTTCCTATTCATTCCTGCAGAGGTTCACTTTAGCACTCTTCATTCTTCTTTATTCCACTAGAAGGGGACTGTATTGCAAATACCCCTGAGCATCTTGAAAAATAATTTTTTCTTCAGATTATTTATTAAAATATATTAAATAACATGGAAAAAACAAGAAAAGGTAAGTAAACCTCCAGAAATTTTGCCTCCCAGTGTACAACTTCCAGTACGGGTAAAAAAAATACAATAGTCAGTTTATCAGATTCAGTATGATCAGATTCCATCTTTTTCTTATACCTGTGGCTTTATATACATAGGTCACTAGAGCAGATTCCATGGATCCTTTGAAACTAAATATCTTTAACATCATCACTTGTAGTTGTAACACTTTCCTAAAACACCTGCATAGATCCATTAAAATCCATATCCATTTCCATTTAATCACCAATTTAGAAAATGAAAGAATCAGAACAATCTGGAGTATGAAAGTCAGCAAAAGTATGAAGGAAAATAAATGTAAAATATTTGAGGATTTGAAGTTTTCAGAAATTAGAAGCCAGGACCCTTAATCTTTCTCCTATTGCAGGTGTACCTGAGATTCACTATGTTTTGATAACAAGAGGCACAGAATGTGTCTTCAGTTAAATTAATTCATCAGGTATGATAATCTTATTATAAACATTAAAAATATCCAAACAAAATTAACTAATTGTTTAAAAGGTGTTTTGAATAAGAGCAGTGTAGCTTGTAAAACAGTTTAAGTTCAGAACAATGAGATATGACCTTGGTATCACTCATTTTATACTTTTATACAACATGGTAGCCCTTATTGGTTACAGTATCAAGGTACAATTCCAACAGCAATTATTTTATTCTAGTCTATCAAAACTTACTCAGGTTTTTAATTCCTTGCATCACTGTTGTATAAATTTATTCCCACAGAATGACTTTGCACTTGCCAGTGCAGGGCCAAATTTGTCCTGCACATTATTTTTATCTAGTTATCTACCTCAAAACTCACACCAAAAAAAAAGCAATTTCCTTTTCCAAGATAGAAATACTTGCATGGGCTTTACCTTCTTCTACCTACTACTAGTACCTACTAGAATAGTTTAAGATGGAAGTTTCTATCCTCATGTTCCTCTGATATGCTGAAGAAAGAAGGCATCTAAATTGGTAAAGCTCCACCTTAAAATTTTAAGCATAGCCAAGGCACTCTGATGCACGTCACAAGAGCAACTGCTTGTTGGTCTGAATTATCCTCATAGCTTTAGTAGTTATGTACTTAGTGAATTAAGACACCATCTCATTTTGCTACTTTTTCTAGTTGCCATATCACACACTGTTGCCATGGTTCTGATTTGCAGATATAGAAGTCAGATGATTCCAGCTTTGCTATTTTAGAGATTCTTATTAAGGTTGCAAAGAGTTTCAAAGTGTGATTTCTAAAATAATAAAAAGCAGATAATAAAAGATCTTCAGATGTATTTAAAAGATTTCATAATTTGTCAATGATCCTTTATTTTGCTAGTATATTTTAAGTATTCAAATTTACACACTGAAGTTTAAAGTTCTTCAAACCATGTCACCTACCTTGTTCTATTTGAATAGTGCTTTTCACTGTGGTGTTCTAACTTTAGTCAAAGCTTCCAGGCATTTTGTTTAGCAATAGAAAAAGGTGCTGCCTAAAATCAGGTTTACTCTTGCTTACAAAAACAATGTGACAATGGCCTTTTCAATCTAACACATCCTCAAATTATATTTATCTGTAGCTGACTTAAAGGTAGACGTATTCAAAAAGATAAAAAAATCGTTGTCATTGATTTACTTTAAAGTAAATAGGTGTTTTTTCAGTATCCTTCAATGCTTATGCAAGCATTAAAATGTTCATAAGCAACTACTCAGTTCATACCAACCAAGTTTTCTATGTTTTCCTTCTTTTTTAATTAACACACTTTAAAATTATTCATTAATATTGAAAATTAAAGTAAGCAGAATTATGCCATGGATGTGACTGGCTTCTATTCAAAGCTGTTTAGCAATAATTAGGGCACCAAGACAGCTGCTAACATTTGGAAAGGATAGTTGCAGTTATTAATTCAATAACAATTGATAGAAATGAGTTCAGTCTCAAATGTGTTTGGGAAGAACCTCACATTAACATAGAATACTATAGTAACTAAAACTAATTCAAATATGTGACTCAAGTATGATTTTTATCCTCTGATTCTTAATAGTTCAGGTGTTTCCACTGTTACACCAAAGTAGATAAGAGGTAATGCTTCAGAATGATAACAAAACAACAGCAAAACTGTGATAATTGAAAAAACAAGTTTTTTGTTTACATGGGTGCTATTGCACTCACAGATAATTATTTCTGTTGATTCTATAATGAGTATTACTTGAAAATTACAAGCTAAAGAAACTAAGAAGTAGTTAAGACCTTCATGCTTATCAGCACAACAGTAAGTCAGATAAGTGCCCTCAATTTTCTGACTTTCAAGCCTGGTCTTCCTGGAAAATTAGCAGCCTTAGTTATCCAAATTCTATAGCTAGCTGCCTGCAGTTTCAGACTTGCTAATGTGAGTCAAAAACTAACAGTCTGAAAATAACAAACTCGAGGAGAAATTTATCTAGTGTGTACTGTATATCTTATTTAAACTTAAGCCTACTTTTTTTATAGCAACGAAAAGAAACAAATGTTCAAGAAATCTCTATGGACAGACACAAGCTCAGATGTTAATTGATAAAGGTTGTAATCTAAACTTCTTTATATTAAAAATGTAATATTAAGAAATTAGCACTGATTTAAGAAAACTTGCCAAAGCTTGTATGAAGCCTATCTTCTGACTGGGAATGAAGAAAAAAACTTTAATTTTTGAATCAACACTATTGACTGTAAAATAGGTAAGTTAGTGCATCTTTTCCCCTTTTTTTGTATTAAGGTTCCTTATGTATCGCTATTATAAAATAAATTGAGTGTAATGGTGCAAGCTTGCCTCCTCTGTCTCAAAATGTTACTACTCTTTCTCCTCCATTCCCTCACCTCAGATTCACATTCCCTGGGTCACTCCTCAGGCACTACTGACTCTTGTGCAAACCATGGGGTGAGCCAGGTCAGGGAACTGGTCTACCCCAGATCAACAGCAACTGCTTCTTTTCCCTGGTTCATCTCCCTGAACAGACCTATTGCTAATTCCACAAGCATCAGAACTGGAGCATATGTGCTCCCGAGACCTCCACTTTTCCTGTTTATATAGAGAGTTACATACTGCATGGATATTCATGCAACCATAATAAAATGACCTTGAACACACTGAGAGTTATCTAATGGCTACAATTTCAGCAATTATTCAGAAGAGGTGTTTTGTCATGATTATAGTCGAATTACAGAAACTGTCAAGGAAAACAGCTATCCAAAACAACACTAAAAAGACAAAGAATGATAGTGGTGAAGGTTATTGTTGTATTGATTATTGTATTCTGAGCAGATACTTAACATCCAAAGAGCTTCGCAACCTTGGAAACCTGATGAAATACAGGATACAAACATTGAGTGGTGCTTATATCAAAGCATCTGGTAATGGAAAGATATTTTATATAGTTACTGATGGAATGTCTCACTTTAATACCATCAGTGTTGAACTGTTGGCAGATAGGTAGTATTAGGGGAGTTTATTCTGGAGAAGCAGATGTCTTTCCTATCTCTTATTCTAAGCAAGAGATCGCTAACCCATCTTTAAGCAGCTACATCCTTTTCCTTATTCTTTCTGAGGAGAATAAAATATGCTGCTTTCCATTGACATTGAAAAGTATGCAAGGAGGACAGTAAAAGTCTATTTTACCTTCATCAAAAGGAGCACTTCAGTTACAACACTATTTAAAAACTTTGCAAAATCTCAGGGAAGTCCCAGAAGGAGATAATGTCACAAGGGGAGCAAAGATTGTACATAGCCATAGTTAAATATCTGCTATGTCCTCTGCTGGGTGAATGTATGCTGCCCTGGCAAGGGGATGGAATTTTATGATCCAGTAATGGGCCTTTTCTATCTCCAATTACTACCTCACAGGGACACTGTGAAGATTATTTAGTTAATGTTTGCACAGATCTCTGACCATGTAAAGTACTGTTAAAGTGCAAAGCATTACTATGATCATCCAATTATATAATCAATCCAAATCTGAGTAGCACTAAAGTAAGTTCCAGTTTCAATTATGCTAATGAAACTGCAAAGGGACTGTACATCCAGAAGTTCCTGCAATATCTAGTGCTGTTGCAGTGCCTTTGAGAATCCTCATTACAGTGATTTTCCCTAGCATCCATTAAACACATATTTACTTGGGGCCTGACTGTGAACCTGTATGTAAGAGCCTGTATGGCACAATGCCAACCTGTATAGCCCTGAAAGACAGATGGTGATACTGAGATGCTACACATACATTTATGCCAGGGTCTGCAATATGAAAGCATACATTCAAAATGAGCACAAGGACCAGTTAATCCCCTGTTTAGACTGGTAAAACCCTCACCCAAGACTCAGGAGAGCCTTGGGATAGAGTTCAGGTGGTAGGAATGTCTTGCATCTATTTTGAAATTTAAGCAGTATTTAGGTGACAAAGGGTTATGAAGCTTTGCCATCTGCTTTTTGCTGTGGAAATTCAACAGGAAAAAAAAGAAAGGAGAGAGAAGTTAAATCTTATCTCTTCAGTACTGGGCTCCAGCATCACCTTGAATGGCAAAAATCTGCAAGCAGATAGGTAAAGATGATAATGTTTCTAACCCTTTAGTTCTGGGATCCAGGTTTACTCCAGGATCACCTGTGGTGCTGACATCTCTTACACAACTAATAGTTCGTGTGCCAATTGGTAGAAACGACTATGTGTGAAGCTAGATCCCACAGTCTGATTGCAACAACATCTATGCTTGAGATCAGAGCTTGGGCTCACACGAGCTGGCTGGGATTGGAATAAAGAAATCCAGAGCCGTTACCCAAAACAGCTAATCCTACTACAGCTAAAGACTGGTGTATAAAAAAAAAAAACAAACCAAAAAAGCCCACCCAGCAATATCAGTAGAAGCTTCTCTCTTCAACATGGGAGCAAAAGTTCTAGGAAGGTGCTTTTTTCTCTCTCATCGTCCACACAGCATAGAAATATGAACTTTTTCAGCTTTTTCCTTTACTATCTTAGCTGGTCATTAAAGATCAGGATAGGATATCTCTCCATGTTAGTTTGGAAAATACTGTTGGAGTTTTACTATTGTTTTGGTTTTTTTGTTTTTTTTTTTTCCCCTCTTTCTTTGTAGCATAGTTGTGGCCTACTTCCTAGGGTTATCACTACCCAATATATTTCCTGACTCAACAGGCATCTGGTACATTGGATACTGGTCTTGGCTTCTCCCAGTATTTTCCTTTGTTTTCTACAGTTCTAGATTACATTCTTGACTAAGGAGTTTACATGTGTAGGGGGTCATGGGAAGATAAATGCAGTACATATTCCAGGAACCCTTCAGAAGTAAGAGTTTGCTTATTATTATAGGCAGTGTAACAATTCAGGCATGGTTTTCAGTCCTGTGTTTGCAGTGTCCCTGTTAGTAAGCAAACAAATGAGCTACTGAGCTGTCTGTGTCTTCCCTCTAACTGCTGCTTACTACATTCCTTCAACAATCTCTTCCCACTTAGAGACACTCCTTTTCACATGTCTTTGAACCTTCTCCCACAACAGATTTTAAAAGAAAAGAAGATTGGGAAAATGACGTATTCAAACCATTGTCTCACTGTTCAACTTGTATGTCGCACAGTCTTCTCCTTCGCACACAGAGTGTCCTGGTCTATGGAGATTTTAAGCACAGCCTCAAAGCCAATAGAAAACCTAAATATACCAGTTGTACCTGCACTCTTTTACATCCTCCCTTACAGACATCAGAAAAGGAAGATGTGACTGGGGTTATGATCAGCTGTAACAGCTTCAAAGTGAACCAACAGTCAGTAATTCTGACACACATACCCAATCATCCATTGAAAAAATGTATGTATCACTTTAAGGCTCTTAGTATATCTGTACCATAAAGTAGATATTTTTTATTTTATTCTTACTGTTGAGGATCCAGGCGATGTAACCTCAATCTGGCAGCAAGCTGCCCCGGAGCGTTGGGTGCGCAGAGCCGGCCACCCTTCCAGCACTTGATGTCCTTGCTGGTGTTGTAGGTTTAGCAGTTTTCGACATCCACCACACAGAATACATCCTGCTCTCTCCTCTGGTGCTCAGGCACTGAGGTACCCTGGTTCCCCCAGCCCTGCCTTTTAAGGTCCTTAGCATTGTTAAGCAATTAGCCTTATTATTATCAAACAATTAGCACCTGAGTGTAATGGTCAGTGGGGCTGCTCTATCAATCAACAATCAGTTAGCTCTCTGATCAACCTCTACACTTACCAATATTTTCATCTGACTCTTTCAGAGACTTTAAAGCCTTATCCATACTGAAGGAATGTTAGACTACTTAGTTCTGCATTTATCTGTATTTTTAATACATTAAAATCTCATTTTATTAAACTCATACTAGTCAAAACTGTTTCCCATATGCATAATACTAGCAATCTTGTGAAGGTAGTGGAAGTACAAAGTAAAAAATAAAAAAAGGAATTTCTTTCATCATAAAAACATGATTCTCCGAAACATATCTCTTCAGGAGTATAGCATACTACAACCTATGACATAACAACTTTAAACAGCAATTGTCTAACAGAGAAAACTGAATCTGAACAGAATATTTGGACATCTGGGTACCAATGGAAATACATATATCCTGAAAATATAATAATGTATAATGAAAGCATTATCTTTAAAAATTGGGTCCCAATCATGAGGCTGTATAAACAGCTTATGCGTATGTAGCTATCATGGTCTAGTTTTGGGAAGAGATGAACTGCATTTTGCTTTACTTTTTCAATTCTAAAATAGAAACACATAGCTATGCTGTTTTCTTGTATAGCCTGATATAATATAATGCAAATTTCTAGATGAAAAAATGTAACACAAATTTCTCAATTATTTATATTACAGAAATATGTAACAACAACAACTCTACTACTATTACAGAATCTGCATCTTGGTCTTGACCGGAAAGGTTATACACCCCCGTGCAGATTCATCCCAGATCAAGTCAGAATGATATGTTTTATCTTGTGGAGAGTTGGTTGGCTGCCAGAAGCCCACCCAGCCAGTATCTCACTCCTCTGCCTCAACAGGACAAAGCAGCAAAATAAGATGCAAAGCTCCTGAGTGAGCTTCACCTCAAACACTTCTGCTCTACGCTTTAGTGTTGCCACAGGTTATGTTCAGTCCCTCCAGTGTAGGAAGAGGGTTCTGGTCTGTACACAGTGGTTTCTCTCTGCTGTTCCTTTCTTCTCACTTATTTCTTCTGCTCCACCATGGTCTTCTCCAGAGGCTGAAAGGGATCCCTGCTCGGACACCTGGACCACCTCTTCTCCCTCCGCCCCCCTCTCCCTCTGGGGCTCACAGGGCTCCTTCTCACACTTTTCCCTTCACCTCTCACTGCTGGGCAGCGTTTTGCCCTTTCTTACACAGGTTTTCCCCAAAGCACTGTCATCTTGGCTGGGAGGCTCAGTTCTGCCCTGTGGTGGGTCTGTCTTGGTTTCCAGCACAAGAAATCCCGCAACATGGGCTTGCCTCTTAATACAAATCAGAGACACCCCCTCAGGACCTGGTGCAAATGCCTCAGCTGTTGGAAAATCTTGTTCACATCTACCTTACTAGACACTGAAAAATTCAAAGTACATTTTTTATTTTCTTCTCTGTTGGCTGATCTCTTCATCTTCAGATAGCTCAATCCCTTCTTGTGTCATTGGGTGAACTGTAGGAAAGTTTCTAGGACAGAAAGTCCCAGGACATCCTTCCTCCACCACAGGCTTCTTAGATACTTGTCCTGGTCTTGCTGGGACATATTTCTAAAACCATTTTTCTGTTTAGAGAAACTCTAGTTTTGAGAGACTGCAGAGTCCAATTCTGTGAGAACAGGAGATGAGATGCTCTGTTATGTGGTTTTCCATAGTGACCAAGGTTGAGGGTGGTTTTGAACCATGAAGATGCAGTGCGCTAGGAGAGGCAAAGCCCTGGGTAGCTGACCCAAGCTGGCCAACTGAAGTATTCCATACCACAGACATCACCCTCACTATAAATCAGGAATCACTATAAATCAGGGGGATCTTTGGGGCTTCTACCATGGCTGCCTTCCCAAGAGGGAAATCTGTCTCGTCTATCATCATGCACCTGAGGCCTGCTGCTCCACTTGCTGTGATCACCATGCTCTTGCTGGAGCTGTCATGCTCGCAGTGTTGGCACTCAGCCCTCACCACTAGGAGTGTACAGCTCATGATTAGTGTCTGGAGCTGAGTATGACTTTGTATCTTAACATTTGGGTTAATACTAGTTCATTATTATTTTATTAACTCTTTTCTTAATTTCAACCCATGGGTCTCCTTTCCTTTTCTTGATTCCCCCTCCCAGGTGGAGTCTGGTGATAGAACCACTGTCTAAACCATGACAATACTCCAGGTATCTCCTTGACCTCTGACAGAACAAACCAGGCATTTCTCAAAAACAGCTGTTACAAAGGATCATTGCATTTTCACTGTCTCTGGCCACTGAAGATGAATTTGTAGAGGCGAAGCCTTCCTGCTGAGCTAGCTCAATGGTGGTTAGCCAAATGAGAGGCACCACGGAGAAGATTATGTGAGCAGGGGTTATGTTATTGTGTCTGTATGTTTGACTACAGGGGAATCTTATGTTCCCTCACATATAACAAATCCAATCTCCAGCTGAGATGGCTGCAATTTCAATTCACTCTTGGTCTTGCAGACCCAAAACCTCAAGATAAACGTTCAGAAAACTGGAGAATTAAACCAAAAAGACTTTTAAATCTCCTGTGCTGTCATGAATCTAAAGCATAAGAGAATTTCTCCATATACAGATTGTGCTTGTGTGAGGAGGAAAGCACAGTTCAGGCCAAAATTTATGATTAATCTGTTCTTTCTTTGTCTAATTTCTATATTTTCTTTTCCTGTCACCTGACATATCATCACATTAGAACTACAGCTCATGGTGGGAAATGCCAGCCAACAGTATTAGCAAGCAGAGTGCTCTGAGGCAATGTAAATCAACAGAAACACAACCTTGTCCCAGGGCAGATGTTAGGAATAAACTGGAAGATCTGGAGATGCAACAGAAAAAAGAACAGTGTTGGGCCTGGAAAAAATTATCCTCTCCAATGTTAGGTTCAGTGCCATGTTTTTTACTGTCTCTCATTGCCCCCAGCTCTGCTAAAATCTGATGAAAAATGCTGATTTAAGAAGTTAAATTTTCTAGGTTGTTTGTTTTCTTTCTGGTTTTAACATGATTTTGACTTCTGGTTCAGGAACCTATGTGATGGTTTTTAAAAATCCAATAGAAAAAAGATTTTGGACAATCTTTCATAGCCTCTCCAGGTAAAAAATGGGGGTGTTTCTAAATTTCACATTTTGATTTCTTTCAAATGAGTTTTAAAAGAATGTTTCTCTTACTAATTAAAAAGATTTCTCTATACTCAAATCTCAATTAATTCATACAATTTTGTCAAGATATCATGTTATCATCTTGTTTTAATGTTCGCAAAACTATCTTATTCTCAGACAATTTGTCCTCTAACAAATTTATACACAGAAGTCATCTGATATCAGACATTGTCAGAATTTATTGATTACTACAAAGTCACAAACAATGGATAGATGGATCAATTAAATTTTTTTTGTTAGCAAAATGACATATTTTTTACTTTTGTGCATTTTTTATTTAACTAAGCAATTACAGTCAGTGAAAGAAAGAAATCTAAAGGTATTATTCTAACAACATATTATTTAAAGAAATATTTTCATACACTTTTCAAATATTTCAAAGTTTTTTTTTAATTTTATTTTTCAGATATCTTTCATATGTGTTTGTCTATTATGGTTTTTACATGGAGTGGTAAGACACCACGTATTTAAGCTGACTGCTCTAGTGATTTAAACATATGTGCAAAATAGACTTCAAGTCCTATATGTACCCACAGATTTGGGAGATTGTTTGAGTCAGGACAGTGAGACTTCTTTTAAAAAAAGGGAAAGTGAATCCTTCCATACCTATATTCGAGGAATTGCAGTCAAACTGACATTTGTCAAGTATGTTTTTAAAACCATCTTAGACTATGTCTATATGGCTTTTATATATATACATATATATATGTGTATATATATACAAATAAAGAAAATTTGAATGTGAGTGGAGGACATTCATGACTGAGACAACTTTAGGGACAGCCACAGATACACGTGAAAATATATGACTTCATGAAGTACTAGTAAGTCCTCTTCCTCCTGAAATCAACCAAGCTATTTTTTTCAGAAAAAGCTCAAAATCAAGTTGCATTTTGTCTGTTTCAAAGTTTACCTTGCACTAGAAAGAAATTTACATTATTTTTTGCCTCTGTGGCAAAATTGCTTTGAACCTTTTGCTTGTATCTTGAAAACTGAGAGTCCATCTTTCAATTTTAAAGCTACTATCGACTGAAGTTAAAAGCCCTTTGAAACTTAATTTTGTTTCCAGGCATACTTGAGTAAACACAGTCAGAAGCATTTCTTGGACTTTCTATTAAGTCAATGAATAGAACAAAATAGTGCCACCCACATACTTTTAGAGAAAGCAAAGCAGACCTTTTTGGAGGTCATGGGATTTTTTTATCCTCCAAAATATTATTATTTTTTTTTCCTGAAATTTCAGAGATCTTTTGCTAATGAAAAAAAAATAACACCACAAAGCAAAACAAGCCTCCTCCCCAAATGCCCAACAGTTTGTGTCAAGAGAAATGGTACCAAACTCTGACTTCTCTCTTTTGATATAGTTCTGGATTGTCAATTTCAGGGAACTGTGGAAGGAGAGAAACTAACCGGGGTGGGGGGAAGGTAAAAAAAATATAAAAGGAAAAACACTGGCCAAAATTAAGTTTTTCTGCTTTTTAAGCATTTCAGATTCAGGACAGGAAGTTATTCTAGACACTAAGACAATTCAACTGCATGTTTGTTCAAGGTGTGACAATCATACTGTGTCCTGTAGAATCCTGCGCTATTTCAGGAAATACTTATGAGGTGGCTTGGTAACATTAACAGTCTAAAAGAACAACAAAATCTCTGAGTGAGAGCTAGAAATTTTGAAAGCAATGAATGTAGAGTTCACTCCATTCAGGACTTCAAAATCTGCAGCAGAAGGAGAGAAAGGATGGCAATATGATGAAAGTGGACAACTCTTCAGCTGGCATTCATGAAACTTGCTCTTTTTCTGACAAGTCCAGCCTAACAAAAAAGCATGTTTAAGAAACCACAAACAAACTGAAAGGTTTCTCATTTATGTAAACAACTATGGAGATGCAGAAACATACAGAACTTTGCAAGTTATCAGTAAAATAATAATTAAAAATATTAAGCTTAAGAAATTATATTACAATACTAAATCCTGCCCATTAATAGAAAAAAAAAAAAAAGAAAACACATATATAGTAATAAGTTCTGCTAGATTTAGAAAATTGATGGTTGTCATTCTTGCTAAAGGAATGTCCTAAGGCTTCTCTTTTCAGATAGGCTGAAGCAAAAAATATATTAATGCAGCAGCATTCACTAAACTCACAAAAATATCAATACATCATGGTCTTTAGATGAATGAGTTTCAATTAAGTACTAATGGTGGATTAAATGGAATATGTATTTATTTAAAGAAAGTGATTTTAAAAGGAATCAGAAAATACTACTGAATTATCACTGCCTTCTGAAAATTTTCCCTACAAACAAACCAAAATTTTGCTAAGAGATTTTGGTGCTAAATGCTCTGTCTATTCTTTTGTTAGTCCCAGAGCCTCAATTTCAAGGTGCAGATGGTGAAATTGACTATAACAATGGTTTACTACTCATGCTTTCTCTAGAGTTTTAAGTTCAAATTGCACCTATAAAAAGGGGTAATTAGTCCTTTCTGGTTTATTGCTGTTAGGGGAAAGGAAGCAGTTCCAGTTAACTACCAACTAGACACCACTCCATATTAAATATCCTAGATTCAGTACCTTATACGGGCTTTCAAATACCAAACAAAGAGTTCAAATAAAGTAGGAAATGTCACCTTCCCAAACATTATGGCCTATTAATTATGTCTTTGCAGTGAACTTTCTCAGCGCAATTAGTCTACAGACATGAAGATCATTCTTATAAAAGGCTGTGGGCTTGAACAAGGTTAATTCCAATTTAAATTGTGTTAATAACAAGAGTGACAGCATTGAGACAGCTGAAAAATTATCTGATAAGCAAAATATGTGTAATGAAGCAGATAAAATTGACTAACTTAAAGCAAGCGTGGGTATGCAACAATGTATGTTTTTCTTTTCTAACATACACACTGTTGCTTTCATATGCTTCTCTAACTAGTTCTCTATGTAGAACGGATTCATAATCAGTCAATCGCATTTAGATATGAGTAAATATGTACCTGCATTTGACACAAATTTGGCAGCAGTTTTGGAAAGTGTGTCCTTTGGGGTCACTACTGAAAAGCTGCACAGAAGATTCCTGTCCTTTCTCCTTGACACCACACTCTACTCATCAACAAAGCTGAGTGCTATTTGGCCTCATGGTGGGTGATAACTGAGAGTGAGCAGAAGGTCCCAAGGCGGAATTTCATGTCACAGTTTCTCTGGTGGCAAATCTCATTTGAAAGATTTCAGACCACTTTTTTTCCAGATCTTGCCTTTCCCCAGTGAGTTTATCACACACTAGATAATACTCTGTAAAATGAGTTAAGTGATAAGTTTCTATGCAGAAGGTCCCACAGAGAGAGCTGCACTGATTCAGCTGAAGGGAGTATGTATTTCAGAAGGAAAGGGAAAGCTAGAAAGTGAAAAGCCTTTTAAACTGGTCTTGCTAATGGTGAAATTATACCTTAGAACAGTATCTTCAAGCATATTCAAGGACTTTACCTTTCAGCATTTTTTAAGAGAAATTAAAATAAGACTCATTGAAACACAAACAAATTGACAAATATGTTTCACTTTGCAAGACGCTGTAGATAGTGCTACTTTTTATGGAATGGTGAAGCCTGGGCTGTGATTTCTTTCATTTTTTATTTAAAAATAAGCTAATTCACTGTATTTGAATTCCTCACCCGGGAAGGAAAAAAAGAGACTCCCCACTGTTCTGAGATTTAAATCCTATTTCTGACAGAAGTTCAGATAACCACCCTAAAATGATAGTCAACTATTCTGGATCACCCAAGATAAAAATAAATATTTCAATATTACTGTGCAGAATAATAATTTAAAGCTTTTGTGGTGCATTGACATTGGCTGACCACTAGGTCACCACCAAGACATTCTATTACTCCCCCTCCTCAACGGGACAGGGGGACAAAATGAAATGAAAACTCTTGGGTTGAGATAAGAATGGGAGATTACTTACAAATTACCATCATGGGTAAAACAGACTCAATTTGGGGAAATTTAATTTATTGACAATTAATTGTAACAGAGTAGGACAGTGAGAAATAAGAACAAAATTAAACACACCTTCCACCACCCCTCCCTTCTTCTCATGTTCAGCTTCACTTCTAACTTCTGAGTGGTTCAGGGGGATTAGGCATTGGGTGCTGCTGTTGGTCTGTAATGCTAAATCTCTGCTGCTCTTTCCTTCTTATGCTATTCTCCTGCTCTGGCAAGGGGCCTATCCCACAGGAATGTCCTTCATTAAATTCTCCAACATGAGCCCTTCCCACAGGCTGCAGTTCTTCATGAACTGCTCCAGCATGGGTCCTTTCCATGGAGTACAGTCCTTCAGAAACAGACTGCTCCAGTGTGGGTAGCCCACATGCCACAGTTCCTGCCTGAAACCTTGTTTCTTCATGGGCTCCTCTCCACAGGCCACAGTTGCTGCCAGAAGCCTGCTCCAGCATGAGTTCTCCATTGGCTGCAGCTGCCTTCAGAGCATATCCACGAGCTCCAGTGCTGGGTCTTTCACAAGCTGCAGGTGGATATCTGGTCCACTGTTAACCTCCATGGGCTGCATGGGGACAGCCTGCCTCACCATGGTCTTCAACACAGGCTGCAGGGAAATCTCTGCTCTGGCACCTGGAGTACCTCCTCCTCCTTCACTCACCTTGGTGTCTGCAGGGCTGTTTCTCTCACATTTTCTCACTCCTCTGTCTCAGTTGCAGTTAATATAAACTTTCTTGCCCTTTTTTAAATATGTTTCTAGTAAATATTTGAATAATTATTATCTAATGTAATCATGATCAGTTCATATCATGCAAGTGAGCTGAGAAATGAGCTAAACTTTAAACTGACTGAATGGCCCAGGACACAGAAATTAGAACAGTATCTGTGAGCACGCAAAAAAAAAAATAAATACTTTCATGCCAGAATCAAAGAAATTTCCTTTTTTTCAAAGTGGAGGTTAAAAAAAAGAAAGAAATGCATAGCCATGCTTCACAAAAAAAAATAAATATTGTATTTACTTGGTCTCTTTCATCCCAGTTCACACCTCGCAGTAAACTGAACTCTTGTTAGTTAGTTTTTCTAAGATATAGTGTGAGTTCTGACTTCCAGTGAAGCCTAGGCAAAAGCAGGCATCAGTCACTACTTGCACATGAGACTTGTACTGCTGCCTGAGTTGGCTCAAATATTCTCCCAGTTACTGTGATTGGGGTTGTTTTTCCTCCTTGTGTGGTAGTTCTACTGTAGACGTTTACTTCTCTGTGGTTTAGAAGACTCACACATGCATTGTTCTCACTTTTTAACTCTAAACCTCAAAAAAATATTGCCTCACTAACATGGTACTACAGAAAGAAAATACTGGTAAGGATAGGATTTGTGAATCTTAGTAACAGATCTGTGATTTTCTAATTCTTCATTAAATCACGTGTTCCTAATCCAGTATTCTGTACAGAAGAGGAATGCTGATGTATATGGTGAAATTTATAAGGTAACTCCAACTCCAACTCTTGGTTGGAGTCTTTTCTCAACCGAGTAAAGGGAAATTCAAACACACATCACAGTGGATTCCTTTCTTTGTCTGTCTATTTCAGTAGTTTTCCTATTGTCAAATAATTATTTACTAGTGCAACGTCAAATTTTCATCATGATTGACCTCCTCATTCTTCACTGCTGAGGTGAGTTAGAGGTCAGTGGCATTTTTGCCTACAGTAGAAATAAAGCAATGCAACCAAAATACATTAGGCAAACAAACACTTGTGTTAAAGGAGTATTAAAGTTGAACATCCAAACATTCCATAACAAGGAAAAGTCAGATTGTTGTATTCTTATCAAACTTAATTGAATTTCTTCATCCATAGGCAATATGATGTTTTGGTTAACTACACAGTCACCTCATTGTCCCCCTTCACTTCATATGGTGAAGATCATCCACTTTGGGCCTGTAGCTGGAATTTATTTTTTTTCCTGTCATTCTGTCTGAAGCCCCAGGATGCATGTGTAGTGTCCTGGTCAGATCTTATTTTCATTGCTTGCCTCATGGCAGCAGATAAAAATGGGCCTGTACAGTGAGTGGCTTCTTCCCACGCACCCAGAAAGGTTGCAGCAGAGCAATGAATCACAGTTCTGAGCATCCAGGACTGTGCTTTTGCCACCATGGCTTACAGGGGGAGCTTCCTGCAGAAAGTACATTTGGTATTTCTTATAGTAAGTGGGGCCTTGATTGTGCAAGTGATGAACTCCCTTTCCTGATTGCCCCATCTGTACAACATGACAACAAGTAAGCCCTCCTTTTGGGGAGCTTATCTCTGTGGTCAGACTGTGTGCAGAGCACTTCATCAACCACCTGAAAAGAATTTTACTATTTCTCCCCCCTTAAGTGTTTCTACTCCAGCTGAGCAAGCTAAATTGCTTTGTGTGGTCTGATTTCTATCTTCTGCACTCACAGCTGGCTTGTTTCCCCTACCATCACTCCAGTACTTAATGAAATTCTGTTTGATATAAGCTTTGAATCCCTTTGATATAAATGAACCCTCATTATCACTCACTAAATACTTCCAGAAGTTTCTGTGTTGTAAATATGCGTTCAAGGCAGCCATGACTGCTGCATCCCTGGCAGCTGGCAGTGTGTCTGCAGTTTTTGTTGTGGTGTTTACAGCACGATATGAATTCTGTCCTGACCTTGTTAAAAACTGTTTTTCTGCTGCATGTCCCTGAGCAGTTATTTAGTTTTCCTTGTTTCCTGTCAATTTCTAGGAAGGTTTCATTCTCTGTGCCATAATGAAAATGTTTTGTGCCTGTAAAGACAGATTTACTTGTTATTCACAATATTAAGAGGTGGTATTTATGTCATTTTCAAAAATCTTGAAATGAATCTGGTATAAGAGTGCTCTTGTAAATGCTGACTCCGACTGATAGACCCTTTTGAAGTTAGCTTGCCCTTTCATATTTTCTTTCTTTGTCAGATGACATATGCCCTGAGTCTCAGATATTAACTTAGTGCTCATGTCACAGCTGATACTCTAGAAGGGTGTACCTAGTTAGTATTTAAGATTCAAACTACTCTCTTTCTAACATTTTATCTTTCGTAAATACTCATATTTCAGTAAAATGATCTTGAATCACAAAAATTATGGGTTTTTTTCCAATCTTTCACAAAGGGTTGTGCTAAAACTCAGTAAAATAAGATGTAAATTACACAAGTAAAATGCATCACACTATAGTCATCTTTATATTTACAAAACACAGACTCTGCATATGCTTATTAAAAACAAACTGAAAATGGAGTACATTTTTCTCCACAAAAAGCACAAGCATTCTGTTAAACTCATTGCAGAAACACCCCCGTGTATAACTTCTACATTGCTGCTGCTTCATCAATGACAAATATTCAGAAAGCAGATGGCTAACATTCTAAATGGCATTATTCATGTTTCCATAATAACATTCTAAAGACCATCATGCTGCACCTGTTCTAAATTCTTCCTTTTTAAGGACAGTGTATTGTTAACTTTCAAATGTGCAGCTTTAGATTCAGGACTAACTGTGATTTTAATGGAACAAAATTGTTTGACCATGTACTAACACCTTTTTTTTTTTTTTTAATGCAATTGTCAGGTCTGGGAGTAGTAATATTTTACAGTTAAAGAGTTAATTTTCTGTTTCTTCTTCTCCCAATCACTTCTGTGGTTGCAGAACATCCTCTGATCAGACTAAAGACTGGAGTTACTTTTCCTTAGAACAGGTCCCTCAAGCTATTCTGTCATGATTCTGCAATCTCAACATGCAAAAAAAATGCTTAATTGTTGCCCAGTAGTAGTCTCATTAATTATATAGGATGCTTTCAGACCAGGACATAATCTGGCAGTGAGTCTGACTCACTGTAAGAGCCACAGTGAGCCATCTTGATTCCTTAGGGAAGAGTTAGGAATATGTAATTGCTGTACTGCATCAAAGTCAGGGTTCACTGAACCCTGTATCCTGTGTATCATGCTGAGAGTAGCTCAAGTGCTTTAGAAGTCTGTATACAACCCCCATAGGAAATATGGATTAATCTTCCATCTTAAATCTTGAAATGAAACGGTAGTCTGAATACGCACACAAATTTCCAGTTTCTTTCAGAACCTTAAAGTCTTGGCTTCAAAAATTAACCCTGTGACATGTGAACAAGTGTGTTCTACCCCTTCAGGTGACAGGTCTCATACAATGCAAACCAGAGGTCAGACCACAGCTGTAGCTCTGTTCCTGGCAGGGAAAGAAAGAAGAATGGGACCCAATGGGAATAATCTGCACCCAGGTGTCTGTACAAACTGCAACCATAGGATGCACAGCAGAGCTATCCTCTCTACAGCACAAAGCTTTACAGCACGAAGTCCATGACTCTCTCAGCTACAGGGTTGTCCAAACATTTTGATTTAAGAAAAAGCCTGGACACTTTTTAAATTTTTATTGAATGCCATTTTACTCTGCAAAGTATGCTTTCATTTGAAAGTATTTTGTTTATCATTTTCCCCAGCTGAGCAGCTGCCATCACTGTAGCCCTGTGGACCTAAACCACATGGGGGAATGTGGACAGTTTCATTACCTGCACCTGCTTTTGGTATTCCTTGGAATGTTTTACCTCTCATTCTTCGCCTGTGTGGATTCAGTGGCTAAGTTCTCTCTTGAGTCCAACCAATGACAATGGCAAAATAGCGGCTCCAAATCAGAACTTAATCTTCCTACCAAAGTTGTCAGATAGGGGCTGAAACTTTTGATAGACTTACCTAGATAGCCTTAAAGTTACTGGGGAATTTAACATTTTGCTTGTGTAGTCAAAAGAAAGATTAACCAGGGAGAATTTCAGGGAATATCATCAGATGTTTATTAGTTACTCTTGTAATTACTATGAAATCACCTAATTTTTATAGGTTGTTTAAACTTTCATATGAACCTCTGTGGGTAAGATACAGTTGGGTGTCTCATAAACATAAAAAACATAACTGTGTATAGAAAACATAAAGAATGTAATGTATTGTAAGAGTAAAAATAAATAGGGCAGAAGGCATCCTTTAGTCTTCATGAACTGTTCCATGAGGTGTTTTCCAGTGACTTTATGTGTTGTTAACAATTACTGTGGTAATTACTAGATTGAAAAATCATTCTCTTAACTAGACCATCGTTATGCTTTGAGGGGGCACAGGCTTATTTTATGGTATTGATAGTAGGACCTAGAGAAAGGGAGTTGTTTAGGACCCTCAGGGATCCAGGGGTAGAACAAATAGTAGTTGATATTCCATGTCATTTCCTGCCATGCCCTATAAAAACCAGGAGGGTGTAAAGGTCTGTCCCTTCTTTCTTCCTGACTCCCTTCGCTTATCCAGTGGACATCTCAGAGAGGGCCTTGTGCTCTTGGTCTTCAGCTCACCACATGCTCTGTAGGATCTGACTCCACTGAGTGCTGGGAAGAGCCCTGGACCCTTTTCCCAAGTCAGGTCTGCCAGGAAGGACATTTGTACACTTAAATCTGTGACCATTCAAATAGGGCTTTTTATATATTCCTCTATTTTTCATTATTATCCTATGTGTTATTATCCCTTCCCTGTTCTATTAAACCTTGAAGTGTCTCTTCCTTATTCCCCTTTTGTCTTCCCCTGGGAGGATGGAGGGCAGTAGCAGAGAGCAGTTCTGTTCTCTGGGTTGTGCCTTGCCCTGAACACTAAAAGGAGATAATTATGTTTAGTAAATTTAGCACAAATCAGATTCATATGTTAGGTAAAATGTACACAATTATGAGCTAAAACACACACATTGTAGGTATGGGGAGTGAATCTGTCTAACATACATATGGGTTTGAGACAAGACTGAATTCATATATTATTTCTGCATGAAAAGGGAGATTTATTTATTTATTTTTTTAAATACTTTCTGCTCCCTTGGATGCTTATATGTGCACTGGAAAATAAGTATCACATCAGAGTCAGCATCAACTATCACATCTTGGCCCTCCAGACAAAGAGAAATGGAATAAAGTCTGCAAATTATTTCCACTGCCACCATTTGGAGGTTCAGCTGCAGTCTGCGTTCTGAGAAAACTTACCACTTTTTGCTAGTGAGAGCTAGGTAGAAAAGAAGTAGGAAGGATTTTAATGTAATATGGATTTTCAGTAGAGTTGGGAAGCCTAAAGCAAGTCAGAAGATGGCAACTGCATAATTATTTGAAATATTGCTTTCAAATAAATAAATATATATAAAAGACATTGTTCAACTGTCTTGCACATTCCAAAAAACACTTAAGAAATACTACTTCATGTAAAAGTAAATGGAAAACTGTTATTATTCAATAATACAGAGACAAAATAAAAGAAGTTTACATGAAGAGGTGACCATGTAATCTGAAGTACAGTCACATAGTTATTCTTCTGTGGGTGACATGTCACAACATGTGACATTTGAACTCATTCAAATACATTTAAAAGACTGCATGACAAGAGTGAAATATCAGTTTTGCAAGGTACGAAGAAGTAGCATCACACAATATACTATCCCTTTCATAATTGTCTCTTAACAATTTTGCTCTGTTGTTTACATGCATACCAGCTGCCTTTACCCCCATGAGATTAGTGAGGGGATCTCTGCTTCATCTGCATCTGTGTGTATGGAGTCTGTGGTGTCAGTAACTGGAGCGAGTGTGGGTGTGCAGGTGAGTGTGTGATGACTAGCAAAGACAGATGAGATGGCAAGAAGACGACCTGGTCTGGGAGCCAAGGGGATATACAGGATATACAGGTCTCCAAGTGACGGCTCTGAGTTGTAAGCATACACATGTACATAGCATAAACTCCATGTCAGGAATATGCACTCAGCCTTGATGTTGGAGAGACCAAGACTGAGATGGACCAGAAAGAACCTGGGCCCTGGAGACAGCCATAGGAGGTCCAGGAGACAAGAGAGGAGGGTTCTGTTAGGTTCCAAATTTTATTTAATAGGGTGACCTTAACAGTCATAATGAAAGGGATGATAAGAATGATGAAAAAAGCAAAAGCCACACAAGCTGTTCACTACAGACATCTTCTCTACCCTGTAATGGCTCTTACAGCATCACAACCATATAAGACACAAGAGAGGATGTGACTACGTCCCAGTGCCTATAAACAAAAATTTTCATCAGTAATCTTTAGAGATTCCAGAGGCTGCTCTAAATTGTGTCATAGATCAAAACTGGATGCCCACTGCTATCCCTGAGGTTTAATTGATAAAGGAAATGTTTCTCTTGAGCTTAGAAGATAATGGAAATAGGTCAGGTTAAAGCAGCAATCTAGTTAATCATTATCTCTAGGCCAGATTTATCCCAATTAGGTTAAAGCATGAAATTAAAAGCTAGTTGTTCTGGTTTCACTCTCTGCTCTATGGGAGGAAAAAAAATCTCCAGAGAGTGAGTCAGCAGATCAGAAAAAAGGAATTTATTTTCTTTTTTTTTACTTTGAGGGTGAAATGATACAAATTATACATGTTAAGTCTGGGTCAGAGCTTTGATTTCTAGGTCTAGTCTCCTTAAATGGTTAAAACACTAAACTACTTTCAAAATAGGCAGGGCAGAGGCTAATGCGCTTGAAGCTTTAGCATAGTCTGAAAACAATGGAAGGTTCTCACGTTTTTCCTGCTTGTGTCAACAGAAGGAATGTATTTTTGCATTTCCATCCAGTCTGATGGACAGTTGGATGTGCATCTCAGTCACTAAGACATACTGAGTTGTAGAGTCATACTTTACATTTCAAGGTTAGGTTTGGAATAAGACAGCCTCTGTCTGTCTCTAAAATCTGGTATGTTCAGGTGATAGTATGAAGCCCTCCTCTCAAAGGTTATGGCATGACTTAGGAATCCCTGCCAGCGTTCCTCTTAATAAAAGAAATTCTAAAGGACATAGCAGGGTATAAGCCACGGCTGAACGCACAACTGCTGATACATTTACTTACACATTTAGTGTAATATCAATATTTAATTTACAGCTTTATTAAATGTTCTGTAATAAAGATAAAAGATGAGATATCATGGTTAAATATTCTGTATTCAATTCAAGAAATAAGCCATGTCTAAAGAAGAAAGGTTGAGGAAAAACAAATCTCAAAAGTATAACATGAATTTTCTAGGGCTTTTGGTATCACTTTGGGAGTTCAGAAAATTTTTACCCTGTACAGAGATCTCCAAAATTACCTTGTTTATTGGGTTTTCTCTGTAGATATCTCTGCAATTCATCACCATCGTTCCATAAATCTCAGGGGTCACAGAAAAAGACCATAAGATAACTCCATTGATTTTTGTGGTTCTAAATCACAACAAAGTCAGATTCCCTTGTAAAAAAGCCAAATCAAAGCAAAGCAAGAAAACCAACAAACCCTCTCTTGGCTGCTTCTGAGCCGCTGCCCATAAAAGGGCAGAATCTTTAAGATTCTCTAAAGGTTTAAGAGTAATATATCAGTATCTGCAATATCAGAAGAACACGATGAACAGAGATGACAAAATAGAATAGCAAAAATGTCATTCTAGATAGTTAGGTCTGTGTTTTGAAAAAGCCAGTAGATAAAGAACCAACAACCCCCTGGTACTATTTTCATTTGATTGAGTGAGAAGACAGAATGAAAAATATGTTAACGGAACAATCAGCTTGCAGCAGGTAACTGTTGTAGGAGATTTTACATGACTGCTATTTTCAAACAACATACATACAGAACAATTTAGGTTGGAAGAAATCTATTAGCCCTCTATTCTATCCTTCTGTTCAAGGAGAGGTCACTTTTGAATTCAGACAAGGTTGCTCAGTGCCTTGTCAAGCTGAGCCTTGAAAGTCTCCACTGAGGGACATCACACTTCTCTGGTACAGCCTGCTCCAGTGTTTGTCCTCATGGGCAAAAGTTTTCTCATTATATCCTCTGAATCTTCCCTGTTTCAGTTTATGCCTTTCATCCTCCCACCATGCACTGCCATGAGGAGCTTGGATCCATCTCCATGACCTTGATATGGGCAGGCAGCTGTTACGTTACACTCTCTCATGCACACACACACTCACTCATACATATGCAGGGTGAGCAACTTCTGGTTCCTCAGCCTCTCTTCACAGGGCAAGTGCTCCAGCCCTGACCAGTTTGATTCCTTTCCCTGACCTTGCTCCAGTTTGTTGATGTCTGTCTTGTTCTGGGCAGGTGGGGAGAAGAAGGGGGAGGAGGAGGAGGAAAACTGAACTCAGTAATACTGATATAGTTTAACAAGAACTGAATAAGGGAAATAATCACTTTCCTTTATGTAGCAGCTGTGCTTCTGTTGATATAGCAACCCAGGAGGCTGCCAGAGTGCACTACTGATTCCTGCTCAGCTGATCATCCACCGGGAACTATGGATTTCAGCTTTCATCTATAGCAGCTGCCCAGCCAGTCATGTTCCCAGCTTCTACTGGAGTGGTTAGTCCACCCTGGGTGCACAAATCTGCCTTTGCCACACACAGAACATACCAAGCAGGAAATACCCAATGCATATTTGATAGATTTCAAAGCAGAAGAATGATAGCTTTAAACAATAAATGGAAGAGCTGAGAAAAAGTTACTAACTTAATATAATTTGACCAGCCTTCTTGGGCAGTAGGCAACAACATATCACTAGATTCTACCCCCAATTTCCAAATGTTGAGCAAAATTTAAAGCTTTTTTATTTTTCTTGCTTCATCAGTTCCAGACTTCTGTAATTCTGATATTACGCAGTCATGAAAGTAAAAAGCATTTTTTTCTGATACATGGATTCATCACTGTAGATTGCAAGTGACTTTCAGTCTACAATAACAAAATAGAAATCTTACAAAAAAATGTTTTCCAAAATTGAGTATAATTGTCATAATGTAAATAATAGCAGTTTGGTGAGGTACTGAATGTGTGTAAAAACAACTGTCTAACAAATTATATCATTATTAACAAAGTAAAACTCAAAATAGATGGATCAAAAACATGTTTCTACTTTCATTACAGGCCTTTTCAAAAAGATCTAAATAGATATGCTCACCTGCAGACTTAAGGGTAAAATATGCAGGCAAAGAATCAACTGGCTTTTTGTTGCAACTGACTTCCACAATCTTATATTTTAAAAGAAAATAAAATTTCAGATTTTAGAGATGTTATGTTTTCTTACAAAAAGAAAAGGAAATACAGTACGATGTGCAACACAAGGATTCCAAATGTCAAGATGCAGTGATATTAAAGCATTGGTTTTAGCTCAGCTTAGCCAGCACATCTCATTCGAGGCCTGTTGTTAAGACATCTGGTATTCATTATTCTATTGCTAAACAGTCAATTGGGAGAAAAAGATGAAGAAATACAGAAGAACCAGATTAGTCATTCAATTACAGATTGAGCATAATTTGCAACAGTAGCATTGCAAAAATTTATGCTTTAGAACCAAGATAATTTGATTTGAATACACTGTTTCAGAGGAGAAACCAAACAAAATAATAGTAGCAGTACCTAAAATTAACTTGGTATGTTACTACATTACAGTAATTACCATTTTTACAGGTCTACACAATTGACATGCCATCAATATTAATCAAATTGTTCCTAGATTTATACTGTGCAGAGATCTGAATCAGGTCTATCAAAACCATATACATGTCTGCTTTGGCCAGTTGCTAAACAGTATACAGACAATATTCAGTGCAGAAATATTAAGTAAAAATCTTTATGAAGCATCTCAGGCTTCTGGTAGTAACCTGCTAAATGAAAACAAAACAAAACAAAATACAACAAAACCCCCACTTTTTAATGTATTCACTGTGATTTTATTTTAACTTGTGATGTCTTTTTAATTCATATTTATTTTGATGGAGAAAGTAAAGAAAATGATAGTAGGGACTCTAGAAAATGTAACTTTTTTGCACAAAGTAGCTCAGAGAGGCTTACTTGTTTCTGTGACGAAGTCAAACTGGTAAAATGAGTTCACAATTAGTTTACAGAAAGCAAATAGTTTTCCATGATGGTTTGTCTGATCAGCTTTCAGTTGTAGGAGATATTCTGAAAGTGGTTTGAATTCTGTAAGCTATATATACTCTTGGGTTAAACTATATTTTCCAATGTGAGTGAGGTTTGAGTCAAATAAAATTGACAGAGTGATAAATAAAAGCTAAATAGATGTTTTCGGTTTAACTAGAGGTCAGTGCAATGTTCTGAAATATGTGAAGTCAAAAATCAAAAAGCAAAGTTGTCATGGGGCTCTTTGTAGTTCTTTTTAAATACTCAATGTATAGTGAAAGGATTTAAGCTTTCCTAGATCCAGTCTCTGTTTGCTATTCTTCAAACAGGTGAATTATCCATTTTGCCCAGTCTTCGACATAACTGAATGTTATGAGGAATGGATTAGTGTTCTCTACATTTGAGTTAATATGCTAATAAGCCCATATAAATGCTATATATATTTACTTCAGCTTCATGCCATGCCACTTCATCAGGCTGAATCATGAAAAGGTTAGTCTTGTGTACAGCTAGCAGAAGTTTATGCAAATATTTTCTAAAAAATTCTTAATCAATGATAGTCTCAGCCCAGAAAGGGAATTTAAAATCATACTAGGTACATGTGGATTTTTTAATAAGAATTGTATGCATAACTATATCACTCATCAAAATGTATTACACACCTGACTGAAGTAAATTCCCTATTTGTTAAAATTAGAGAGTATCTCAGCTTCACTGTAGCAAATTTAGAAAAATCAACATTTAAATTTCTGTTAATATCAGGCAATTCCATCATTTCAGTAGGATTGTTCCAGTTTTGTATAACCATGTGAAACATCACAATCTGTCCTAAATCTTACTATTGATATGATTGAGTGCTGGAAAAACAAAACCATAACAAACCTATTTTAATGTCTGTAAAAAACCCCCCAAAAAACCAAACAATATGCATTACAATATAATGTAGTCAAGAGTATTATAATAAATCCTTGTAATACATAATAAACTATAATAAATCCTTGTAAAGTGCACATCATGGCAAATCAATTTTGTATACCGCACCAAATTTCACTGTTTCTAAAAGTGATACTTTAAGAGGGATTTTTTTCTGAAGAATAAAACCCTCAGTATGCACCCCGTAATTACAAAACTTACACATTATTTACAAGAGTGTTTCCAATTCAAATTCATCTATTAAATCAATGGTAATTCTGCTGAAGTCAAAGGCATTACACCAGTTTTAAAAAGGTCTGAAGAAACAATCATGATTACACTGTCTAGAGAATATGGAATGATTTGTGAATCATCCTCTCCTCTCCTTCTCCTCTCCTTCTCCTCTCCTCTCTTCTCTTCTCCTCTCCTCTCCTGGCCCCACTGAGCTGGGCACCACACGGACGCTCACCCCATCCCATCCCGCTTTGCCCTGGTGGCCCTTGGCCTTGTCCCCACAGGGCCCAGTAGATAGCAGGGGGATATTTTGAATGGGAACCTCCTTGCTTTACGGGCTTCACCCTCCACGGCCTCACTCCTGCCTGCTAGGGAACTGGTAGGCTTTTCTCCTGGATCTGGGCTAGTAATTTTGGTGGAAGAGAATTCATTTAGCCTGAGACCCATTACCTGAGATTAGATGTACACCACTAGAGAGCTGCAGTGGTGGTAGAGATTTGTCATGCCTACAGCATGAAACATTCCCTGGCTTCAAACGGGCATGAGGCATTTCTACAAAATATTTGAATCCTTTCATTTCTTGATACTTGTTTTCTCAGCAGAAATTCTCAGCTGGTCCCCAAGGTAAATAGAAAGGTCTTATTCTATGTACTCCATAGTGTCAAAATATTACATCTACGTAGGATGAGATGTAATTTGTAAGAAGGTTTTGTTTCCTACACAGCCCTGGTACCTGCTGATAGCTTATCTAAGATTTTCAATAAAAGTGATGTGAGATGATAGCAAGCAGAAGGAGGAATAAGAAATCTGCAAACCAAGGCAAACTGCAGCTACTGTTGCTAAGAATATAGAGTTTCAGACTCCACTAGTGAATACTTAGGAAAAGGATAAGCCTAAATCATCTTGAACACATACAAAATAACATCTGAACGCAATTTGTGAAGATAAATTTCTTTCCAGACATGAACGAAACATCCCTTTACAGAAAGGTATTAGGTGATCCAGCATCCGACTGTTCCTCTTCTCATTTCTGTATTATTATTATATTTATCTGATGGGCAGGGACTTGGAATGACACTCAACTGCTTCCAGCAGATTATTAAGCCTGTCAGTTGATCAAGCTTCAGCAGCACAATGAACCATTTATACCTGTTTAGTAATAGAAAAAATAGTAAAGAAATATTGGAAAAATTGGAAAATTAATCTTGCTATGACTCAGAAGAGCTTAATATTTGACTATCTTTGACACTCCTCAAATTATTCTAATTAGATTCCAGGTGAAGTATTTTCAATCATACTTTCTTATAGGGAAATTGTACCAGTAACTCCAATTTAATCTAGTCTAGATTAAGAGAGAAGAGGTGGGTTCTGAGAATCAAATAGACTTAAAAAAAAAAAAAAAGAAAGAATGGAAAGAAACATAAAACTGTGATTTGATAAAAATAATGTTCCTAGGCTATAACTGAGTTGTATCTTTGGATTTAGATGTGCTGTCTCAGCCCTTTCTAACAGTATCAATGTTGACTCATTTGACTCATTATTTTACAGAAATCCACCAATGGCTAAAGTCTTTAAAGCATAACACACTAAATGTGTACAGTGTTAGTTTCTGAGCTGATATTACAGTATCAGTCAACTCAAAGATGCTGATGTAGGTGAAAAATGACAATGATGGCACATCAGTGCCAGACCAGCTAGAGAGTCTTAGACTGAAATGAATTTTTACGATCATGGGCTTAGTCTCCTGTGTAGCGCTGAACCTGAAGTTTCAGTCAGTAATTTTAGCCGTAGAAGAAGTCATCCCTAAATTATGTACAAGTGAACACTTTTAGAAAATTTGCTTGTGAGTTTTGAGGGAAAACATATGCACATGTACATAGACACATATCATTAACTGTTGAAACTGCACAGATGAATAAAAAAGAAAATATACTCCAGTTCGTTTAGCTTTAATTTGTAATATAAAGAAAATGTTAGGAAGTTATGGGGTTTTTTCCCATGGAATTTTGCTCCACTGAGAATGCCTTAGTTAAGTCTAGTTTGCTATTAGCTCAGGTGGGAGAAATAAGATTTCAAGAATTGGCTCTAATACCAGCTCTATACCACTGGGAATAGTCTGCAGACTAGAATTACATCTGAATAAAATAACAAGAGATACTCCAGCAAACAGATTCATTTTATCACCTTCTACATAAAACTTTCCAGCTGCCTTATAAATGTTCCAGGACTCTGACTTGCATCACAGACTTTTTTATAGACTATTTAACATGAATAATCCCTGGCCTATTGGAATTCATCTGATCAGGGACACAGTGCAACGGACCATGACACAGGCAGAAAAGTTACTATGTGCTGAATGTAAACTTAGACTTCCATATAAGAATATAATCAAAATATCTACTTTTAAGATACAATTTGGAACCAGAAAATGATACGTGTCTGAGAACCTCTGCCTGTAGCCTAATCAGACACTGCATCTGCATATTAATTTCAGCGAACAGCTAAAACAACTGTTTGCATGGTTTTGTTTCATTTGGATAGGTTTTTTAAATCAGTTGTATGATGCTGAAGCTATAAAAGATAAATGAAATATAAATACTGAGAGTTTTGTCCTTTTTGAACAGTATATTTATATTGTGAAACGTTTTAGACCTGCAAAACTTGTATGCTTCACGCTATCAGTCATAATGGGTTTCTTATACAACCTTTCTGTAACACAGGACTAGTCAAAGTCCCTTATCCACATAAAACCAAACAAAACCTTTGAACTTCTGGAAAAAGTCACAAAAAGAAGGCTCCAAACTTCCAGATGAGGAAGGAGTTCCCCAAGTGGGAACTCTAGGCTGGTAGGCAGAAAAGGCTCAAGCATCCAGGCACCATAAGATGGGCTGAGCTTGGTCTCAAGATAACCTATCAAAGTCATTTTTAGTAGTACAGATGCAATTCTTAGGTCAATAACTGATAACTGAGATTTCTGAGAAAACCTTCCACTGCGATTCCTTTGCTGGTGATATGGAGGTGTCCCTGGAGGCGTACAAGATGTGTCTGGATGTCACGCTGAGTGATATGGTTTAGTGGTGATATAGGTAGGTGGATGATCTTTAAGATCTCTTCCAACCTTGATGATTCTATGATTCTGTGATATGCAGGAACCTCAGTTTTAGATTGCATTTGAATATCCTGGAAGCCACAATCTGGTGGCTGCAGAATCAAACATTAGACTGTTTATTAATTTACCAGCAGCTCAAATGGAAGAAACTGCTGGTTTTAATATTACTTGTACTGCTATTGATTTGTGTTCTGATCACTATTTTGGTAAGTTTGTAATGAAAGCTAGGGCCTTAATTATAGTTTGTCAGCAAAATAAAAAAAAATGAGGCTATACAACATTGACACCATTAATGACAACTAATATACACACATAGCCACCTGTTAGTGATTTTCTCTAAAAGAATGGCTTCCAAAGCAATAAATAATAAATAGATCTATTTCATGAAACTTGTTACAAGATTTTATCAGCATGCCTATTTGTTACCATAGTATATAGTTTATTGAAAAATTCTGTTTGCAATGTGTATTAGTATTCAGAGGCTGAGTTTCAACCCAATAAATTGGAGAAAAACCACAGCTGCAGGATTTCAGTTTTCATCTTTGGAATTTTGTTTAAATGAGTTTTAGAACAGAATT
Source organism: Aegotheles bennettii (assembly GCA_013398125.1). Classification (NCBI taxonomy): domain Eukaryota; kingdom Metazoa; phylum Chordata; class Aves; order Caprimulgiformes; family Aegothelidae; genus Aegotheles; species Aegotheles bennettii. The sequence goes on along the minus strand of VZRW01009947.1, from coordinate 297,463 downwards.
TTCCAAAGCTAATTCTCATCAATAGCTGGCTCAAATGGGAGAGTTCTACAGGTATGCATATTTATTTCCTGCTGAAGATCACACTTAATTCATATTGAGAATCCTGACAGATGAGTGATCATGAGCTGTAATGTTTTGAAGAACTTCTGTGCTTGTAGAGGTTGTATTGGGAATCACCTTCTCTGGGAATGCCTCCTGTTCTCAGGTTTACTTCAGACATGAATCAAGTCAGAAACTGAAGAAGCAAGAGTTTCACATATTGAAAACCCACAATATTTCTTATCAAAAGCAAGTGTTTCTCCATTCATGGGTTAAAGTATTAGCTTCATGTCACTCTTTGTTCATCTAAACTGCCATCATCTCCCACATGAGTGACTGTGGATACACCTCATGCAGCTATATTGCAGTCTGTGCTGATTTACCTAAGCTCAGCTAGCTCTGAGGGATGTCCATCAAGACTTGCTTATGAGACTGATGAGCCCATACCAGGGAAGACTATAGATGAGATAAAGTGTTGGAGTTCCAGTGTAATCTTATTTTATGTGACACTGGGATATGTCATAGTTATATAATTCTCATAATGTACCACACAGATTCAAATGGCTGGAAAAGAGATGGGAATCATGACGTACTCCATCCAGCTATCATGAAAATAGAAATGTGATACATTCTCTATTCCTCTTCAGACAGTAGAAGCAGCTTCAGAGGAACAGAAATGCTGAAAAAAAGACATGATACATATTTTCATTCAGTTTACTCAGACTTCTAGCTTTTTGGTTTACACAGAAGTCCAAAATGGTTCAGAAGAAGATACTTGCATGTACACTGTCTTTCTTCACTCTCTTATGTTTCTTTTTCCAAGTTGGTTTTTCAGCCATGAAGCATTTTTTAAATAGATCTGATGAGCTGTTGCTCTCCATTTATCTGTTCTTCTTTGAAATTAGTAGGTTTACCCCAGAAATATCTGAGTCAAAGCTTTAATCCTAAGTTTGTAGTTCTTAGTTTTACAATACCCCATTCTGATTGCATCGTGAACTTTTTTTTCCTATTGAAGTGTCTTTATGGCTGGCTAGTACATTTGTACTACTTCAGCTAAACAAAGTAAAACAAAAATTAGAAGAAACTAGGGAAGATACTGACTCAGCAAATATCAAAAGCATGCATAAAGAAGTTTAACATGTAACATTACTTCCAAGTAAGGAAAATGTTTAAGGGTGTATTTTACCCGAGTTTACAGCCATTATGTCAGATTATTTTTGCAACTTTCTTATTAGTCTGAAATTGTTCGCTGTCCCAATCAATCTTTAATGAAAATAATTTGGTCAATGTTTAAAGCCTAGCTATTGCAGAAAGCATGTCTTGAGACTATTCTTAGCATTGTGGATGATTACATATTTCTTAAAGAAAAAGAATGTTACAAAGATCAGGTGCAATGCATCTCTAACCTTTCCATTGACTAGTATAACAAGCATTAACTGTTTATTATAGAGAAGCCGTGTAATTATAGAATATTACAATCTACTTCCAAAAAAAACAAAATCCAAACCAACCAACAAAATCAAAACCTCCTCTATAATCACGATAGACCCCTTGGTGCAGTGTTTTCCTGAACAATTAATAATTTCCTGAATATTTTTATTTCTAGCTTAATTATCTTCTATAGATATATTTCCCATTAATGTGTTCTAGTACATCACTAGCATCTATTTTCTATAGTTCTATTCATAAAGTTCTCAATATAGACTGGAGTGTTCTATTAACAATTTAAAGTTTTTAAGGTTTGCATTCTGAATAGTTTAAAGTAACTATGGCATTTTTAGGAATCAATATGAAAAAATAAGCTATTTTTTCTTCCCTTATTATTCTCATTTACTTCAATAACATTCTCCAGGTTGCAAAATTCCCACGCTTTCCTGTGAAGATGTTTTTATTTTCAATACTTGGGGTTTTCAAACTGGATAGAGTTCTGGAAATTTTCAGCCATGTCTACTTCTAATGAAAATTACTAAGCCCTATGACTCAATACTATGTTTCCTTGAAATAAAAACACAGTTATACAAACATAAATGTGTGTACAGTAATGCATATGTTTCAAGATAAAAGTTCATAAAAATACAGGTGCATACTTCCGCTGATTTCATGAGCACAGCAGTAAGAATTTCTATGTCTTCAAGTGGGTCTCACAGCTTCATTTTGAATAACACACTCTTCACCATAGACAAGGAGAATAGCCAAGTTCCTTATTATTCACTGGGTTAGAGCTTCTCAAATGGGAAAAGCATTATTTGCAATTTAAGCTCCAAGTCTCATTCCTGAAAAGACTTCTAGTGAAGCAGAATTTAAAGCACAAGTTTACTTTGCCTTTGATTTCACACAGGAGCCAGAACTGCAGAGCAGGTAGAAATGCAACATCATCTTTAAGTAGTTCTGGCCTTTTAACAAGAGTAGCCTTCTTCTGCCTTTAGTATATGCATTTTCATAACAGTTCTATAAATTAATAGAGCTCATAATCTGTGTCCCTCCCAGAAGTGCTGCAAAACACTTAGAAAATACCATGACTGAAACAATGGAGGGTTTCGTATTTCACAGCCACTAGAAAAGTACCATACACTAGATTTACATTCGTATGCCAGCCAGCTCTTCTCTTATGCTTCATAAAGCATAGATCTTCTTGACAGATACTTTGACTGAGCAGAAAAATCCCTATCTGACCTCAAATCAAAGAGAGGTAATGGCCAATGAGTACCATGGGAAAAACTTATTTCTCCATCTTCATTCCAGTCCACGTGCCAGCCATCTTCAAAGTCACTTTTGCAGCTGCACAAAAAAGGAGCTGGTGGCTATCAAACAGGTGGTTAAGTCCCTAGTGACTTACTTTACAGCAGCTAGGACTTCTAAAGGTTTTCAAATTAGATTTTTTTTAAGATGTGGATTTGGATAACATTGATGAAAATTTTACTGTAAAAATAAATATCAACAACTTTAAAGATGGCTTAAGATATGAAGAACTTCAAAAGTAATTAGTTTGTGTTTGAAACAACAACAACAATTAGTAAACAGTCATGGAACAGACCTATTTCATTATTATTTATACTTTATTGCTATAATGTATTCCTCTTTTGTCCAATAGTTGTAAAGCAGCTTCATTTGTTGTCTCTGGAGTCAGAGCACCCAGCAGGGCAGTATTACCCTCAGAGGTATTCTTCCTAATTTCTCCCTCATTAGTGAATCTGCTCATATTTTTTATTCTACCTTACATTTATCCTATGTAGGTTTAATTAAACATCTAAGCTCACCATTTGAGATCTAGAAGTGAAGCTGCTACCAGGTTTGCTGCTTCATATCGTTTTGCTGGTCAGCTTAGGAGAAGCCTTGGTGTTCCTGACTCTTTTCATAGAGTAAAAACGTTCAACCTAAAGTTAAAACCAAACCCCTTGCACCAGGTGTGGGTGCCCAGGGGCTGCAGGGGCCTCTGTGAGGAGGGGCCGGGGCTGCCCGTGCCGGACACAGCCGGTTCCGGCCGGCTCCAACCGCCCCAGCGCAGGGCACGGCCGGGCCCCGCAGCCACCATGGCGGCGCCTTGGGGAGAGCCTGGGGGAGGAAGGGCAAAACAGAGCCCGGTGGTGAGGGGAGAAGTGTGAGAAACAGCCCTGGGAGCACCGAGGGGAGAGGGGGAGGAAAGGAGGAGATGCTTCAGGCACCAGAGCCGGGATTCCCCTGAAGCCCTGGGAGAGACCATGGTGGAATAGGTTTGTCCTGAAAAACTGAAGCCTCTGGAGAGAATCCCAGACAGGAGAAAAGCATGAGGAGGAAGGACCAGCAGAGAGGAGTTGTGAGAGGACTGATCTCACCCTCCCATTCACCATTTGCCCTGGGCAGGGAGGAAGCAGGGAGTCAAGAATGAAGGAAAGAATTTGAGCCTGGAAAAAAATGTTTAGGGGGAAGTGTTGTTTTAATTTTTTTTATTTGTTTCTTGCTACCCAAATATATTTTATTTGGCAATAAACTTAACTTTTCCCAAGGTGAGTCTGTTTTGTCCATAACAGCAACTGGTAAGTGATCTCTGCCTTTATCTCAACCCATGAGCTTTTCCATCCTCTTTTCTCCCCCCATCCTGCTGAGGAGGGGGAGTGAGGGAGTGAGCAGCTGCATGGGTTTCTGGCTGCTGACCAAGGCTAAACCACCACACATCTGTGTGCTACTGGCCTCCTCTCCACTTCCATCTCCTAACATACTTTGTTTAGCTAGATTCAGAAGCAGTGTGACTCACAGGTGTCCCTTGACACATCCATGTAACTTTATTAGGGTTGTCGATGGAAAGTTGGTCTTGAATCTCTACAAAGTTCTTTATAATAAGCACACAGAATTTCTGTGCAAGACAGCTTAACTAATGCGTGTTCCCATAGAGCTATGCATCCCAGTCCTTAAACCATAAGTAAGTACTCAAAGATACTGCAGTTGGATAAAGAGTTCTCACATGTTTTTCAGGATTTAAAAATTCAAATGTTTCATCAAAAAGGGACAGCAAAATATGGATTTTAGCAGTTTGAACCTCTCCATTCACATTTACTCAGATTTCATTTGCTCAGGATTTCTAATGTGTAATACTACCTGTTGCCTATCTGGTTGCAAGATTATGAGGTATGATTTGCCTCCATTTCCTGATGTCACTTCTTGTCTTCTTTTTATTAAATTGACCTTTATTTTTTGATCTCTAAATCTTCTTTATATATCATGAGAAAAAAGAAGCACATGCTCAATTTTCTCTCTTCCCTTTGCTGATTGTTACAGTTACATAACGTTTTCCTATGCTACTTTGAATGTCAGAAGGGAGTTAAGAAGAACTAAAAAAACAGCAGCTGAAAAAACAGATTCAATTTAACAGAATGAAACAGCTAATAAACTTTCAAAACAGATGGACAAATAATTAGATTCTAGCAGAAGATCACAGAATTGCCACTGCTATTCAGAAGCTATGCAGGCTGGATATGAGCATCCATCACGGATGATTTAGAAATAATGAAAAGAAGCAGCTATGGACAGAAGATAGTCTAGGTAACAGAGCAGAGGATTCTTTACTTCAGTAATTTTTGTGACATTCTCTGGAAAATAAGCAACCCACTGTAGATGGCAAAAGGTACGACCTACAAAGTTTACCTACAAGCACTAAATTTAATTCTGTGTCACGACTAGCTTGGATATTATCCCTATTAGTTTTGTCAGCAACTCCCTTTTACACTGAATGTATTAACTAGGATTTGGTCTTGTATCTTCAGTTAGACTGGGAACAGATAAGCCTGTGTCAGCTACTACCATCATGACACTAATCTCAGAACGCCTTGAAATTCCATATGCAATTTTACAGCTACATGAAAACTAGATTGACAGTAGATGCACATTTTTTTAGATTAAACTTCTTTCTCAATTCTTATTCCACAATATACAATTTTCAGCTAAGGGTAATTTGAAAAGTATGTAAAACTTAATATTGTACACATGCAACCATCATTGATTAATGCTAGGATTTTAAGAAGGAAGAAATATAATCTTTTGCAAAACAAGATATCAGGATACTTCTGTAAATGTAATTTAATTTTAAATTTTTATCATCACTCTTGATTACAATTAGAGTTTAACTTATTAAATACCATCTGTTTTCTAAATATCAAGGGGTAGTCTGAAAAGAAGTCCCTAAAGGAAAAAGAAACCACAAAATCTCAACAAAATCTTGTGCCAGCTTGTTTATCATTGCTTTGTATATAGGATTTTTAACCTTGTAACAAAGAAAAAGTTGACCAATAAGACAATAAATTAATATGCTAAAAGAATGAGAATGCAATAATAATAAATCTTTTCAGAAACACCTGAGCTTACACATACTTTGCCTCTACCTACATTTACTACTAAGTAGACCAGGGAAATCTAGAGAAAACATGGTTTATACCAATTTTTTAAAATTTCATTTCCTTTTCTATTTTTTTGTCAAATAAATATAATAATTGTATTATAAAATTATTCTTACAAGAATACAATCTATGGAGCAAAGCACCTTATGGTGCCATCAAGTCTCAGAATAGTCAGTGGAATTCCCACAATCACAGGTGTTGCTCAAGCTGAACTAATTGCATTACAGGAGGCATAGATATAGTCATCCTTTTTTCATAGATATAGAAGTGTTAGGCTGCACTTTGACAACATATTTAGCTCCAAAGCTCCTTTAAAAACCTGGCAGAGGGTTTCCTTCTATACAGTCACCTTAGCTCAAAGATGTCAATGGTATGTTACTAATAACACCCTTTGCTTGAACCCTGATGATTAGGGGTTGGGAACTCACTGGCAGCAAACAAAGCAACTGTAAAAATGTTTCAATAAAAGGGTATTATATCATTTTGATCCCAAATGCAAAATCTAAATGCATCTAAGATACCTCTGTGAAATCCACATCTAAGGCCAAGATCTGCTCTCAGTTTCACCCATGAGTCCTCCCTTGTGCTGAATGAGAAAATACATTAAAAATATGTAAGAGAGATGTATTTTAAAAGTGAGAGCAAAAAGAGATAACAGGAAGTTTCTTATTTTTACAGTTCAATCTGCTTATTAAATGTGTATATCCATGCTAAGTTGGGAAAGTTAAATCAGGAAGATATGAGGACTCATTTTTGTGGGTATTAAAAAATGTATATAGTAATTTAGAGTAATGTAGGTCACTTTTCTTAGGAGTCAGCTGTTTTTCTTTCAGGTTCTGAGTATTTACTTCTGAGATGAAGTTTTAATGAAGCGTAATCTCATGTCCTGAAATATACAGCAACATTTCAGTCTGCAAAATTCACAACCAGAAATGGCTTATGCTTTTCACTGATTACCTGTGAGGGAGTGATGGTGAGGAACAGGGTTTAGAATTTTTCTATAGAGGTGCCAGAGATACTCCCATTGGACTGACTTTGAGATATAAAAATTCTTACCATGACTAATGGTATAGCATAGCTTGCTAAAACTGTACTGAAGTGTTGCACTGATTGTGCATGCAGACCTTAGATGAAACTTCTAAACTGAAACACTGATACATTTTCAAAGGTAATTTAACTGGAGAATCACATTTTCTCCACCTGCCTTCAAAGTCTTAGAAGTCATATTTGGACATCTGTATTCTCTGCTGTCCTTCTGTATACAACAGCAAGGCACTCTGGGAACAGTCTGGCTTGCACCTGGATTCACTGCTGTTTTGTTGTCATGTTACAGTTTTTCCTCCTATTTTTCACAGTGCATCAGATGGGGAACATGTCCTTTTTCTCTTTAGTGGTTTAGGGAGAAGAAAAAAAAATTAACTATATCTTAAGGCCACCTAATATCAAGTAAAGAAAGAAAAAAGAAAACCCATAGGAATTGGAAATGCTTGATTTCATTCATATCAAATTTAGGTTCTTATTATGACACTGGTAAAATAATATGTATAAGAAAACCCTGTAAAAAATAGCAGTAATTCAATACTACAATAACATTTTCAATCAGGTAAATAATTGTAATTTCTTAAAATATTTATTGTAATTTGCATAATAGTAAACCTATATGCAATGCTGACTTTAAGGACTTGAGTCTGAATCATTAAATGCACAAGTTTTTAAAATCAAACACCAGACATATAATTTATTTAGCTTGTCTTATTCCCTCTTTCCTTCATTAGTGGTTTTTGGCATGACAGCTATTCTACTAAAAAAAAATTTTGTAAATATTTTCCAGTGATGTGCTAGTGTGTACTAGCCAAAAAACAAAGCTGTCAACGTGTTCTGTGCCTCCAGCATTAAAAATAGCTTTCAGATACCTGTGATAAGAGATAAATTTTCTAATTTTACAACTACTTTGGAATAGTACTGCTCTTATTAAGAGAAAAATAATTGATTTTATATAAAATGCAGTGGAATTGTCCTGTACTTATTTTCACGAATAATTCTTTGGATGTTTGTCCAACACACTCAATAAAAAGCTACTATATATCTTTTATTCACACAAACAATGTATAAATTATATATGGAAATTCAGCATCCATATTTTGTTTGTTTTCTACAGCTCTCTCAGGATGATATTTTATTGTTCTATTATATAATTTCATTCAAAAGGCAGTTAATAATTACTACATGTGACAGATATTTATTAGATATTGGAGTCTTACCATCAACAATGGAAAAGCTTGGCAGAAAATCATCATATAACCCAAGATCATACATATGAAATGGATCAGCACTGAGAACCTGAAAAAAAAAAATTTGTTTTTATGTCTAATGTTAGCTGCATGTGGTGTATTAAACATCTATATGTATATCACATTTTAATTTTATATATAGTTTTTATATATATCTTTCTGCTGATAGGCAATTAGGAAATGTTTTATGGTTTAGTTATAAATTCTGTTTTCAGGTGCTTTGTCTTTATAGTAGGTAGTAGGATATTTGGGGTTTTTTTCAGGCAAAGTTATTCCTTTCAAGAGCCTTCTCAAATTTCTTCCATGAAAACAAAAGCTAAAAAATTGAAGTTATATTATGCTGAAAATATATGGAAACTACAAGGAACTTTTTTTCCCCTTCACTTTTTGAGGCTCTTTTCCCCCAGTTGCTTCTAACAGTGTACAAAGAGTGAAATAGCTTTTAACATCTCTTTTATTACCTGGAGCTAGCCCTCAGGACACATGGCACCATCCCAGATCCAGTTCTTCACATTGGAATAAAACAAGTAGTAGAAGATTTGCTTAACAGTTATGCAACGTAGAACAAAGAATGCTTCCTCCTCCTTGCCCCCATTTTCAGAATCTTGCCTGTCTTATGTATGCAAGAAAAGGAAGGATTTGTTTTTTAAAATTAATATCACAATTTTTCGTTTTTCCCAAAGAGAAGTGACACTGATTAGACTATATACTTAAATTAATCTTAAAAAAGTACAATACTGAAACCTTTAAAAGGCTGAAATATTTAGGAAATGCAAAGATAAAACTTCTTACCTTTATTTTGGCAGCAGCTGTAAAATCTTTTCAGTTAAAAGTCTATAATGATTTATACTTCTGACATGTGCTGCAAAGTTGACCAAATTATGAATTATAGGAGAAAAATGTAAAAGACTTGAAAAAAATATAATTTTAGAGTATCTGCATTATTACACGGCTTAGAAACATTCAAGTATTTTGTTAGATTTGCATTTTTGTTAATATTTATTAAATCAATAGCACAAATATGAACTACTTTCAGAGACAAAGGAAAAAACCCAACGAATTTCAATGTCTTGTGGTAATTTGGGGGCAAGTTCTTTTTCAATTTTTCTTTATGGTTTTCAATTATAGCCAACTTAGAAGAAAAGAAACATATTTTGTGGAGTTTGGAAGAAATTATTCATGACTAACACTAACTGTACCTTTCTTTGTGGTTACGTAGATGGTACTAACACTGGCCTTTGATTGGATGAATCCTGAATAGAGAGGTTTTATTACCTATATCATAGTGAGTCTATTACTGAAATATAACATCTTTTTCTGATGGACACAACACATCAGTAGGGTGCTCAGACTTTAAAAGTAATTGTATAAGCGTGACTTGGAGTTTTAAAACCTGCCTATAGTTAGAAACCTTAGCTCAATCTTTATTTAAAATATGCAAGAAAAGGTAATACAATTTATCCTAGCCTACAACTATTTATACATGAAAAAAATATTAGTAAGTGGATTTTTACTTCAGCAGATAAAGGCAAACTAATACTAGAAATGAGATACACTAGTAACAAGAACAATTTAGCTATTCCAATATCTATCAAGAAACAGACTTTTCCCTGTTAAGTGTTGAAAGCAAGTTTAGATGACTTCCAGAAGGCTCTGTTAGCACAGGTTCCTGAAGGAGAGCAGAAGTTCAGATGGGCAGGTCACTTCTGTGCCACCCAGGACAGCCCAGCTCCATCCTTAAGCCCCATGTAATGTAAAAATAAAAGGTGAATGCTACAAGGAGCAAGAGAAAATGGTTTAATCACAATAGTTTTCCCCTGAGGCTGACATCTGTTTAGCTGTCTGTCAGCCACTTCCCCCCTGGGGCAGGCGGGGGTGAACGCCTACCACTGCAAACTATGTGGACCAGCGGTGCCTTCCTTACCTGTGCTTACCCTTTCCCTTGCCTTCTCACACACTCTGCCACTGCTGGTACTCCCCTGTGGACCACTTGCCATCAGCCTTTCACCTTGGAGGTTGGCATTCCTGAAGCACTGCAAGCTGCTTCCCTTCACCACCAGAATGGAATATGGAAAGGCATCTGAGAGACAACAGGGGTCCATTAATGAAGGCAGCCACTAGAAGGACCATGACTGCTGTGGGAAAGGCAGGATGGTGCCCACAGCTAGACCTGCAAAACAGGATGCGTAAATGGGACAAGGTCCTCTATCCAGCCCCTTCCTTGGGCACCATCAGGAGAGGCAGCTACTGGGGAGCAGGATGCCAGACAGCATCCTGGGGACCTGGTGTCACAGGAAGCCATTGAGGAAATAGGAAAAAATGGCTCTGAAGAGCAGACTCAAGGCCCAGTTCTTCAACCCTTTCACTAAGATGTCTTCTTACAGTTCTTTGAAAAATAATGAAGGAATGACAGAACCTTTATGCAAGTGAGGTAACCCTAATTCCACATCCACAATATAAATTTCACCTTGATTTACCCTATTTAATCTTTACTTCTTTTTCATGGTCTGTTTTTCCTTTTCATTTTACTCAGTTCCAAAAAGCTGCCTATTCCCTTATTCCCCCAGAAGATAAACAATAAAATGGACAAAAGAGAAACAATGAAAAAGAACAAATTGTGCATCGGTGGCAAAATGCTCTCCTTAGGAAAAATTCCCACTGATTGCAAGAGACGAGAGATTTCAATTGAAGCTTTGCCTGAAGATATAACAGAGAATTAAACCCAAACAAAATAATCACATAATACAAGTTCTCACAAGTGGAGAAATAACATTCTATTTCAATTCTCATATGGAGATCAAAGTCTTTGTCCCACTAATGGGCAATAGGAGTTTTGCTGTTGGTTTTCAATGAAGCCAAGATTTCACCTCAGGGCATTTTCTCTCGTATCCTATTTATTATCTCTTTACTATAACACATCATATAATTATCACCTAGTACTTACAGCCTAATTAATAATCATGTATTCCAAGACCAGATATTACCATCCATCATAGGCTTGTATACATAATGTGGTTTTTATTTCTAGAGGGATTATGATATTTTGAAGAGAAAAAAACCCAACCAAACAGAAAAACAAACCAAAACAAAAATCCAGCCGAGTTCTGTCATTAAACTTAAAGAGAACCAATACTGACTGCAAATCCTTTCCACGAAAAAAAGTCACTGTATAGGGTCAGCTGCTGACTGTTGTTTCCTAAGTTTTCCATTGTACTTCTTTTTGAGAGCTAGTTAACAAATTAAGAGCTAAATTAAAATAGTTTAATGCTGGATGGTATCCATCTCATACAAGTGAAAATTATGGAGCTTTAGAAACATGTCACAATTGATGAATTGCAGTTTTAAAAGAAAGGGTCATAGACTTCAGGGTTTATTCTGATAGTAGCAAGTCAGTAGTTCTCTGCTGCATTAAAGAATACTTACGAAAAAGCTATGCTTCTATTCAGCAACAGTATCTTGAAGAAGGTAGTAAAACTGAATATTTTGGGGAAAATACTGCTGGTCTCTCAGAGGAAAGCAATTTCTGAATAATTTGCAGTGTATTTTCCTGTACCACAGATAGCTGAAAAACTGTTAGTAAATTCTTATACTGTAAGTAGAGAACAGCTGCAAACTTCTGGCTACAAGCTAAGATGAAATATTTTAAGATCTGTAGATGTGTCCTGGGAAACTCAGTTTCCATACCAAAAATTTTTGGTGCCATGATTATGAGGCTGTCTGCACCTCTTGATTTCTGTAGCCATTCACTTGTGGTTGCCAGTATACCACTATTATTTAGGCTGGCACTAAATGCTTTTCTTGTACTTGTACATTTGTACAGCCAGAGTATTACTGGCAATTGTAGAAGAGTAAAAGCATAGTCACTAATGTACCTTAAACCTTTGGTACAGTTATGTGAGAATGAAGATCCTGCTTTAATATTTCACTGGTTAATAAATTTGGAACACTCCTGTGCCACCAATATATTATAGTAGAATAAATATTTATGTACTTAACATATCAAGCAACCAGGAACTAAACATGGAATTCAGAAGACAAAGGGTTTTATTCTAGTATTATTACTCAAGCCAAACCTGAAAACTCAGCTGTTGGAAGAACAGACTTGAAATGGAGAAGGGAAATATATAAAATACAAAATTCTAAATTGTTCTGAGCACAAAGCAAAAACCAACTCATACTCAAATCTTTCTTTCAGTGAGACCAATCCCAGGCAGTGCCTGTGAGCATTTTCCTTTTGAATGCCAACTCTAGCAGGCACAGACCTTGTAATATTTCAAGTAGAAAAAGTAAAGTTTTAGCAGCTTTCTTAATAGCAATACATGACCCCATATTAAAGTGTAATACCAGTATCTCTAGTGGAACATAGTGATTGCCTTGCACTGCCTCTCAGAGCAAAGTATGCCCTGTCCAAAGTGCAATTGTTAACTGATGATGTTATATCAATTTGGAGGATTTAATCTAGTCTGGTTGCTTTCTTTGATGACTAAATATCCAACTGGTTTCTCCTACTCCCGGATTTAATATTTTTATATATTGGCTTCATGTATTACTCCTTTTTTTCTTTCCTATTTTCTCCTTGTTGGTCCATCTTTTGTTTTTATCTCCTCTTCTCCTATTATCAGGTCATTTTGAATATATTTATTTCTCCCCTATGACTTCTTTTCCACTGTCATCTTTAGTTGTTAACCAGTTTACCATCTTGTCTTATATATCACTATATTTTTCTAGTTCCTATTATTGTTTGATTCCTCTTTCCCTTATCAGGATAAATGAATAAACAGCAAAATTTTTCTCAAAGTAGGTACTCAAGACTACATCAGGAGAATCTTATTTGGGACTTACTTCCTGCCATAGATGTGTGTGTCTGAACTAAAAGAGGGAAAAACAGCAAAAAATTGGAGAACTACTTGGCCACAGCTCCCATTTAAAGGACCTCAGCATAGAGGTGAAGGAAATACAGTCAGCTTGCAGGGTAGTTGAATTTTTTGGCAAATTTATTTGTTAGTCTCACCGACTAGTTTTGGTTTTGTTTTGCTTTTTTTTTTTTAAATAAGGAGCTCCCTGTGGTTCCCCCACCTATGCAATATTAGATGAATTTCACACAAGGAAAGTGTACAGTTATCAGGGTATAATGCTTGTATAAATTGCTAGCTAGCTAAATGTATTTGTGGGAAAGACCTATTAAAATTAACCAATTAGAATTATGAAAGAAAACAAGAACTAGATTTTAATAGAAAATAGCCTTCAGGAATGTTAGTCACATCATTTAATTCACTCTTGGGGGCCCATAGACACTAACAGAGTGTATTTGATTCAAGACTTAAAAACAAAGCATGACAAAACAGAACAAAGAAAATGTAGTTTTGCCATCCTCAAACTGAGGTTAATGAAAAGGAAATGGATGAAATGAAATGGGGAACAGTGATGGGTGTGAGACGAAGGTTGACCATTTCTGCTATTTTTCCATTTCTAGCGTTCTGCTACTCAAATGCAAATACTTTGTTTCTGCTTTGAGCCCACATTGAAGAGAAAATATGAACATCAATAAACCAATAAACAGCTGGGAAATTAAAAACAATATGAACAGAAGCAGGTCATGTAGTATTTCACATGGGAGAACATTTCACACCAAGATCTTCTCTCTTTGTGAATCCATATGCCCATCTGGAAAATATAATCTGATGTATGATGAAGGTCAAAGTTATGTTTCTGAAAATAACGAGACACCAATGGGCTTTGTATGTATTTACTTGGCTGTTGAAAGCCTGGTTTGTATTTACATGGAAGTAAAGAAAAAGACCAAGATAATACCAAATCCAAGATAGCTCCAGTATGAATACAGGTGAGGTCATGAAAGAATTGAGAACAGCCCTGCAGAGAAGGACTTGGGGGTACTGCTGGATGAGAAACTGAACATGAGTTGGCAATGTGCACTCACGGCCCAGAGAACCAACCGTGTCCATAATTCTATGCTTCTATGAATTTATTTTTTAAATAAGGACTTTAGGTGAAATATTTCCTTTTATTCAAAGGTGGAAGAACATATGAAATTCTGAGTTTCAGCTGTTATGGAACTGAGGTCTGGCAATTGAATTAAGAAAGGAACAGAATAGGCTTGGACAATGCTAGTGTCCTCAAGAACACTGTTTCCACACTGGAATGTATCTGGGAGCTGAACACACTTTACGTTCCCCATGACTTACACTTTCATGATTAAAAGAAAAAGCCATTTAACATCCCCAGTGATACTCAATATTATAGAACCAATAACAAGTATATTTTTATGATTTGGACAGCTATGTAAGATGAAAATTTAGGCCAAAAGAACTAAATTTAGGCAAAATTATTTTTCTTGCCTCTTTTCAGCTAATCATTCAGGTGTAAAAATATGCTGCATCCCCTTATCAATACTTTGGGCAAAACAGTTCCCATTCAGATTCAATTTTAACAGTTAATAAAAGAAAATAAATATTATAATTATTTTCTCAAATATTAGAAATAATTTTAAGGAACTATTAGCATATTAGATGCCTTCTTATTTCTATCCCATATGATTGATCATAGTATAGGTAGGATATTACTTACAATTTTTTTAAAAAACAACATTCTGAAATAAAATCTGCAGAAAGTGTAAATTCTCTTCAGCAGTGGCTAGGATAAAAGGAGAACAGTTTTCAGAAGTCCTAGCTAGCAGTTTTCAAATGTGCAGTTAAAATTCTGGCTCTTCTGTAATTATGGAACACTTAAGTTAAATGGTCTTAATAGACATATAATGATGGTTTTATAAACCTACAGTTACTTATAATCTAAAGTAATTTCTACTTCACTTTTAAAAGCATCCATTAAATGCCTGTAATGATCTTTATGTAATTTAGCAAGACATTTACTGAATACTTTATAAAACTAAAGAACAATTATTACCAAAGTCAAGAGTTAACCATATAGATTAACATTCTCTTAACTGGAATTAGCTTTTTCAAATTAAATAGTGAAACATATACTTAAAGTCTATAGGGATGACTATAGATTAAAATGCCATACATTTTTGTAATGGAAACTTTAGGGTTACCTAAGCGGAGGAAAAGGTGCTTAGTCATAGAAACATAGTATGAGTCGGGTTGGAAAAGACCTTAAAGATCACCTAGTTCCGACCTCCCTGCCATGAGCAGGGAGGCCTCCCACTAGACCAGGTTGCTCAAAGACCCATCCAACCTGGCTTGAACACTGTCAGGGAGGGGGCATCTACAACTTCTCTGGGCAACCTGTTCCACTATCTCACCATTGTCACAGGAAATAATTTCTTCCTAATATCTAATCTAAATCTACCCTCTTTCAGCTTAAAACCATTCCCTTTGTCCTATCACTACATGCCTTTGTAAAAAGTCCCTCTCCAGCTTTCCTGTAGTACCTTCAGGTACTGGAAGGCTGTTATGAGGTCTGCCTGTAGCCTTCTCTTCTCCAGGCTGAACAACCCCAACTTTCTCAGCCTGTCATCATAGGAGAAATGCTCCAGCCCTCTGATCATCCTTGTGACCCTCCTCAGGACTCACTCCAAGAGCTTCATGTCCTTCTTGTGTTGGGGACTCTAGAACTGGACACAATACTCCAGGTGGGGTCTCATGAGAGTGGAGTAGAGGGGGAGAATCACCTCCCTCTACCTGCTGCTCACACTTCTTTTGATGCAGCCCAGGATACGGTTGGCTTTCCAGGCTGCAAGAGCACATTGCTGCTTCATGTTGATCTTTTCATTGATCAACACACCCAAGTACATCTCCTCTGGGCTGTTCTCAATCCATTCTCCACCCAGTCTGTATTTGTACTTGGGATTGCCTCAACCCAGGTACGGGACCTTGCACTTGGCCTTGTTGAATTTATGAGGTTCACACAGGCCCACCTCTCCACCCAGTTAATTATTAAGTGGAGAGAGAAGAACCTAAATGCAGACGGATCAGTCAATAGGCTGTGTTCTCTTCCTACACCCCAGGCAGGGACGCCTCTCTGGGCAAGTGCCGCGCTTTTCACTTTCTGGGTGGAAGCATCCCTGGGTTGTATTACTACTATTATTGCTAACAATATTAGCATAATTAGTAGGAAGGCAAAGACTGACCCAGTTCTGACCAGTCTTCTGGGAGCCATAACATCTCTGGTACCCATGTGAAATCTGAGGAAATACCAGGACAGCCCTGTATAAAGAACCCACAAAGGATAATCTTGCTAAATCTTGTGCGCCCCGGGGGAGTGATCAGCTTCTCTCGTTTAGCACAGGATGCTTCCTCATCAGGGGGCTTTGTCAAGGCAAGGACTCCTAGTCTGGCTAGCAAGATAGACTGATAACAGTCGTTGACTTTGATAACAGTCCTTTGTTCAAGGAGCCACGTTTTCTGAAGGGTAACCTTTTTCTTCATTACCTGCGAAAAGGTTGACACCCCCATATATGTTAATGAAGATTTTAGCGAACATGCTATACATGTATGACCATATCGCTCATCTCTCCTCCCAAGTCATACTACATGTCACTGAGGGTGGGAACCTCGTAGCTTTGGGGATAAAAGACAGAAAAGGATCATAAGAATGAAGGGAAAGGGAGAGGGAGAAGAAGAACCGAAAGACTGATGGACCAGTCGACGGGCTGTGTTCTCTTCCTCCACCCCAGGCAGGGACGCCTCTCTGGGTAAGCTCTGCGCCTTTCACCTTCTGAGTGGAAGTATCTTAAGGTTGTATTATTACTATTATTGCTAGCAATATTAACTTTACTTAGTAGTGCTTGTGCAGTCAGTGCATTTATCAACGGCAGTTTTCTCTGACAAGGACATTGTATTTGGACATTCAAAAAATATCTCCAATGTCATCCACTTGGCACTACTGCAGAAAGTGTTTGCAATGTCCTCTTACATACTTTTTTTAATGAGGTAATTAAACAGACATGATTAATGCAGGACAATTTTTCTTGCTTTTGAGATAGATAAATAAATGTGCATAGAGGAGAATCTTTTGCTAGATAAGAGTTTTTTTTCTCATTTGTGCTATATATATACATATAATGGAATGCTGAAACAGATCAGCTTTTTTTGTGATCCTTTTTTGTGATGAACTATGTTCAGCAAACCTCAATGAGAAGTTGTATTATACTTTGAGGAACAGGAAAGAATCAACACTCCCATTCAGCAGACTGGAAAAAACTTATAATCACCAGATAGATCTTCAAAAATTGTTAACTGATGAAAAATAAACCTGTATGTTACCTTTAAGTGAAATTGAATAGTCCCCCTAGAAATAATAAACTGAATAATTATTGCTTATTTATAAACTAGCATATCTGAAACCGCCAGCCACACCCATTTTGCTTATCAAAATCTCCTGACTGAGATTAATTTAATTGCATTATAATAGCATTTTGATTTTATGAGTGCATTCTCAGCACTAATGGCTCTATTTTATGATCCTTCCCAGTAAAAACTAGATTTCATTGTAATCTGATGTATGTTAAGAATAACTGCTGTATTATTGAACTGAAATAAACTCTGACTATAGTTAACATGATTTTTTTGTGACAACTAAAAATTAGGGAATAATTATTCATTTATTAAGAGAAACTCAGTTTTTCATAATAGTTACATCTTGATGGCAGTGTTTTTTAAGACTTCTTTATAACCCAATTTTATCAGGTAATGAAATACAATGAAATGTAAAAGTGTGACCAATAGTCTTACTGAGTTATATGCTAAGCACAGTTCAATTTATAAAATCTACATAGCTAGGGTTTTTAGCTGCAGTGAGAACCTGGTTTGGCTAAAGTGTTTTTGAATACAATATTGGGGTTTGTTTTACTGGAATTTAGAAAATATTATGCACTTCTAACATAAACATCAAGCAATTAGTGAAGTATTTAGAATAGTTATTGATGGGGTTTTATTTTATTTTTTCCAGCAAGGTCATTTTTCCTTAAACATGCTAAGGAACTAAAATTCCACTTATCAACACATAAAATTCTAAATTAAACACCTGATCAAAAAATGCAAAAGCAGAGAGACAAACAAAAAGGGAACATATGAGCACAATAATTATTCAAAAGCCTAATAGGTGTTAAATATACTATTGGTTTCATTATTTTAAAATGGTGCATATTAGCAATACATGTGGGTATTTTGGATGTTAAACTTTTATTTACTAATTTTATTAACTTAATTAGCATTATTTCACTATTTGATTTTTGTTTCACTTTATTTGACTAAAAATATTGGACTAGTTTGGGTGCCTAGATATTGATGTTTCAAGTAAGAAAATAAATTTTTAATGCCTGGAAACAGGAATCTATTTTAGATAATCTTCAAAATATTTTTTAAAAAAATCCTTTCCTACTGGACAGCTCTTTTTTGCTCCCTTTAAGAGACACGTTTATATGAAATACCAAGGGAAAAAACCAACCTGAAATTTGGTGAGTTTGGATATACTGATACCTTGGGTCATGACACATTTAAATCTACCTGATGGTTTACCTTGCAAAAGATGCTCTCTGTGGAACTACAGATTAATTTCCTTGTTAAGTTTGAGGGAGGTACATGATGAATCTGCAGAAGTCAATCCTTAATTAAAAGCCTACAGTGTATGCTTCTGACAGCTTATGTATGGAAATTAAACTAGTTCTGGAGAAGTATAAAAAATACAGGACTTCTTTTCCATCTCTTACATTTCTTAGTAAAATACCCACAGTTGCATGTTAATCTTAAGTTTACTCCAAAATAAATATTTAAGATCCAACTACTGCAATACTAATACAATAATCTTTTATAAACTTGTTTTAGTGAACAATGAACACACCTGAGAACAGCTCTTATCCAGTATATAAGAGAAAAGCAAGAGATGCATAAGAACAAAAAGTTGAATTGGGAAACTGATCACCCTACTCAGAAAGAACTGTTGTTTGTTTAATTTTGATTACAATTGTATGTATTATGTCCATTTCCAACACAGAACTCCAGAGGGAGGGGGCCACACCCCTGAGCATTCCTCTTTCAGTTTTTGTGTAGAGCCCAGCTGCTCTGAGCAAGGTCACAGTTTCATTATCTTTTCTGTCGGTTCATACATTACTTTTAGAACAGAAAAAGGTGCACACTGAACTCTGGAGCTGTGGTTCCCCTGCACCGCCTAGGCACATCTAGTTCAGTGCTGGAAAAAACATGCCCATATCTGTTGTACAGTCTGTACAGCTCCAGGATGTGGTATAAATCCTTATTGTCCGAGATAAGACACGTTCTGCTAAGTTTAGCAGTAATTCTTTTATTTTCTTTTCTGAAGTCAAACTTCAGTGGAATGGAAAAAAACATCAACAGTTCAAAATATGAATGCCTACTTCTTTTTGGTGTTCATTGATCACAAAATTGAAATACACAGAAGTAGGTCTAATAGACAGGGAAAGGGGGGAATGAGAAAGTTCGTTTCTTTTCAGCACTTAATTTGAGATTGATAAAAGTAGGTGTTCTAAAAGTTAGACTTTCCTATCACATCTGCATCACTACTAGTAGAACACTGGAATCCAGTGTAAGACTCCTGACCTTCATTATCATCCTGACTTTGTTAGATACCTTAACAGGAATGAAAGACAAGAGATGCCCCTAGGTGCTAGGAGTGCTACAGGTTTTAAACCAAAAATCTCTGTACATCCTTCAAAATAGTTGTGACTTACATTTAAGATTCTTCTCCTCATACATTTTTTCAAGACTGTTTATCTTCTCTTTGCAGTCTTTTCCCTCTGGTTTAATATGAACTTGGCAGAGCTAATCAATACTGATTTTTTTAAAAAAGAACTACTGCTAACTAAGGCAGAAAAAAAGTAGAAAGCCAGTACTTTAGAGAACTGATAGCAGAAGTTTACCAGCCATTTTGTGACTTCACTAAACTGTTTTGGCTGCCTTTGGCAAAGAAGTTGATGGAAAACACCAGAACCTGTACTATAATCTAGATTTTCCATATAAATTATTCATACTTTTTTCAAATCAAGATAAAGATTTTTAACAAAATGTTTATAGGAGACAAGATCAAACTCCAGCAGAAATAGTTATAATGGATATAACCCAAATTCTTTTCTTATTTCTCTTCTCTCTTGCTGGGAAGATTGTTACTGTTCTTTACATAAATGTGCACGTGTGCTCTGTATGACCTAGACACAAGCATCATACAGGTGGGAGAGCACCTTTCAAATTTACTGTGGGACTGAGAAGAATCAAACATTACTGACCCTAACATTCAAACAGTTAAAACCTTCATACTGAAAACTCTCAATCCTGTTTTAAGAGTTTAATGTTGTGATACGCTAATCTTTCAGATCTTGGCATTTATCTACTCTATTAATACCAACTGAATAGAACTGGTGAACTAGGAAAATATCTCTAAACATGCAGACTGCAGTTTTATTGCTTCAAATTCCTTCCAAGCTGTCCATGAGATCACCCAGTTCTAGGTGTTTGCTACAACATCCCTGTGTTCAGCAGACTTCTTTCCTTCTGTCATAGTCCTAAAGGAGTTTGTCAGAAAAAAGTTCATACTAACACATAAATAAGAACATAACATCATCTCTATATCATTAATTTTGTTGACCTAATCTGCTAATGGCCAAATAGATGCTGCCACAACACCTGTCTCATGGACACGTGGAACTATTTTGCTGTCCTTGCATTTGAAAGAATGTTTCTCACTCAAACCTTGAAGGCGTTAGTACAACTGGTAAGAAAAGAAAGAACAAAAGGAGTAAGACCAATCCAGAACACACCAAGCTGTTAACTAGGTTTTGTAACCAGTTCTAAAGGGGCCGGATATAATTCCACACAACCACACAATCTACTGATTCTTTTGATTTTCTACTGCAAGTTCTTAGACTACTGTAAAAAGTTTTGAGTATTTCCACAGGCAAATTAAAGTCCTCCACTTCTTTGCAAAGCAAGTTAATTTTAAGTTAGACAGTCTCTGCAGTAGAGAACAGTAAAGACAGTAAAGAGCAACAAAGATATTCACTAGGAAGGTCTTCAATATAGTGTGCTGCCATATACTAAGTGGCTTTGGTGCTGCCTGCATTGCAGTGGAGCACAGATAACACTATGTAGCAAGGAGAGATGCATTTAAATGACCTGAATCACCATCTTCCCTAGAACTTGTCTGAAGAATCTTAAACTCCCCTACTCTAGCAAGGAAGCCATTTCTAGCAGTTCATTTACATTCAAAAGTGCATTTATATATATCGCAAAAATGTACCAATGAATCCTTATGACACTGAAAGAGATATTGACCTCAGTGAAAGAATAAACATACTCTCTGCATTAAGAAGGGAAAAGCAACAGGATCTACTTCATATTCAGAGGTTCTTGGGGGGATAATTCATAGCTAAGGGAGCCCTGAATACATTAAGTCCCAATCTTTTTGTTTTATGCAACTAAGGTGTTAAAAATGCTTAGGTCTATTGACAGTATAATGAGTTCTTGAAGCTGAAGATGCTTTCATATTTACTTTCTCCACTGAGACTGAGAAAAGATACAGCTTTTGATGTATGCCTTAAATACGTATAATTTAGCTTCTTCATTTGGAAAAGTACCACCTTTTTAAGGAGATCCTACCTAAACTGGTTTTGTTGGGTTTTTTTTATTATTATTGATATAGGAAGGAACAGTTGCTGTAGAGCTGTTGATTTGTTAAAAGAGGTGTGATATGATGGCATGAACAGATGCTGGCAACATGTAAAACTGCCTGATCATATTAGACACTGATAGGAGAAAAGAATGACCAGTCAGTGCAATAGAAAGTGTAGGCAACATTATAGTAAATAAACTTCTTATATATAAAGTAAATAAATTCTACACCCCTATCATTTGCATGATGGTGTAGAAACAATCATTTTTCAAACTTTCCTTGGCAGCAGGATGGATTTACACTACTTTTAATATCAATAATAATTATATTATACACTTAGTATTTTTAACAACAGTAATTTGAAACAACCCACACACAGTATGTTTCTGGTTCAAGAGTAACAAGATTAATTAGCAAAACATTCAGATAGCTTATTTCATGTCAAAAGATATAATTAAGGTGGCACAGAATGACATAATTTATCACTTGAGATATACCAAATTATTCTGATCTGCCTAATTTAAATACAACATTAGTTAATATCTCATGCTGCTAATATGAGACTGTAGCTGGTATTACCTATTCATGTATTTTCATTAAAGGTTTATCCATAATTTATAGTTCTGTTGGCTTGGGAAAATGTTTACTAAATGAAAAATGTATTGTGGACCCGTAGTTAACAGTTAGGTTGATAGCATTAGGAGCCCTCAACAAGGGCTAAAAATGTATTTGTCTTAAAGAATAGATTTACTGAAATAAAACAGTTATTATTATTTTTTTTTTCAATTTTGTTGTTTTAGCACACTATTAATTCTTTGATCTCCACAAAGTTAACCGCAATAACAAAGTTCTTGCTCTATTCAACATTAGTCAGAAGAACCCATATAAATAATTTCTGGGAATTCATGCTTTGAAAGCAGAGTCTGAAAATCCCATGGCTTCTCAGTAAAAGGGAATGAACAACCCAAATAGATGCAGTTCCTCTTTTCCACATTCTGCTATTCCTACCCTTATAAAACACAGGAAATGTACTAATGACAGAACCTCATCTCATATAGCAACTCCAATGCTACATGAAATTTTCACAATACAGATTCTCCAAGAGGAACTGTAAGCATCTTTAAAGAACACCTGACCACATGGAAATTTAATTAAGGACAGAGTCTGGATGTGTTTTGCATGAGTAGCACATGTGCCATAGTAAGAGGAGTTGGCTGTCAATTATTCTGATTCCAAGAGGATTAATGCTCACTTTATTTCCATCAGTGATTAGGCTTTCTGAAAAAAAAAAAAAAAGCAGGGCTCCCGAGCTGACGTGGCTATGGAGCAGAAATTATACCTCTTATGATTCAATTTCTCAACACTTTCTTAAATTTATCCACTATTGTAGGTGTTATGACCATGTTTAAGGACTGTGAAGTTAGGAAGTTTATCTTTCTCAGGATCACTAAACTCATAATACATCATATAGAGTGGATTTAGAGGTACATTTTCTCCCTTTGAAATGGTAGATTTTTTGTCACTTTAACTATGACAAGACTGATGTGGAATCTTTTGTTTAAAAACTGCATTAAGCTACTCGAGAAGAAACATCTTTAGCAATATGAAACAATAAGTGTATGGACTATAGTTGTACATGAGGATACAGAAAAGTTTCTCTTATTTAAAGATACATAAAGGTAGTCAATAAATCAATTAATCTAACATATTTTGAACAATAATGTCTAAGAAACATGGGGATATGGTTAAGCTTTTTTTTTTGACAAGTCGTAAGCCTTCTCATTAAGCTTATGTCATTGTATTGCAAATGTCACTCCCTCAAACATTTCTTCAAATCAGTATCTTTTAGTCCCTTCTAGCTTGTCTGATAAGATACAGTCTGTATGTGCAGTATTGACTCAATTCTATTAGAAGATATAGTGCATGCCATTAAAATCCTTTAGGCATCTCTTGTATAATGAAAAGTCTCAGTGTGAATGAGACACAAGGTTATTCTGACAAGTCAAAGAATCATTTAGAACATATGTACATACTGTTTTGTGTGATTTCTCATTACTGTAATGAAGATTTCTTACTAGCTACCTATTCCCACATGTACAAAAGGATACATTTGTTTATACATAAAGTACAAAAAAGTTCATTTCTCAAGATCTTCTCAACTGACATTTTTAAAACACATTTTTACTGGAGGCTATATAGAGGAAATAAAGACAGAAGAGCGTCTCTTTTTAAGCTTAGCAAAATACAACTTTGAGCAAGCCATTAAAAATAAACTAGCAACTAGATGCTTTGTTTTCTTCTTTAAGCTTCCTAATAACTACCTAATTGCTTTCAGGAAAAAGGTTTCCAGCATGAATTACATACTATACTGAGGAAATATTCAATATTTATTTGAAACATACCGTAATACATAAGTGATCTGCATGATTAAAACATTTTTCCTTTAAGCATATTTTGGTATAATAAATAAAAAGAGCAAACTGTTTAAAAACCTAGAGAGATCTAACTTTGTATATAGGTTTTTACTTCCATTTAGAAGTTTAAATAGCTTTAAAAGTGAATGCATTGAAGTGAGAAGATAGAGTACAGTTTGGAATCAGAGTTTCTCTGAAAACAAGAAGTTCTATGGAGATTTGAGAAAGGAACTTTACATAATGCATGCAACAAATACAGATGTGGTTTTGATTCACATTTTTGGCTTATATTACTCTTCTTGGACCTCCAGCAAAGGCCCCTTTGAAAACAGCATGTGTTCCAGCTGCACGGTGGGAAAATTCATGCAAGTGATTAAAGATCAAATCTCCAAACACTTAGTCACAATGCTGGCTACTGCAAGTAATCCCACAGAAGAAACTCAGTGGGAATAGCAGGTACTTATTATTTTCATTCCAGTAGCACTGAAAGCCCCCAGCTAAGAACAAGATGAGCAGGTACTGAGCAGAGAGCTAATAAAGAACTTCAGGACAGTGGCTATCACAAGAAAAGCATGGAAACAGTAGACAGCTTCACTTCAGTATGGCACAAGCCATATTGATGCCCATATTCCTCCACCGCAGTTTCATTTTCTGTCCATCTGGGGGAACAGCTTGAAAGTGTTATTCGATCTCCTTTGGTAAATAAATAGAGTCTAAGATTCGTGTGTCCTTGGGAATTGCTCTGTTCCAACAGAGAATGCTAGGATTTTTGAAGCTCTTGTTAAGGTGGAAACTTTTTTTCATCCTTGATTACATGGCTCCCAGTTCTGGAGAGGTGTAAGTTAAAAATGAAGGAATTTGGCTCTACAGCTCCTTGAAGGCCTCCTGCCTGAATCATGCCATGTTTCTGATTGTGAGGAAGAGCATAAAAAGGACTAAGATCTGGCTCCTGAGCTGTCACTATCAATTCTAGGCCAAGAGTCGAGACACTCACTATAAATCTGACTCTGGTTTAAAACTCTGCCATTTCCTGCAGCTTCCTCACAACCATCATTTCTTAGGCATTCAACAGCTGGCCCTTTCCGGTTCCTCTCCTATTTACTTGCAACAGATGCTGGCAGCATAAAAATGGAAGGATAAGAAATGCTACCAAGTTTTCAGCTGGAAACAAAATGCTTCAGACAAGAGAAACACTTTCCAGCTGTCCAGCTGTAGGAAGATATGAGGTCTTGAACTTTTTTTATCAGTAAAAACAGAAAAAAAGTGTAAAGGGAAGAGTCAAAAGGGGTCAAAACATGCACATGGTCAGGAGTTATTAACACAAAATTAATAGCTGTACATAGGCTATGTAGTAGAGACCAGGCATGCTCAAAGACTGTGCCTCACGGGAACCATAACCTAAAGAGGACAGATGTCAGCAGAACAGCAGAACTTATCCAAGGTGGTAAGAAGGTCTGCAGTGTCAAAGTGTGCGCTAAAAATCAAGGAGAATACCAGGAGCAGAAGTGTTTTTCTGTCAGCAGCGTGTCAGTATTATCTAGCCATGTTAGAGAGTACCTCTGCTAGGAGAAAAAATGAGCCACAGGTGTATATCTGCTTATTATTCTGAGAACAAACAATGATTGCACAGTGGGGAGGTAAAAAACAACAGGAAACCCTCAAAAATATAAGAATTTTTCTAGGCACAATAAGAAACAAAAGACTGAGGTATAGTTATTAGAATGGTAGTAAAAATACAACTCTACTACCTCAAAAACCGGAGTACATCCCTTTTCAATTCAATACGTTTTTCAGTCTCCAGGCTCTTACACCGACAATTATCTGTATTAGCTTGCTTGTTTCTTACACAGATATCGGGACTGAAGTCTGGTCAGATTAGTTCTTTGCTTTTTCTCCTTACACCACAAATACAGAAAAAGTAAATTAATTATGGAACAAACATGGGGTGTTTGTGCATAGTTTTGGCACCTGTGTAGTTTGTTCTACATGTTCCCCCTTAGCACTGCTGAGTATCGATTCTCATGAGAACTGGGTCAGATACTGTGATGTGACTTTCTGTTACTCAGATGGAAACAGTGGAATGAAGGCTATTCCTGTAGTGATAACTGTGGGCAGGTTGGCCAGAAGTACCAGGACACTGCCTCAGGAGCCACCTGTGGCTTTTGTACCACAAAACAGAAGCAGCTGGAGGTTAACTCATCCTTAATGCTCTCATGTTGTTGCTCTGCAGGTTTTCCGCAGGCCCCTGGGAATTCCTGTGTCCCTCACTACTGTTACACGCAGAGTAGCATGGGAGCTGGGGAATAACTACCCTGCAGGATGGTGGCCACAGGGCGTTTGGTTTTGTTTCTTTGCTATTATTTTTGTTTCTGGAGATGAGGGAGCATGCCTCGAGTGATGCCACTTAAACCTGAAATCAATTGAAACATAGCACATCTGGCCATGTACCAAGGTTTACCCCTTTCAAGTAATTCATTACAAAGACAGATGATTTGTAGGTACGCGTTTGAAAAGCAAGAGTAGAGTTTTGCTTGTTGATCTATTTTATACAAATGATGGTAAATTATAGTTATTCACACATTTATTCTACAAAATAAAATGGAAAATCCTTAAATTTTATTCTAAATAAGTATACTTTCTACTTTCTGAAGGAAAATGAAAAGTAGAAATTTAAACTAAAATACAAATTTCAGCCTCTGATAGATAATATCTATTTTGAAGATAGTATTTAAGTATATAATTCTGTTAAGCAGAAATCCATGAAAATGCATGTTCCAGCTGAAACTCATTTGGAACTCACTGTTGTCATTTTTATTGAATTTACCTAATATCTTTCACAAGTCACACACAGACAAATCCCACGGTGCACTGATACTTCTGCTATTCCTGACACATCTTTCTTTCCTCCCTCCAGTAGTTAAACATTCTACAGAGATCCTGCCTAAAACTGATTTTCCTCAAGGTTTACAGGTGATTAGCTTTGGATCTTATGCTCCCATGATATTTAAAAACCAATCTTGTCAACATGAAATGAAAGTAAACTGCCTATAAACTAAAAACATTACTGCCCTGAGACCCAATTAGTTATTAATAAGCACAAAATAGATCGAGTCAGTCAGACACAAAAAAGATGGTTTGCATCACTAGTTAATCAATATACACAGCTATACAATATTCACTGTCAGGAAAAGCAACACAAACCATTTATGTTAGATTTTCTGTGGGGTTAGACAAGTACATTATGTTGCCATTTACAGGTAAAGACTTCACCTCTCCCCTTTCCTTTAACATTCAAAGCATGAACAGTTTTTTAAAAGTAGAGAGAAAAATGCATGATAAGATGAATGGGCAATCATTGCATGTCATGTTTAAGAGAACAGCAAATTTCCAGGGGATTAAACAGTGTTCCTTTCTGAATAAATATATCTGATCATTATTTGCTGTGGTAGAGCAGCTATAAAAAACATTATTAGGTCTGATGCTCTGTTGATGTATTGCAGGCTGAAGGAAAGTTAATGGTATAGTTAGCCTGAGTCTGGCTGCCTTTCTTTTCTCATTTTCTAAGCTGCAGTGTGGCGTAGCCTTTAGCCAGTATAGCAACTCCTGACTGAGAAAGCATTAAACTGAACAGATGAATGGCAGCATTTTAAAGCAGATCTGATAACCTAGACATGCTTGTGGGTTTTAAAGAGGCCACATCAGATAAAATAACTACTGGACACATGAGAGCTGACATATTCTTCTAAAGAGAGAGGTTGTTAAGAATTCAATTGAGCCATGAGAATATTCTTTAAGAAAAAGATCAAAAAGGGCAAATGCATTTTTTATATCACCAAAAAGAAAAAGGAGATATACAAAATCATGCTACTCAAGAAATACACTCAACTGAAGAGACACTTGCATACATTTATGTGGTGCTAGTTAATACAGAAATAAATCATTCATTACAGTCTTTCCATAATTAATAACTAATGACTTTTACATATACTTCTTAAGCCAGACAAAAAGCATCAGCATAGCAAACTCAGACAATACCAGTCTCAAGAAACTGAATGGAATCTTTTCCTATTTGCTTTGATTGTCAAACATTTTCTTAGCTGCTCCATAGTTATATACACACAGACCCTTTGTATTGACAGACTGATGGCCATGATAAGTCATATTCGAAGCTGTACATTGAGATGATTGGGTGAACAAGAGAAAATTTTATCTGTAACTGTTCTCCATACCAGCAGCAGTCCAGAACTTGGGCTTATACAGGTGATGAGAAAGCATTAAAATCTTGTCATCTTTCTTCAATTTAAAATATTATCTAGAATTTTAGCAGTTTAGATGATATCTCTCTTAAAACATCTCTTTGCATGTTCTTAAATATATTTGCAATCAAGTATGAACAAATTATTAGATACTGGATGTTTAAGGAGCTGCATACTGCCACCTGATCTTAAATAACCATCATAGAAAATATTTGAGAGCTCATATGCAGAAGTAAAGCAAAGATTCGTCTACAAAGACTGATGGTTTAACAGCTGTTTTAGATGCTTATGTAAGAGTGATGCTAGCGTACAATTAAGCTGAGCATTATCTACCTGAAAATGCTGCAGTATCTTTGAAAGGTTATTACCTGGGTAACACTCACAAATGCTGACAAGTCCTGGTCCCCCAATACCCATGAATAAATACTTTCAAGGACTTCTGCCTCCTTAGAGAAATGCATGATTTTTGATGCTATTTGCAGAATGCTATTCAAAGGTTCTTAAAAACATTATGAAATATGACATGAGCCTGATAATGTAGGAATTATTTTCAATGAAATTTCAACTTTTTTTGTTATTCTTTCCTGTTTCCATTTACTTTTCTATTTCATTATCACAATAGTCTATTCAAAATTATGTTAATAGATTTCCTTCATTAGAGATTTTTCTGTCTTGAAGTCTTTAGGCTTTCCATTAGAAAGGTCAATAAAGCCTTCCATGTAGTCATAACAACACATTCTAGTCTGTTTGTCTGTTTACTATACTGAAGTTCTAAAGGGATACACTGTTTCTGTAGATGGCAGAGAAACAGCATGGCTCAAAGATGTTTAATGATTGTAGAATCAGTTCGATCATTCTTGATATCAAATCACCATATCTTTATATACATTTCTTTTTAGTAGAAAGAGTATACAGTCAATATCAAGGTAGCCTGACACTGGATGTTTAATCATCTCTTTCACAAAATGAAAGGAAACAAAGATTCTTTGGGGTTAAAGAACATTGATGTTTTGGAATAGAAAAAAAAAGTAATTTGCAGAAAAATTTCAAAAGTTCTGTAAAACTACTCTAACTTATAACTTATTTGGTGGAAGACACAGTTAGAAAATCTAATAGCAGACTTCCAGAATCTAGAAAATGAGCATCAGAAAATACTAGTTAGGCTTCTTACAGTAGCTCACTTATATATTATTTTTGTAGACACAAGCATGGTTACACAGAAGATTCCACAGCTGTATGAGTTAAAATGTAAACAAATACGTGGGGAACTAAAAAAGCCAAAACAAAACAAAAAAACCCCACAGTTCCACAAAGTTTCAGGCATAACTATGTGCAACACTAGAAAGGAAATTAACTGTATAAAAAGTCAGTGAGGTAAGACAACCATTAGTGGCAAACCTAAATATGTAACACTTGTAAGATATTTTTCTGAAAATCCTGAACTAATTGCAATTGCTTTTCCATTTAGTGCTGTGGGGGTTTTTTGTTTGTTGGTTTTTTTGTTGGTGTTTTTTTGGTGTTTGGTCTTTGTTGGTTTTTTTTTAAATCTTCGTGGACTCAAACATTTTTGTGCTTGTGTCTGTATTTTTGTAATAATCCATAAGTACTATAATTCATTTATAAATCACATATACATTCCAGTTCTTCATTCCTGAACTATAAGAAACTACTTTTGCCACTTTTTCAGAGTCCTGTTTTTGTTCAAGATATTGAGAAATTGTGCTAGCTATATTCTCAAAGAGAATTTTGCAATGTAATTCAAGCATGGAAAAACTTAATCACATTAAGGTGAACAGGAGTTTTCAAGTAAACCTAGTGCAGCCAGAAGTTTACTAAGCAAGTTTTCAGAGCTCTGAAAACTCTGTTTTAAGTATAACTTCTAAAACAAGAAGAAAGTAAAAATGAGTTTGTGCAGTTATTTTCAGTGCAATTTGTCCAGTAAGATGACATAAGTGGAGATGAAAAGGGAAATTCATATTTACATAGGAAATTTTTAATTTATAAAAAAACTTCTCATTATAAGTATCAGTTTTATCTATCTCTCTATATATATTCAAACTAAAATTTTATCTATGAAAAAAATACTTAAAGTCATCTTCATGATAAGTGTAAAACATAACTTCTGAATTGAATTTCAACTTCAGGTTTTATTTCAGATCTTCATGTTCCCAAAGGGACTACAACTAATCTTTTTCCATGGTACAATTTTTGTATACTGGATACTAGAAAGTGAGGCAAAAAAAACACACAAAAAAACCATAAAAAAATAAACAAACCAAAAAGATTGTTCCATTCATTTACAAAGTTCTCAAAGGAAACCATGAGGAATCAGAAACAAAAAAGAACCAAACTATTCTCTTAAGGTGCATATACATTCAAAATGGTGGAAACACTTTTAGTAATGACACATTTTAAAAATGACACTTTACTAAATAGTAAAAGGAGACATATTTCAACCATTTACAGTATTAAAATAATAGTGATTGTGGTTTTAGTATTTTAGCATGATAATTATTTTCAATCTCATGCAGATCAGTTCTTTCTACCAACAAGAATTAACCTCACAATCCAATCAATCATCTCAGTGCGTTCCCATATATTACGTTTGATGCTGACAAAGGGAAGTTTTATTCTACCTATCCACACTCTTCAAACATGCATGTTCTTTCAGATATGTTAATCTCAAACCCTGGCTTCTGCATGGCAGTTTTCCCTCACAGAAACCCCATTAAGAGCAAACCGTTGTGACTCATGCAGCTGTAAGCTTGCCCAGATCCAAAACAGCTCCATAAACCCAGTTCTTCACCTCAGCACTCATGCAGTGTAATATTCCTCAGAATAGTTTTTCTCTAGAAGCACAGATGGGCAGACCAATCCAGTCATGCCATTAGAGCCTGCATTCTGCCCAGGTTCACCAGCCTGGACACAGTTCATTCATGTCGTTCCCAGACTGGGTCTGGATTTTACGTCACAAGTTTTACATATATTCTAGTACACATATTTCACTGCAGAAACGACTCACATATCCTTGCTGATTACTTAAAGTGTTGCAATGAGAGCAAATATGAAGCTGCCTCATCCCAATAGTTCAGGTAAGTTCTGTCTAACAGCTCCTGGAGCTATCAACTATCATTATATACGAGCTCATGTAACACATATATTAAGAAATCTCTTTCCCATGTGCACTGGTTTGAGCCAGGACAGAACCAATTTACTTTTAGTGATTTCACTTTACAGTTAAGTCTCTTCTAATTAACTGCACTTGCTGAAACAGCATGTTTTTCAGTCAGTGTCTGCCTTTAGGACTGATAATGCACAATGTTTATAGTTACTGGTAGAGAATGGTATGCAGAACTAAGGCCGCTGCTTGGTTCTGCTAAACATCTTATGCTCCAGAAACAGAAGGGAGGAAAGGGGTCACATCTGTGACCTTCCTACAGGGAGAAGCAGACCAGATAGGTGACCAAAATTGACCAATTAAAGTATTCCATCTTATATGCATCATACTCAGTATAAAACTGAGGGATCATGAAGGTCAAGTACTCTTTGTCCATGACCAGCATCCTGGGAGGACTCCATTAATTAGTCTGCCTTTGATCCTGATCTGTGTGTTCCTGACTCTGTGTGTTTCTGCCTCCAACTCCTGTCTGCCACTGACTCCAGAAGTCCATCCAGGACTTTCCCAGGGTTTGCCCTGCAGCCTCAGTGGTGATGTGAGCATTACTGGGAGTAGCGAGATATTTTTTGTAGATATTTGAATATAGTTGTATATATTTCATTATTTTCTTTTTCATCATTATTGTTTCATTAAAGCTGTGTAGTTTAGTTTCCAACCCGTAAGTCTCTCTCCCTTATTCTCTTTCCTTTTGCCTTCCAGAAAAGGAAAGGGACTAATAGAGAGCATCTGCCCTTTTTTTAATTTCTGGCCCAGTGTTAAACTGCAACACCATGTTCTTTAACACAATCCTCCCTCCTTTTAAGGCAAAACTTTGAAAATAATAGCCCTTATTTTGGAGAGTGCACTAAGAAAGTCATATGAAGACTTAAGGCAAAGAGTTTATTAGTCATCCAAACTTCTTATTGAAGTGATGTGGA
Source organism: Aegotheles bennettii (assembly GCA_013398125.1). Classification (NCBI taxonomy): domain Eukaryota; kingdom Metazoa; phylum Chordata; class Aves; order Caprimulgiformes; family Aegothelidae; genus Aegotheles; species Aegotheles bennettii. The sequence goes on along the minus strand of VZRW01009947.1, from coordinate 264,884 downwards.
GCTCCTCAATACAACAAAGAGAAGTTTTGCATTATGGATTGTTGAGGTCAAAGAGAATACTATTCCTATAGACATTTTTTTTAAGATGTATTCATAGGTACGTTTAGAGTGAACCTTGGGCTATGTTTAAATAGAAAAGACATTTTAAGATCTTCAGCAGCTGTTATGGTTAGATAGTTTTTCTGATCTATTGCTGCATTTAGACCAGGATAGTTTATTACTCTCCATTTTTCACTGACAGCTGGCATATTGTAAAATTTTTTTCATCTTCCTTTTTACAAGCATCAGCTTAAATGATGCAAGTCTTGAAGAGCTGAGATTTTTCAGATAATATTGCTTCTTGAGACCGCACAATGTTGATACTATTAACAGTACACTGACATGATAAAATACACTGTTCTTCATTGTATAGTGTAATAGCAGAAGTTGTGGTGTTGTCAAATTTCTTACTTGAAAAAGTATAGAAGCTACAAGGTATTCACTTAACTGTTCTACACTGAGGTAGAATCTGGTTTAGCAGAATATGACCCAAGATAACAGTGTTACCATTTATTTTGAAAGGGTATTGTCAAGATGAAAGTAAAAATATATGTCTTCTTACATATTTAAAGTCCCTTAACAACTTAGATCAATCAAAATTGAAAAGTATATAAAGCTATCACTTCAAAAATATGATGTATGCATACACTCCATGCAGCTTAAACAAATAAGGTTTTCTATGATTTTAAACAATTTTATTTTCAGGTTCTCTTCATTCCATAGAGTTAATTCTCCAAGTATATTAATTTTAATGTAACCTCTCTGTGGTGGAAGTTATATTGACCTTTTAGAGCTGCCGCCCCTTATAACTGTACTAAAAAAATCTCAAACACACACCTCATTTCAGTTGTAAGTGTAAGGTGCTGATTCCTGTCTTTCTGGATCTAGGTTTTAAATACAAAAGAATCAAGCAGGAAAGGGGCTTAAAATAAGTACGTGCTAGAAGTAAGTGTCACCTCAGAGGAGAGTAGTTTCCAACCCGTAAGTCTCTCTAGCCAGTGCTGTGTCTGCATTGCCATTACAAGGACACAATCACTTGACATTGAAACAAGTACACACAAATTTGCAGCCATGCGTACAATACACAGTAGAAGTAGATCTGTCACAAAACCATACTTTTTTACTTCAATTTTTTTGGTAGTTCCCAACAGCAGTTTTACAGTTTTCTTTGGATACTTTATTCCACTGATTCAACTGTGGTTTTTTTACTGTCTTTCCTCCTTCTTAAGAAGCTTTTAATTAACAATGTTGACCATTTGTATCAAATTCACTCAAAAAACTCCACAAGAAGTTCATGAAAGTGAAATTATATCTTAGTGTCAAAATCTGGACTATGGGGCCAATTTCCTGTTTTCTTTATTGACATTAATTCTTCCATAAAGAAGAAAATTTGTTTGTAATTCTTGGAAATATTTAATACAGTACATCAATTTTGATTGAGAGATATAAAAACTGTTGACCTTAGGACTAAGGGAAATATTGGAAGGGTGAGCACAGGGACAGATCAGAGAAAAGAGATTTTATTTATATATTTATATTTCTATGAAATATTCTTATAAGAAGTTTTTGTAATTCATGAAGCTTTTCTGTATTAATTCCAACTTTAGATTGCTAAAACATCAGTTGAACTAAACTTTGAACATCAGTTGAATAAGTTTGAATATCAGTTGAATGAGTTTTTTGCTCCAAACATATGCACAATGTTTTCACTTTTTCCCAGAACAAGGTTATGATTGTGGGTCGTCTTTTCTGGGAATCTCAACCAATTTCTAGCTTGAGAGCATTAGAACTGACAAGAAATTGTAACCTCAGGTACTTGAGAACAAAATAGCACTTTCTGTAGAGAAGCTATGTAAAGAGGCTGATTTTTTTCCTTTTGAATTTTGCACTCCTTCAATGCCTTGTAAGTCATCAGTCTACAGTTAGAAAAATAATAACAGAAAGAAAGGAGGTAGCTTGGCTTTATCTGAGCAAAAAATGATTCAGTAATGGTAAATAAAATAAATCACCAGAAATCATGTCCATACAACTTGGGGGAGTTGAGCTGACTTGTTGAAGTGTTTTAGGAGAAGTTGAAAGTTAGTGCATCAGCACAGAAAATGTCAATAGGCAGTTGTGTTTTTTTTAAAAAAAAGCTAAAACTAATATCACACAATAATTCATACATTGATGTTAGCACCAAGTGTGGACCAATTGGGCCAGCAACACATCTGATACTGGAGACCCAAAACTCAAACAACTGGAGTCTAAGGGTGATGCTTCCAAATAGAGTCTGGTCTCATGATCTTAATGACTCTTGGCATCTTTCTGTCCAGTTTAATATAAACCTGTCCTGATCGTGCACTTTGAGCATGCTATGCGAGGCAAACCAAAGCACTTGTGAGTAGAGGGCAACAGGGTTTTATAGACTCACCACAGGAGAACAGCATCTACAGGGTGTGCAGAACAGTTATATAGGCCTCAGATTTGAAGAGAATGCTAAAGACATTTAAATTAGAAGTAATAGAGATCTAAATGAGAGTAGGTGGGGGAGAAAAGGAGTTAGAATTGTCAGAAAATTAAAAACAATGCAGCCTTGGATAAGGGTTCATGTGTTTGGAATAGGGGAGAAAGGATTAAACCAGTTGCACTGATGGATGCAGCTTGTTTTCAGTGTTAGACATAAATGACAGGGTGACTGCTGCTAAATGTGAGAGAATTTAAAGCATTAATTCACACCACAGTTGAAAGATTTACTAAATTTTATGCCTGTATGAACGGGTGCAGCCATAGAAAATTATTTCTTCATTCTTCCTCTATTAACTTTACTAACCAATATCTGTACTCCTACCTTGAAACAGAGCTGAATGTTTCTAATACTTTCTAAAATGAAAGTAGTCTGCCTTTTGTTGGACTACTAAGAACAAAGCACTGCAGAGAAAACAGGATCTTTAAATGAAACATTAGGTTTCTGTCATAAAATTTCCAGTCATATCCAAGAGGTGCCTGTCAATACCATTTCTGGAGAGGATTTTCCTCTGTATCCCATGAGCAATTCTTTTAGTTGCTTTTGTTATCAGAGTTCAGCCGTCCATTGGAGGGAGACTAGGAAGTGTAGATATCACCTCTTGCCTCTCAATTGTCTCAGCATTAATATGTAGTTGAGTTTCCAAATGATGGAATATAAATATTCCAAATGATGAAATAATCATAAAAAAAAATCCCTGTGAATAACATACTCCACAAGTAACAGGGTGGTCCCAGACCTGTTCTTGTTTGCAGGCTACTGGTTGTAGCCTAAAATGACTCCATTTAAGTTGTAGCCTAAAATGAAGATACAGACAGATTGCTGGAGATGATGATCTTGTCTTCTATCTCTGAAGCTATCACTACCCTACCTGATCTGCTTGCTCAGCACTGGTCTAACAGAAACTTTCTTTAGGATTGAAGGATAGTAAAGGAAGGTTGATAATTATCTGAAGATACTGCTGCTGTGAAATCCAAAGGATTTTGATAAGCTACTCAGGAGACCTTATCTGTGGTCATATTTATAAATAGCTATATGCCTCTGTTTTGGCATCATAAGTGCTTTCCTTATACAGATATATGCATCACATTTTGTAACTATTACCAGAAATGAAAAAGACATTACAGTTGAACTAATTAGGTTTCAAGAAGAATTTAATTATACTCTTGAGCTTATCTTTGCCACAACTTAAGTGACAACAATAGAAAAAAGAGGAGGAAAAAAATTAAGACAGCTTACTGAGTACATACAATATATTAATGTACTTTTTATTATGGATATAACTCCTTATGAGAATAAACCTACATTAGCAGATCCATGAGTAAAGAGTTATGGAATGCAGCTGATATAAATCTAAAAGAGAAAATTAAAATGTGTTTATAAATAGCTATTAATTTAGCTTTCCAGGCTGTTTAATCCTTATTCATCCAATAACTCATTGATTTCAAATAAAGTTATAATAGAGAAAAATTACAGGATTTCACCTAAATCCTTAAAAATACTGTTATTTTCTGGGAAGCTTTTTAAAATTATTTTTCAAAGGGAAAATTTCCAGATTTTGAGTTGCTTCTAGTTGAGAGCTTTCTGGTTTATAGCAGAAGGGAGAAAATAGAGCAAGAAGGATATAATTCAGAGGCCTTGAACAGGACTGACTAAACCTTAGAAGGAGGAATATAGGGAGGAAATGTTTAATAAGTGAAATGCTGCCTTTGCTTAAAGGTAGGAGAACTATAGCTCTGAAACCTGGTAAGTTTCCTGGCAGTTCACCCTTGGACAGTTGCAACTACCTCTATACAAAATGGAGTATGCATTCAGTATTCAAACTCACTGTCTCCATTTTGTCATTTACAAGCCACTCAAAATACATAATGTGTACATATATACACAAAAAATATTTTAATATATTGTATCAATGTATTGGTATCAAGACCTCCTTACCTATTAGTCACTTCTCCAAAACAGTTTATGTAATCCAGTAAATACGATTTCACTTGTTGTTAGTAAGAGGTTACAGGCTTGGAATTGCTCTGGGCAGGTGCCCATGGCCAAGCGCCTGTTGCCCAGCCTGTCTGAGCTCCAGCTCTGTGAGTGCCACTGGAGAAAGGGCTGACTGTCCCAGGCAGTGCCTGCTGGACAAATGGTCCATGGGGGCACAGGGGGGCTGTGGGACAGCTTTCACCCTTCCCTGGAAGCAGAGGGGGAAGGCAGAAGGCAGGGATGGGAAGAAGTAATAAGAGCTCTAAGGAGGCTAAAAATGCAGGAGAAAACAAGCATCAACATCATATTCCTCCTGCCATTCACACCTTAGGCATCCTTCTTGTCCTCCTAGTGAAAACCTCAGGATGCCAAAGAGCTCATTTTAACTTCCCTCTCCCTGATTTTGCCCAGTGAAGACTGGTATCACCTTTAGTGCATAGGGGAACATTAAAAGAGTGATAAGAACATCAGAATCATGGGGTAGGTACTAGGTATAATTTTTTTATACAGTGATTTTAAACATAGAATTCATGAGGCTTTTCTGTCCTCATAATTCAGTTTGGACTATTAGAGTTGGACCAACAGCAAAATCTTAAACTCTGCCCATGTTCCTTGTTTGTATCCCAGTTCAGTGTAACAAGAATTCTGAAAGATAAAAATAGTAGTTTTATAATTATAAATCTAAGATTTTCTTTTGTACACAGTGCAAACTGCAACAGTTGTGTCAGATGAGTCTGATACATGAGAAATGGTCAGCAATGGTCTAACTCCAAAAGTTCACCTTTTTAACATCCCAGGCAGAGACAAACACAGCTGCAACATCGCAAATATGCCTGTATCTGGAGCTCAAGGACACTCTGAGAAGAAACAAGGGAGGAGCACTGTGGAAAGCAAAGAGAGAATTGCAGAACTGTGGGAAGTAAAGGTATAATTGGAAAACTGTGGAAATTCCCCATAGATGGGTAAAGATGTTGCCTCTGTGGGGACGTCCACTGCAGCGTAGCCTGTCCCCCCCCCCATGCCTTGCAATGACAGCTAGAGCTGGCCTCTTGGTCATCGCTGGACATCTGTTGGGGTTGGTAAGATAAACTCTAGCCTTGTATTGTTTGTAACCTTAACTCTGTGTGTCTGTGCNCCTCTGTGGGGACGTCCACTGCAGTGTAGCAGGTACACGTTTTGCCTCCTCACTCTCAAATTGGAATCCCCGAACCCTGGAACAACAGTGTTACCAGATTTACTGATGCCAAGGTATTTACATAAATGAGGGTCTATGTGCAGAGCTTCAGTGAAGGCCCGAGGACTGCCTACAGTACTGAAACTAAAGGATAGATGCTGTTTCTCTATGTACAAGTTCTCTTTGGCCCATTCAAATAGGTGTGAAAATGATAGTCAGAAAAAATAAAATAAAAATTAAAGCAACGTTCCACTTACAATTACGAACTTAGCACTTAAGTACTGAAGAAACAAGGTTAGTGTTACCACAAATCAAAGGTACTTCATTAGTCGCCACTTTTTTATGAGATTGCGGAGGCAAATTTTACAATACAGTTTTAAACATCATTAACTTCATGGCCTTACTATTAATGTGTTGATACACAAATCAGATTGCATTAGTGAGCTGAGTAGCTCCTACTGTGGAAGTGTATCTTCTCTCCCCCTTTGCCCTCAGCCATTATAATAAGGACACATGAAGGCAAATAAGGTTCATGCAAAACTAAGTTTACCTGTGATTTATACCACATTTTTAATGATTCCTTTATGCCATCAAAAAGAATTTGATACAAATTTGTTCAGGCTAGTGTTTCTGCAACATAACAGAACATCTAAAGAGGAGACAATGCAGCCATGGGGAATTCCCTTTCATTTATGAGCATAAACTCTTAAGCGTACAGATATTGTATTCAAATGTTTCAAAGGAAAGCATCTAGAAGTAGTGTGCAATATGATTGCAATATTCTGGCAGAAGTACTTGTTTTACAACCTAAATTACCTGCCAACAACACTGAAAGGAAACAAAAATTAAGAAATAATTATTATAATAATGATACACCTGCACCTATTATTTTACACTGCCAGCCAACCGCAGTTTTATTAAAACGAAACAAAAGTAACACCAGTGGAGAATGAGATGCAAGTAAAGGTGGTCTGTTGATGACTTGAGGCTTGGTGATCCATTTGTATGGTTACAGATTTTTAGTTTATCATGGAAGGGAATGAGTAATTTGGCCAATGGATGAAGGATTTCATCACATTATTTACAACTGCTCATGTGCTTTGAATAACTATGTGGCAAACAAATGTTGTTTCTTAGTCATTTTTGGCCAAGTCTTATAGTTTGGATGGTTGTTTTCCAGTATTTTGAAATTTTATTCTAGTTTCAATATAACACCTCTCAATATACCTTTCAATATAACACCTTCTCTTAAGAGATGAATAGCACAAAGTTGGCAAATTAAAACCTTCTGTTCACCTTGACATGGGATTTGAAAATGTTAAAAAACAATAATCAAAAGAGTAGAAATATATAAACACATAATTTGAAATCTGCCCTTGTTACTTCAGTATGTAAGTTGGGAAGGAAGACATAGGTCATGTTCATGCAAGTTAGTTTAACTTTTAATCTGTTAAGTTTGTTTTGCAAGGATGAGGACATTAAAAATCTGTATTAAAGAGAAGAGGGGAGTAACCTCATACAATTAGATGTTGTTTTCATTTTGTAAGAATAAGATAAAATGAACACATTTTTGTCTTCACTTTACCAATATAATATTTTTCTCATAATCCATTTCAAGATCATTTCAAAAGTTATTTTACTATAATGCTTTTGTAACTAAAACAGATATTATTTAACTACTACTGTGCTCATGCAAATTGTAAACAAGTTGAAGCAAAGCCCAAGTAATATGACAGAACATACAACAGAAGATGAGGCTTTCAGCTGCTCAGTAGCAGTTGTGATGTGCTTTGGTGGGTTTTGATCTTTCTTCTCCCGTTAGGGACCATTTCACTAGCTAAAAGGAAGGAGCTGTTATGTATATCACCAGAGATTAAATGGACTCACAGTTTTCAGATCAAAGCCTACTAGAGTGCTCTCTAACACTTTTTTAAAACCTCCTTTCAATGCATATTGTCTAAAGCTTAATGATATGATCCCTCATAGGATGGAAACAGCTAAAAGTCATCATTTTGATGTAAAAGTATAATTTTAATGTTATATAATAGACGAGAAATAAGGATGAAGATCATTACACAATAAAACACTGTTCTCCATGATCCACTGTTAAATGTTCACAAGCTTACCAGTTCTTCACAGACCACTTTTTGGAAATTTGTGTTTAAGGAAAACCAGACAAACTGAGAAATGGTTGGATTAACAGGTGTGACTTGCTTCTCACTGAAGGAGCAGTGTTATATATTACCCACACACTGACCTGAAAAATTTCTCAAACACAAAGTGACAGCTCCACAGCCATAGACTCAGGATACCAATAAGATTTCATGTCTTCAGCTATCATACCTACTACTTAATTTTCTAGTCTGAAACCAACCACTTAAGCTTATAACCAAGCATTCAGTTCTTCTGAGCACTCACCACTTGAGCCTGGAATTGTGCTTCTGGCTGAGTCAAGCTATTTTCTCCACCCTGCTTCTTTGCTGTCTGACATTTTATCATAGGAAAGCTTCCATGGCAGCCAGCATATGGTACAATTGAGCCTTGCTATTATATTTGATGGGTTTATTCTTTAGAGCTTGAATCCAGACTACAATGTCATTTGTCAGGAAACTAGACAAGAGATCAAAACCAGTTCTGAGCATTTGAAATAGTTTTTGCTTTTCAATTGTCCTCCTCAATCAAAAGGAGAAAACTTAAAAAAACCTGAACGAATTAACAAACCACGAACAAACAAAAAAACAAAACAAAAAAATCCCAAACAAACACCAGACTAAGTGGTTGTTATATATGGTTATAAAATCCTTATTTTTTAAAAAATGAACAATAAACACCAAGGTATTATATATTTCTGGGCTTTGAATGTTTGATAAAATGTTGATTATTCCATGCCAAGGCTTGGAATTGATAAACTTAAGATGCTTAGCAATCGTTACAAGTTCATAGGTGACTAAGTGAAGATTAAGAAAAAAAAATATAAGAAAAATAAAAGCAATAACATCTAAAATATAATCCCTCTGGAAAAAACTGAGAGGAATTAGCTCCTGCTGTATTAAGCCCCTCCACATGCAAAACCAAAACATGCCCCCCCCGTCCTGGAACAAACCCCATGCAAACCAAATCCCCATCTCCCGAAACCAAACCCTTGCTAGTCAACATCTCCTTGTGCATGGAGACAAAGATTTACTTAGAATAATGAGGTCCCTAGTAAATAAGTAATTAATTCTGTAAAAGTTTTGATATCTGTCTGGTTTTGTCATCCTATTAATCTGCAGAATGCTGTGTATATCATTGGATAAATATAAGACTAGACATAAGTTTCTTTCCCCTCTTCCACATAGCAGCTGAACAACAGACCTTTTTTAAAGGGCACAAGAACAGCTAAAATACCCAGCAGCCCACAGCTTGATCTGAAAAGTTGGCAAGGTAGAGAAGATGGACATGAAAAACTGGACCCCATGAAAATAGAACAAATATAAAGATGAGACCTCCATCCTCATCTGCGTGTGATGAAGATGTTTTCCTTCTAGCCTCATGAGAGCAGTTTGTCCACAGATCACACTTAATATTATTACCCATATAAAGAGTTTTCTTATTGATCATCTCAGCAATTCATTTGCCGAGATAAATATACCAAATTAAAATATAACAAGTGATGAATCTTATGTCAGGAAGTGAATTTACTCAAGAAATATATTGCCCTGAAGCAACATACAGAACTCCTATGGAATTAATCTGTGTACAATCTCTGCAAGCTACAAAGACTACACCAGTATTTGAGTTTTAGACCAGAAAAGAAAATTAAACTGACACCATTGCCTTCAGCATTTCCCCTTGTTTGAATACTAATGAGTACACTCCTAGAGTCTCATTATTCCCTTGGCAGGGCTTCCACTGCCATTTACACATGAGTAATTTCATTTTATGGACCCAATATCATTTTCTTCAAAACATATTTATCATTACATAATGTGATACAGTAGGAACAAACAGCCAGGGCTTCTCATCAGCATTGTCTTTGTGAAACAACTGCACATGAAAAACAGCTAGTATGTGAACCTGAAAATGCTTGTTTTACAATATGCTACAGTTGCCAGGGGCTTGCCCATAATGAACTTACTTGCTCATACGGTTGAGTACTGCGTGCACAGTCTTGTACAGCAAATACTGAATGTTCAGGGTGAACTAAAATATATAACAGATAATTTTATCACTAATATCACTTTACTATGAGTAATACAACACTCAACACTCAGTAGATCTTATTAACACAAAGACAAGTTATTCTCTTTCATAAATCAGAACATTAGGGGTGGTATGTAGACTATTCCCTAATTCCATATGCACACTTTTGCAGACACACATGTGTTTATACTTTAGCACAACTTTTCAGCAAGGCAGATCTGAACACGGACACAACCCTTCAACTGGAACTAAGTCTGTCTTCAGCCTCACTTACACTGGTGTAATTCCCCCAAATGAGTATAAGGGGAAAAAAAATGGTAGGAAGGTCACAAATTAACACAGATATTTCACACACACCCTCCTACACCCCTGCATGCAACTGTATATTCAATATTTTCTGATGAAAAAAAACTATAAAAACCCTGTAGAAATTTAAGTGAACAAGGTAACCAAAACCCCACTGTACACTGTGTCCTATAAGCACCCTTAAAACTGCTTTATCAGGCAGAATAACCACTGTTATTCCTTCAGATGCCCTGTGGAATGTGAAAACTCAATGGGTTTTTTTGGCTTGGACCCACTATGAGTTTGAGAGCTGGATCGGTGCTTTCTCTCTTGCTGGGAGGAGAAAGTGGCGTTCTGCAGAAATGCTGTTCTGTGGCTTGGGCTAGGAGCACATGATGTGCTTGATATTGCCAGAAGGAGAGCTAAAGGCTTCTCAGCTCCTGCCCCAGCATGAGTCTGGCTGTTGTTCAAATTCTGAACAAGAAATGGCAATTAGTTTATTCTTATATCAAAGTTCTTACATGCTAGCAAGATTTGCTTCTCACTCCACTTTTATTTCTTTATCAATTATCAACCAAGTGTGAGTAATTGAAGATAATAGGAAGCAGAACACCACATAGCTGTTCAGTCACCCTTACCACCCCAGAGAATGATGGAAATAATTCTAGGAGTAAGGGTAAGAAGACTTGTAGGTTGAGATAAAAACAATTTCATAATTGATAACAATAATAATAACAATAACAATAATAATAATAGAATACACATATGAGTGATGCACACTGCAATTGCTCACCAACCACTGACCAATGCCCAGCCTGTCCCTGACTAGTAATCCTGGAGGAGATAAAATCCCTAAACCACAATCACGGAAGAGAGTAAGTCAGCTTCCCAGCTAACCCTCATCTATATACTGAGCATGACATTGCATGATATGGAATAACCCATTGGCCAGTTAGGGTCTGTCACTCTGGCCGTGTTTCCTCTCAGCTTCTTGTGCACCTACACACTAGCAAGACATGGGAGATCAAAAAGTTCTTGATTTGTTAGCAGCAACTAAAAATATCAGTATATTATCAACATTCTTCTCATACCAAATCTCATACTAAATCAAAATACAATATCATTCTAGCAACTAATAAGAAGAATTGGCCCTATCCTAGTGGAAACTAGGACTACAATCCAGCCCAGCACCTAAAGAAGCCCAGGTCAGAGTGACACAACAACGTACCTCCCAGGTACGTTAGGCCCCTAACATCAGCCAAAGGAACAGACTGCCTGAGATGACTATGGTTGGTAAATTGTGACATTTATATACACTTATGGGAATGGTGTCTGTACAAAGAAAACTGGTAGTTTGGAGGGAAGAGTAGAAGAACATTTTCAGTTTACGTTAAGAGCATTTACTAAAAACTTATTTCTCATTTCTGCTTGTATTTTCCCCAGATGTGTTCATTCTGACTTGCACTTCATCTAGTTTATGCAGTCAAGAGCTTGTCTTCTTAAACAGACATTTCTGCAGCATTCATACGTACCAATAGATCTTTGCAAACAGCCTTTCAGGCAGTTCAAGTCTTTACTGAAATGTTTACACATGGGCTCTGTGCATGAGAGGGTTTTGTGGCAGGAGTTATATAAAAGTGAATACCCAGGTTGTGAATCTTGTAAGAGTTCAGTTTTACTTAAACTGGAGTGGGTCAGGGGGAGCAGCAGATCCCTTGGGTTGTATGAATACAGCTACTCAAGTTCTGGATAATTAAAGTATCTCATTTCAAAGATTCAATAATATATTCTCATTACTAATGTAATTTAATGCACTACTTAAAAACCAAATCCAATTGCAAAGTTGCAAAACAAGATGGAAAACAGCTTATAGAAATTCCATCCAAAAATCAGTCTGGAATTGCTGTCACAGTGATGCTTCCCTTTCCAGTAAAGCTAAAGCTGGGAACCCCATATACTTTAATTGCTGGGTAAAAATAAGTTATAATCTTCCTTGCACTAATAGGTGTTTAGACTTCGGGCTTGAACATCTAGTCAGGTTACTTCAGCACATGTTCAACTATTCAGTTTCAATGTAGCAAAAAGGTTTGTAAACTATTCCTAAGCCTATAGCAGAAACACACATATAAAATTTAGGTTTACAGACACCTTCTTTCTAGTCAGAAAAGGTTCAGAAGATTAAGAAAGTCTGAGAAAAGGAACAACATCCTACATAGATTTGATCATCCATAAGCACCATCAAGCACCTCAAAGAATTGATAACGCTGATATTTAAAGGCCTAGGTGATACTGCCAGCTGAGTAATCTTCCTTTTTCCACCTCCATGGCTGTTGTAACTGCCACAATTTGGGTTTTTTTGATAATGTCACGGCCTACATGGCACCAGGCTTGCTGGCCTCACATGGGATTCACCTTTCTCAAAGGGGGATGAGGGTCTTTGCTCTTAAACTAGTGGGGCTCATTGATAGAGCTTTGAACTAGGCTTGAAGGGGGCAGGGGATAATATTAGGCTTGCTGGTGACAAGCTGTAGGATGACATGCCAAGGTTAGAGGGATGGGATGCTAGCAAGGGCCCTCAGCCTGTTGCTCTGGGATGTGCTGGCTACACTGGAACACACTTGAAGTGTTATGGAGATGAGCCTGGGGCTCCTGAGGTAACAGGAGCCAAAAGGGAAGCAACAGTGAAATAAATACCTCAAAGGAATCAAGAGGTGTTCCTCTAAGTAAGTGACACAACCAACAGACCAGCTGAAGTGCCTCTGCACCAAGGCATGCATCATGAGCAACAAACAGGACTTGGAAACCACCATGCTGCTAGAAAGCTACAACCTAGTTGCCATTATTGAAGCTTGGTGGAGTGAATCCCATGACTGAAGTTCTGCCATCAATGGCTACAGATGTCATCTATCTGGACTTCAGTAAGACCTTTGTCACAGTCCCACCCACAATATCTTTCTCTCTAAATTTGAGACATATGAATTTGATGGATGGACTGACTGTTCAGTGGATGAGGAATTGTTTGGATGGTCACATCCAGAGTGCAGTGGTCAATGGATAGAGATTGGTGAGAAACGATGTGCTCAGGGCTCCATATTGGGACCAGTACTGTTTAATGTCTTCATCAATGACATAGACAGTGGGATTGAGTACAATCTCGGCAACTTTGCAGATTACAACTAGCAAAATGTTGTGGCTGACACTCCTGAGGAATGGGATGCCATCCAGAGGGACCTCAACAAGCTCAAGAAGTGGGCTTGTGTGAACCTCATGAGATTCAACAAGGCCAAGTGCAAGGTCCTCTACCTGGGTTGGGGAAATCCCCAGTATTAATACAGGCTGGGGGATGAATAGAATGAGAACAGCCCTGCGGAAAAGGACTTGGCGGTACTGCTGGATGAAAAACTGAACATTAGACAGCAACTTGCACTCACAGACCAGAAGGCCAACTGTATCCTAGGCTGCATCAAAAGAAGACTCATCAGCAGGTCAAGGGAGGTGATTCCACCCTACTCTGCTCTGGTGACACCCCACCTGCAGTACTGTGTCCAGCTCTGGACTCCTCAGCACAGGAGGACCCATTGGAGTGGGTCCAGAGGAGGGCCACAAAAATGATCAGAGTGATGGAGCAGCTCTCCTATGATGACGGGCTGAGAAAGTTGGGGTTGTTCAGCCTGGAGAAGAGAAGGATCTGGGGAGACCTTATATCAGCCTGCTAGTACTTAAAGGGGGCCCATAAGAAAGATGGGATAAACCTTTTAGCAAAAACTGTTGTGATAGGACAAGGGGTAATGGTTTTAAACTAAAAGAGAGTAGATTCAGACTAGATATAAGGAAGAAATTCTTTACAATGAGGGTGGTGAAACAATGGCAGAGGTTGCCCAGAGAGGTGGTAGATGTCCTGTCCCTGGAAACATTCAAGGTCAGGTTGGATAAGACCCCGTGCAGCCTAATCTAGTTGAAGATGTCCTTGTTCACTGCAGGGGAGGGTTTGAGTAGATGACATTTAAAGGTCCCTTCCAACCCAAGCCATTCTATGAATCTACTAAGAAAAAGCTGTCAAAAGTAGATAAATTCTGAGAACAGGCAGCTGACTTTAATCATAACATACCAAATTTTTAGAAACAAAATAAATCCCAAGTTTTCTTCAGAAAAATATTCTCTAGAAAAAAAGCAGAATAACATTGTATCACTTATATGGAAGGTGCTTTAAGTCTTATGTACGCAAGAAAAGAAGGACTACCAGAATGGTAATGAGGACACAGAAAGGCTGGAGGTGCTGGGCATCCACAGAAAAGCACTTCTGGTTTAAGCTTAGTACAGTCTTAATCACCTGCTGTAGCTCACTGCTGCCAATAAACAGTATGCAGAGGATATGTGTAAGTGCTTTTTCAAATAATAGACTTAGGCCTGCTTACTGGGGTAAAAGTGAAATTTTGATAAAATCCTGATTCTTCTTTCCTTCATCCAGTGATATGTATTTTCAGATCAAAATTATCAGAGATCAAAAACTTCCAATCCAGTATTTTCAGTATTGCCCTTAGGAAAAAAAAAGTATTATGAAAAGGGAACCACCATTAAGAAAATTAGAATACAGTCTCCATATAAGAAATGTCATCTTATACTGATCCAATATTTTAGTTATTATTTTGGTTTCTGATTTTGCTGAGAAACCCAGGAGATTTTGTTCCTAGTTCTGCCCAGATACACTAAAATGTAAGTGTATTTCCATATCCACTGTGCCAGACTGGAAATTAATCACTTGGTGTGATCTAGACAGAGCCTTTATTTCTGGGTTGCCTGTTAATTGCTTTTTAAAAATGAAATTTTAGGAAATTAAGTATGAGAACTCTGCCACAATAACTATGTTTACTGATGCAAATTTGTGTTCATTGTGTTAATTACCTATTAAGTGGGGTTGAAGTGCTGTGCAACAAATCCCCATTTGTCTGCCCTTCTTTGGCCTATTTGACAAAACTATTTTTGCTGTAAGGCTCCAAATCCATTCACCATCTCAGCTACTTTGCAAAGTGCTGAACTAATTGTTTACAATCTAGTACTAGGTTAATCCTTTAGGAACATATAATATTTGCATAGAAACATGATTTTGAAGCCCAGACCAGTGAGGGGAACCACAGCTTGTTGACTTCTGGAATCAGGTCAGATGCAAGATTTGCACAAGAGCTAAACCCTCTCTCTCTCTATTAACAGAGACTTATGTGGGCAGTCCATGTTACAGATTTTCACCTTTTATGTGGGTTCTCCAATTCCCCCCCCCAACTTTTCTTTCTAGCTATGGCTTTTAATTACTTGCCAAACCACTGATTTCCAGAACTGGAAGGACTGACAGACTGTTCCACTTGTAGCCTGCAATTCTTCCATATTACCAAATAATACAGAGTATTCTTGATTCAATAGGTATTTTTTCCTATCAGCTATGCACATCGACTTATGAATCACAGGTAGTGCATACAGGAGACAAGATAAGTATTTTAATTAAGTTAATCTTTTATGTTAAATTGATGCTATGATGATAACTCAAAGAGGAATTTGAACCTCTGGAATATCTATAAAATATTTATTGATATGCTGATGAACAACAATAGTATTGCAAAAAAATTCTGAATTATATGACACATTTAGTTATTCTAAGATAATTTAATGAAGAAAAGGCCTATATTGCATAGTATTTCCTCATGCTGAAGAAAGACTTTAATGCAAATAATTCAAAAGCTAAAAAAAATAACACATACTCAAAAAAAATAAGTTCCTCTTACAAGGGTAATAAGTGAGGGAGAAAAAATATCACTGTCATATGATTAGTCAAAAAATGATTTTTTTTTAATTAGTTTTGAAAATTTATATTGAAGGTAAATATCTGTAATAGACATCTCTTTCTGCTGAGAACATTTACTGTAAGTCATCTTCCCATTTATACCTAGAAGTACAAGGTTACTTATCAAAGACTTCAGTGTTCAAAAATATTTCAGCTATCTGATGGAACGAACAAGTTTTGTGTGTTAATTTAATCACAGTTCTGAGCTACAATAATATTATATAGTCAGCTAAACTAAATTACTTAGGAATTGTAAGCAAGCATACTGAGCTGTTTATTAGATTAGGTTTTAATTGTTTCCCTAACAATCTAGCATTTAAGATGACATTTTTATTAGCTAATAATATGAATGTTAATGACATTCTACAAGGAATATGTTAAGTTGTTTTAACTGTATTTACCACATTTTTGTCATTCTGATTTTAAGAGAAAAGACTCAAGAAGATACCTGTGTATTTCCTTTGGTTTGCAAAGTCTTAGGAAAAAAAATAAATAGCAGCAACTCAAGAGTATCTTTAAGAATTCCTGTTACTATTTGAAAGAGTGTTCTGTAACAGTTCTCTGTAAGAACATGATCTTATGATAAAATGCATTAATTTTGCTGTGTTTGGCTCTCCTCTTTTCCTACAAGAGCTGAAAAAACTTGGACTAATTCAAATGGAAGATGTCACAGATAAAATGCAAGTAAACACTGGTCACCCCAGACATAGTGCTATCTAGTTTCTTTATTATTTCTCATGCTTTATCATGGGGAACTCAGTCTTTGAATAACTGTTCTTGATGAACCTAGTACATACTGAAGCAGCAGTGAGTAAATGTCACTGAGAACAAGTTCCACCGATGTTGCCGCTGTAAATGCTGATGAAATCAGCTGTAACATTTCCAGAGTCTTGCCACAGGCCTATTTAGGCTAACACAGGCTTGCACCATAGTATGAGCTCATGCATAGACTTTATCATCACCAGGTGGTGTGTTGATAGCTGCAGCTGTGGAGAATGTTTTGCTTACGTATGATTTCTATAATATAGAAATCTTCTATAAGTATACTATTAGGTTGTTAGAATAAAACTACTGTTTATCTGAAAACACAGAGATAGGATCAATCAGGAATTATCTAGGTATCAGAGGAGTAACACTATAAAAGTCAGTAGCCTGCTGAAACAGAGAGACACACATACACAGAGCTAAACCATGCATCAAAATCCTCCACCCATGTTGGTATCCTGTGGTTCTTCTCCCTCATTAAAGAGGAACATGAGCACTTGTGAAGTAGCACAGTGGAAGAAAGACGATCCAAGCTTGCAGCTGAACTTGCACTTCATACTGAATGAACGTGCTCTGGTCCATAAAGACAAACACAATCAATTAGAAATTAAGGCTTACTAGAAACAGCTGCCTCTTACTGCTAACCAACTCTTAGTAGAGTCCAATGTAGCACATACCAGAAGACCAGACACAAGTTTGGTATGTTTGTAGTAAGCCAGGAATGAGCTTACTCAAGAGATCAAAGAAGAAAAATCCATCTCCTAACCACATACATAAACCCTTCGACCTCTGACACTTGGGAAGAAAAAGAAGCCAGTGTTGGGTGAAAGTATTTCATCACTAAAGGAACAGGAATTATTGTGGTCAAGTGCAGTTATACCCTTAAAGAAAAGTGTGATTTTTCTCCTCCTAAGTAGCAACATAAAGAGTCGAGATAATATTTCTCATTAGCTAGACACATTTCCTCTCTCTACTACTTTTTAACATTAACTACCACTTTATGTGAACTACAGATCTCCATTGATTTATTCATGAATCAACAAGTAGTTTGCAAACATCAACAAATCCAAGGCACCAGAATAAATCTTGGAGAAAAATAATGGTTTTGCTTTGAACTGCTTGAGAAGGAAGAAATTCCATGCAATGGGAAATCCTAACATCATATGGCCATCCTCAGAAACAGCTGCTGAAGAATCATACACAAAGACATGGATATATTTAAGAGAAGGTACCTTTTCAGTCCATCAGAGCAATAATCCTTTCATAGTCCCGATAAAACAGACAAGGTATATCTTGTCTCTTTCACTTGCTGGAATCTCAGCTGAGCAGTTCTTGACAGATTGATCATAGTTCTTCTGGGCACTGGAAAAAAGACACTTTTGGGGGAGAGGAGAAATCTGAGTGTGAATGAAATACTATCTTGAAGACAGTTGGACAAAGGACTCCAACGAAAGTTAAATACTTTTTCCAAGAATGTCAACAACTGAAACTCTGGAATAAGAGAGATTGGGAAAGGAGAGGGAAAAAAAAAAAGAAAAAAAAAAAAGAAAAAGCAGTGCACTATGAAACATACCACAAAGAAATATTTTATTCTATTTGAAGGATTATTTCAAGCATCAAGGGATGACTTGAGTGGCCAGTCACCATCAGTACTCTTAAAACAAGAAAGCTGTAGCACCATTGTTCTGCTAAAAAAAAAGAGTAAGTGATAAGGAGGTTGGGAAAAATACAAGTACCTGAGACTGTGCATTAAAGCACATTTTATTGAATGATGCAATGCTGCTGCTGGCAATGGGCATTCAGTCATTCACTGATCAATATCAAATAGTTGCCAGAGTCTTTCAATCAAACATTTAAAAAGCTTGAGAAAAAAAAGTGTCAGCTTTTACAGACAGAGATGTTGATATCACCATGGCAATGAGAGTCATCTTTCATGCATGATGCTGAGGAATGTTACCAACTATCACATGAAGGTTATTGTCCCTGTATTCAATCACAGTTTTGGTCTTTATTTGCCAAAGAATAGTCAGATGCACCAGAAGGATGCACCTAAATAGTACAATAAGGCTTAGAATGACAACAAAGAGCAATAACTATTTTCATCAGTACACTGGCAGGTCATTTCCTTGTTGGACATGTTAACAAGAAGTCAGTAATTCTGCAGTAAATAATGCTTCCCAGTAACTTTAACTAAATCAGTGATAGTGCAGCATACCTGACAGCAGCAAACCTTTAAGTAGAAGGAGGAGGAGTGGAGAGGGAAAAAAATACACAACCCATGCTATTTCCAGCCTGTTACTTGTAGAAATATTTATCACAGGCATTATGAAGACCACCTTTTACTTCCTGTAAATTTTTTCAATAAAATTGTGACAGAAGGCAAATATTCCTTGAAGTACACTTTCTGTCACTGCACACCTTTAAACAGCAAGGATAATTTCTCTTCCTCTAAAACTATTTACACCTGCAATATAATGAAATGGCCTATAGACAAAGAACGGTACCTGGGCAGGTTGCAAATGGCAGCGGTAAGTACTATCTACTTGTAACAGAGTCTGTTTTAAGTATTAGAAGTTATCATCACCGTAAGGGAGATTATACTGGAAGTGTAAGTTAATTAAGAGGGAGAAATGTGTCAGCTGTGGTAACGTTTCCTGATATACTGAAACTTCTAACTAAATCTTTTGCGCAGCATAAATTAAACAAGTCAGAGTCATACCTTAGACAGATGCAAAGAAATTTATTTTAAAAAATATCTTTGTTTCAAAGTTATTTGGGTGGACACAGTGTGTCTAAAATGCGTATCTAGTAAGGCACTGGAAACCATCAGTTGTGAGGTAGCAGTTATCACTGCCTAGGTGCCTCAAAAAGAGCTGAATGGCTGATTTTAAAGATTTCTACATTTTAATTCTTTTTAGTCCAAGATGTGGTATTACTAATATTATATAAACTGCTAGTAGTTTTGAGCAATAAAACCCACATATTTAACATTTATTATACAAGGCAAACAACATGTTAGGTGAAATAAGCTGTCACTTATAACTCCCCCTTGGATAGCTTAAATCTGTTTAAATATTCAGTGCTTCCCTGAGCTGTTCCTCCTACTTCTCCCTAAACAGCAGAAGGAAATCCTCTTGGTTCATTTGTCAGATTAAAAAAAAAAAAAGACAGAAAGAAGTTTTAAACTCAGAGGCTAAATTATCACATGTGGTTGCATTAATTAAGGGACACACTTCAAATGCTTCTCCACTTCTTGGTGACTTGGAAACACAAAAGGCCCTGCAGGCAGCTTTTCCAACAGTTATCTCATTTTCTCACCATGCCAGTATCTCCTCTATCACACAAATGCTTCTTTTCCTCTCTGTAGTGGATTAAAAACTTATCTCTGTTGAATAATGGTACAAGATAGCTTAAACAGCCTAGCATCTCTTCCCACTCCCCTCACCCAGCCACTAAAACAGAAAGAACATTGTTGCTATGGATTTAGGGGAAACGGGTAGGGATTTAGCTGATCATCATTTACTAACCCAGAAAATTAGCATAAAATTTAGGCGATTAGGTAAACAAAAGAAAAAATAAATGCATAATGTAGCTGATACTGTGGACATTTTAGAGCTAGAAAGAGAAAAGTCAGTGCAAGATCAATATGCAGCACCAACGGCTGAGACAAAACAGAACATTTTGCTTTACATTTCCATTGTTCTCAAGTTTCCAGTCAGAATCTCAAAGATGTGTCTATTTCCTGTAATATTTTTATAATGTGAAAAATCAGGTTTCCTCCATATTTACATTAAAAAATAATCAACCTGCTTTCTCACTATTTCAAGATTTTAATATGAAACTGGATTTTGAGCTATTTCTTAAGAATAACAATTCTTTCACAGTAATTTCATCTTCATAAGAGTCAATAGCTTCTTCTTCACTAGCTAAGAGGACTCTCATTTGGGAGCATCTTCACTCAGAGGAATAGAATTCTACCTATTTTTAGGCTGCTTTTTACCTTAGGTCTAAACACAGAGAGATCTTTTGTGCATCTTGGGGAAATACTAGTTTATAAGCTTAGAAATTGTACAATATGCCTTTAAAGAAGAAAACTAAAATCTCTCAGCTTACTGAGAAGAATTAATAAAAATAATACAGAGCTGTAAGTCCTGAATGTTTTAAATCACATTTGGTCTAAGATAAAACAAGCGTTTGCATACCACAGGCATTTTAGGATTGACATGAAAAAGAATCCTACAGCTATTTGCACTTACCTATAAAGTCATACAGAAGATCTATCTACTTTACTTTCATATCAGGAAAAAATACAGTATAATTTCCTAACTCAGATCCCATCACCAAGGGAATCTTTTTTAGTGACAACCAAAGTGTTTAGCATCGAATAGGATGAGCTTCTTTAACTATTTTTTCACTATTTACTTTATCATGATACTGTCTATGGAAAAGCAATATGCATAGACTTAATTACATCAAAGTGGAAGCAAACACCTATTCTGAGACTTTCTTCACTATGACTCTTAAAGGACAGAGTCAGTATTAATCACTACATCTAGCAGTAACGCATACCTCTAACTCAAAACATTTTCACTCTGAGATATAAACCAAAACTAGGATTAGCAAGCAAAGTTAAAAATTTAGTTGTTTGTACATGGAAGGATAATCTTAAAGTCACCTAAGGCTTAACATTCCCCATACCCATGTACTCCTTATACTTTCATCTTTATCCAGTTACACTATAAGGCAAAGTTGCCAACAGTCAGCTGGCAGAAGCTTATCTGCCTCCTAAAGCAGAGTCTTATTAGCACACCAGGACTACTTAACCCTCAATTCCTCTGCACAGTGAGATATTCTTGACTGCAGTTACATTCAGGGTAGGCTAACGAGCTGAAACCTGCCAAAGCTGTCAGTGTGAATCAATTAACATCTGCCTCTAGATCTGCAGCACTTGCTAACAGGTTGGATTACTGAAGGAAGCCAGCTATGCTTTCCCAGGGTGCTCAGAAGTGTCAGAGTACATTAGGGTTTTAAGGCTAGTTTCAGCAGTAGATGCAGGTGGGAAAGTGGGCTGTATAGTCCCTCTGGCAAGTATGTGGGAATGTACATTATTTTCTGTAATAAAATATCATGCCAGAAGAAAAAGGAGCTAATTAATGTGCTGTGGTTTTGTTTTTAGTTTTTTTTTGGTTTTTTTTAATCCAACAGCAGGTTAACTGGCACTATTGCTCTCATCTCTCTGTCTTTAAGCTTTTGGGTGCTCTTTGCAAGCTAAACTGTTTTCTGAGGCTTTACAAATCTAATCAGAGGCATTGGAATTCCTCTATTTTTGCAAATATATATGTGTATATATATATTTATATATGTTAGCAGAGGTGTTAAAAATGTAGGCGTTTCGGTTCAGCTATTGATCAACTTGCTAGTATCATATAGCAGATTGTTCTGCCAGACTTATCATGTGGAGCAGGATGAAATGGGCATGCTCACAATGGAATAAGCATATATCACAAAGACGAAATAATCTACAGGCTGACCCTGTGCAAGTGGAATACACAGCATTATTTCTAAGTTTGTTGCATCTCCTTTCTGATAGATACAGCTAAGTCATGCTAGGTTTTGGAAGCTGCAGAAAAGGTTCGTCAGTCATGAAAGGTCTCATCCAAAGCTTAGAAGTCAAAGGGATATTTGCTCTAACTAATCACCACCGGATGTAGTGTGGTTGAAACACACAAGTCTCAGGTCAGTCATATTTGCTATTTTTATTACAGAAAAGAGTGATTCCAGTCTTACACTACTGAATGTCACTAATACTTGGTTATATATCTATTTTCCCTAAATTCCCTCTTTTCAAATCTATTCTGGTACTTTTTTTATTCCAAGTGTATTCTAAACCTTGAGATTTGGCATTTCATCTCTGAATTATTTCCAGACCTTTATAAACATACAGTTGTTTTGCCATTCTGTGCCATTTTTATCTCAGTGACACATGAAAACTGTAAGTTTTAATTTCATTTCTAGAGGCCTGTTTATATTCAAGTGTTTTATTTTCATGTGAGATGTTTTTCACGTGTTCTAGGCTGTGCATTCCATCCAGGCTTTCTCTCCTGTGGCTTAGAATGTGTTAATAAAAAAGGGAATTAGATAAAAAAAATCTCTGCCTGTATCTTACATTAGGAGAAAAAAGGATTCTTCATCTCTCATCAGCCAGGTTTGGAACTAGTTAGAGCTATTGTCATTCCTATTCAGCCTACACACCTGTTTTCCTTGTCTGAAAACTAGGTTTTGGGAACAAATGTAGAGAACTTGCCCAGATCTTCTCCCTTGTAAGGACTTGGGAGCATATCCTTGGATCCAAGCATTTCACAAAATGAATGGATCTGGAAGCAGAAACATGATTGTAACTGCCAAATTTGGTGGCCGCCTATGGTGGCGTTTGAGTTGGTGGATAAGGAAAGAGCAACTGATGTCATCTATCTGGACAAGTACAAAGCATTTGATACCGTCTCACATGACATCCTTGTCTCTAAATTAGAGAGACATGGACTTGATGGATGGACCACTCATTGGATAAGGAATTGGCTGCATGGTTGCACTCAGAGTTGTGGTCAATGGCTCGATGTCCAAGTGGAGATCAGTGACTAGTGACATTTCTCAGGGGTTGGTATTAGGACCAGTGTTGTTTAACATCAGCGACATGGACAGTGGAATTGAGTGCACGCTCAGCAAGTTTGCTGATGACACCAAGCTGTGTGGTACAGTTGACAGTCTGGAGGGAAGGGGTACCCTCCAGAGGGACCTTGACAGGCCTGAGATATGGGCCTGTGTAAACCACATGAAGTTCAACAAGACCAAGTGCAAGGTCCTGTAACTGGGCTGGAGAAATCCCATGCCCAAATACAGACTGGGTGGTGAATTGGTTGAGAACAGCCCTGAGGAGAAGGACTTGGTGGTGTTGGTTGATGAGAACTGCAACATGAGCCTGCAATGTGCATTTGCAGCCAGAAAGTCAACTGTATCCTGGGCTTCATCAAAAGAAGCATGAACAGCAGGTCGAGAGAGGTGATTCTCCCTCTCTACTCTGCTCTCATGAGACCCCACCTGGGGTACTGTGTCCAGTTCTGGAGGCCCCAACACTAGGACATAGCACTGTTGGAGTGAGTCCAGAGGAGGGCCATGAGGATGATCAGAATAATGGAGCACCTATCATGTGAAGACAGGCTGAGAGTTGGGGTTGTTCAGCCTGGAGAAAAGAAGGCTCTGGGGAGACCTTCTAGCAGCTTTCCAGTATCTGAAGGTACTACAGGAAAGCTGAAGAGGAACTTTTAACAAGGGCAGGTAGTGATAGGACAAGGGGGAATGGGTTCAAACTGAATTTTTTCATTTTGAATTTTATTCATTTTTTAAATTCATGCTTTGGTGATGATCATAAATGCTAGGGATTGCAGAGCTTGGTGTGTCGATATTAAGGGCCAGGTTCTACAATCACTACTGCACTTTCCCCACACAACAGAAAGGTTTTAATGCAGTAGAACAAACAGCATCCCCTTTGTGCAGAAGATAGCTGCTAAGTTACAAGGCTGTACTGATGTAGTCTTCCTTCATAACAAAATCAGCTGAGGTCAACAGGGAAGAAAAAAAGCTATTAACAAGATCAGTGCAGATTCTTGGTTTTGTGCCATGTAGAATCAATTTTTTGCATTCAACTTTTGCTTGTTATTTGTAAGTTTGCTGCCCTCCCTCTTTGCAAGTATTGCAGTCCCCTATACAACACTTGATTGCTCAGACAAAGAATCCACTCTTTGGCTGCAAATGCTTAAAGTTTTTGATATCAAGCCAGCCAAGAAAACTAATGCATAACTGAATCAATTGCTCAGCTGCAAAATGAAAAGCATTCAAGATTAGAATGGAAAACAAGAGTAGAGGTGACTCTAGAGCCATGTTTTCTTTTCCCTGCTTTTGTCAGTGGTAAAACTATAATTTCCCTTGATGTTCGCCAATGACAAAATGTGATTTATGGCCATTTTTGTTAAAGTGTATTTATAGCTGTTCTCATGAAAGGTGCCACACTGACAGCTAGCTAGGCTCCACTATTCTATTAAAATAAGCTTTGAGCAGATGGTAAGACCCTTTTTTTTTTTTTTGCATGCTTCCCCACTGTCTGCCCCAACACTTGTTCAGTGCTGCACAACATCCCCTTACTCCAGGCTAGATAGATACTTAATGAGTCAAAGGATTTTCAGGAGGACACTATCATAATAATCCCAATGTCATTGCATTTTTTCTCTGCATATACGTTCATGTTTTATTTTATAACCATATAATCAACAGGGTGGAGACAATGGTCTCTCATAGAAGAAAACTGCAACACAGTAACTGTAGCACAGGGGAAAAAAAATTAATTCTGCAGCATTTATCACTGTTACTGGAATCGCAGTGTTCCAGATATTCATAATAGCCAGTATGTTCAAATATTAGTGCTTTAAAGTAAGAATCTTCACACATATATTAACTACAAAAGTGTGTTGCAGCCTGTAGAGGTACCCATTTGGCCCACATTGTTAAGGTGTGTTTAGATGAAACAGAAATTGTTTCCACATTTTTTGTATTCAGGGACTAAATCTCTCATGTTACATAGGCACTTAGAAGAAACAAATCAACCGACTGTAAATTACTCAAGTAATTAGAACAAGTATGTGGCCTTAAACAGGTGTTTTCCAACTCTTGTAGCTGTGTGATTGCACAACTCTGTATCTCTGTTCGCAAATTTGGTAGAGTTGATATCAATGGAAAAACTACAAAGAAATTCCTTTCATAATTTTAAAGTCACAGCCACCAAAAAATCCCTGCTGTTCAAACCACAGGAAATTCTAGTATTTTCTTTTCTTTAAGCTAACTTCTGAAATGGTAGGAATAAATCAGACAATGTGATTTAGTACTGCTATAGCACTGGCAAAAAAATACAAAATCTTTTGAAGGCATGTAACACTGAAATAATTTGATTTTAGAGAAAAGGGGAAGAAATCTCACAGCTTTAGAGCTTATTTGAATAGGTTGCAAACTAAAATCCTAGAAGTTTCATATGCTATACGTGACTCTCAAAGTAGGGACAATAGGATCCAGTTTGTGATTACTTTACTTTACCCCAGCCATGTGAAACGCATAGTAAGCGGTGTGGTTTTCAGAAGAATGAATTCATGTCAGGAATTTTATAAATAAGGAACATTGATATGACTCTTGAATGCCAATTGCTGTGTGAGAAGATTGCAGATGTGAAAAAGAGAATTATCCTACATGTTCAAGTAGAAAGTGTCCTTCTCATCCAATTTTCCCAGCCAGACTCTACCCATTTTTTTTCTCTGAAAAAAAGAACAAAAGAACATGATAGAATACATTTTTTAAAAATCAAACCTACCAAAATTATAGTAACTAAGATGACTTTTTTTTTCTGTGCTGTATAAAAGTACACATTTAACAGTCCTAGTTAGTATACTGTGAATAACAGATTGTCCCTCAAAAATTGCATTCATAAACACACCAAGACATGATTTCTGATATTTACAGTGCAAGCTGCTGCAAAGATATGAAGAGTTCTGGCTCTGGCAGAACACACAGTGAAATACACAGATTCTTTTACCTTTTGCTTCTGTAGGAGTAGAAGGGGTACTTTAGTTGTGCTTGAAGGAACTTGTGTCAGGTTAAAGAATCACGGGTACAATAGCTGTTAAAAACAACTGTTTCCACAGTTTTTGCATATTATAATATGCTGAAAACATTTATTAAATATTCTATATCACAAGTGGTATACTCAATGAAAGTACTGGAGTGGCTTAAAGTCATGGGTAATCAATCAGTAAAGACACAGAGAGCAATTTTATAAAATTTTAATTACCATAGATGGAGTAAAGTTTAAGATATTTAGATATCTGACTTTTAATATTAATGCTGATAGTTAACAAGAAGGATATCTTTGCAGCATTTGTGATGAATGAAAAAAAGTGTTTGTAGTAAGACACTTTCTTTCTTCACTAAGGATGACTGCCATTTTGCCTATAAAGAATAGTGTCAGCAACACATTAAACTAATAACGTAGCAATTATTTGGAAAACAATTCTTATCAATATATTTGCTACTTTCTTGAAAAGAATCTTAAAAAGCACAACAAAACAGGAATAAGCGTAGTGATATAAAGATCATGTGTGTATGACTGAAATTCCCACACAAAGAAAGAACAACTTCATCGAAATGTTCTTCTTTTGAACACTGATTCTGGTCTTATATTTCTAAGTGTTAATTCAGCAGGGTTCAGCTCAGTGACACTTACATAGTGAAGGTTAAGAAGTCAGAACCATTTCCCCTTTTGGTGCTAGCATATGATCTGAACTTGAAAGGAATGAGGTCCATCTAATTAACTATAAGTGAAAATTAGATTTTTAGCAAGATTAGTGGCAGGGATCTCAATATATCAGAAATGCATGGGTTGGCATATAAAGGCTGATATTGTTTATATAGTACTAGCCATTCTAAGCCCTATACGTGCTCTTTCAGAGTGTGTAACTGTAGATGTTGGTTTGGTGGAAAACCATAGGAGGTCTTGAGGTTTGTCTGCCTTTTGACTGTCACCCAAAAGACCATGCAAAAGCAGGAAAGAGCTAGCATAGGTACTGCTGCCAAAACCAATTATTCTTAAAACCAGGAGCTACAGCTGGCTCCTAGTTACAACTTATTGTATAAAGGATAAAAGGCTTATGGTGCATTAGATGCAGGTAAAGAAGCAGATGGAAAACCCTGTGTCTCTCTGGGTTTAACAAAAAATTCTGCATCAGATGTGTTGTGTTGCAGCTTACAGAAAGAATAATGTGCTATTACATTTTAATTGTTTTGGTCATTATAGTTAATCCTTTGGCCCATCTGCAATATGTTATAAAAATATGGAGAACAACGTCACCCAACCACACAAATCTATTATTGTGCAACCGTTTTGTCCTTGCAATAGCATCTGAAATTAAAAGTCTCACATGAAGCCATAAAGGCAAAAGTAATGTTAGCAAAAAAAACTGAAAGAAGCATGCAGTCTGATAGCTATCAGGCCTTCACTAAAGCTGTCTTTTCTGATTATGGATTCAGGCAGTGATCCTATTGGTCAACTCACAAATAATCTTGGTTTTGGTAGGATTTATTCATTGTCAACATAAAAAAATAATTACATCTTGCTTATATTGCACCTCATGATACTAAAAGATTCAAAAATATTTTGCTTATGTTTTGTCAGAGCTTAGTTATTAAAGATTCAGCAGAATTTATTCTTTTCTAAGGACTACAACAAATATTGATATAACATTTCAGTATCTGTAACAAAATAATTTATTAAATTCAATCTATATGGCGATAATATTGTTTGGAACTTTCAAAAACTTTCCCTCTTATTTTTGCAATCAAGATGGAAGACTACATCAAACAGAGGGTCTGACACACATCACATAATTAATAACTGTGATTTTCAACCATCAGTATGTACTACACTGTAGCATGGTCAAAAGACCACTTAAACACTGCAACTATCTAATTAATGATACTGCTGATTAATACTGCAGTCAAATTCTGTCCCTTATTTGAGTTTTCCAGAAGATTGTATGTAATTAAACTAGCTGAATAACTAAAAAAAAAATAAATAAAATTCTCTGGACTCTCATGATTGCTTTATATCCATCTTCATTATGTCTTTTATGATGATGCACCTGTGTTCAAACTTACAATTACAGCAAAATTGAAAGGTTCACAAACACAGGCAAAGAAAAGAGATGTTAAAAAATAATCTGGAAAAATAAGATGTGGATAGATCATGGTCAGTAAAAACTAAGATCGTGCCAGTAACAGTATTGCTGTTTTATTTAAAAAGGGAACATAACTGGGCTATGAGCAAGTAGCTCATCCATCTGTATGACACGGAATTTCTATTACATTAGTTCTTACTTCAAGGTTCTAATGTCATTTTTAGTAGTATAATCAAGCACTATATTTGCTCAAAATAAAACCTGGAAGAAAGAGGCCCAAAAAGCAAGCAACCATGAGTAGGTGATAAATTGTCCACAATATGAAAACATTTGAGAATTATTTCCATTAATGATTTTTTAGAATGGTTTAGCAACAACAAAATCTTAGTTGTTAAGGGTTTTTTTTTGTGTGAATGCTCCATGTGTTAGGGGGCTATATTAATCTTTGGCATACTTTACAAATGACTGATCAGAATTCCCTGAGATTCAAAGGTTAAAAAGACCAGAAATTAATACCAGGAACATCCTAGTTCACTCTTCTGTATGATACAGAAGGTAGAACTGCTCTGAATGTGTATGTTCCAAATCATGTTTCTTTGTTACAAATTATACCCCTAAATGTAAAGAGAATATCACTGGAGGTCATGGGTGCTAGTGAAATAGAAGACTTCTGAGATGATGCCAGGATAGTAAAAAATTCCTTAGTCTTTTCTGCAGTGGAAAATGAGTGCATCACATTGCTTCAGCTCATAAAGACCAGTCTCTTTCTTGGCAGGTAAGTTATGGTCTTCCTACAACAATGTGAACCTTACTCTGGTAACTGAATTCTCATTTTTAGGTTGTTCAGGACTTTTCTATTGGTCATTGCAGAAGACTGAACAGTTATCAAACAATCAGAAGTGATTTTACTTCTTTTCACTATACCTAATATCACACTTTACAACTCCAAGAGAAAGACTTGAGGATCCCATGGAAGAACTACCATAGTCCTTGCTGAGAATATCTAAAATGTTGCAGTCTTGTGCCAAACCGATTGCTTCTGTTTAGGGAATCATTCTCTCTTTGTCCCATAAGTACTCTTTTTTTTTGTTAATTGTTTTTCACTCATCTGTTCATTTTCCATTATTTGAACACTTGTGTATTACTGATAAACAATTTGCTCTAAATTGTATATTTAAAATAAAAACATAATAGCCTTTTTTCCCTTTTCAAGTCAAGAACTCTTGATGAGCCTGATTTGATTTGTATAATTTTATCAGTCAGAGTAATCAGTATGAGTAGGCTCTTATCTATTAGACCACATGTTCTTTTTTTTTTTCCTTTGGAGTACAATTTCTCTATGAAGACCTGGACCTGTCTAAATGAGACACTTTCTGAAATGCTTTGTCATTGCAAACAGGTTTAGCAATTAATTTTTTTACTTCTTTCTGGTACTGCTAGAAATTTGGGCTAATTTTGTCAAAAAACTGAGCTTGTTGGTAATTTCTGCCATCACATATACTCATTTTGCTTCATTTATTAATATAAATTAGATTAATTAATCTATATAATTATTAATGCATAGCAGCTATTTCTGAATAACATCTTATGTCGATATGTGTTCTGAATTAAGTCCCATGCAAGGATTTAATATAATTCAGCTGTATTAAGCTGAGCTGTAAGATGATGTTCCCCTTCTAACAAGAGTACTTTATTTAGGATTAATCATCTTGTCTAATTTACAGTTAGAGTATTTCAAATGATCATACACACAGTCCCTAAATAAATCTGGTAAAATGGATTAGGTGAAATATTTTTGTTCTCTGCCTGGAAAAGTATATTCCTTTAAATGAGGTCACCAATATGTGTATGTATGACAATAATGTTGAATTTATATTTACCAATAATTTAAAATTGGACTTTCTTATGTCATACCTGTCAAAAAACTAATTCATAATAATGTTCATAAAATTGCATACAATATGAATGTTGATCATGCAACATTTGAAAACAAATTTGTAAACTGTTTTGCTAAATGTACATATAAGAGCACATATATATTCTTCGATTACCCTTAAGGTTAGATGCAACATAAACACTTAACATGAATAACCTACAATTAAGATTTAAAAATTAATATTAATGATTTTTATTGATTTTTTTTAACCTTCTAAATATATAATTATGGAGTAAACTACTACAGTGATTCAATAATGTAATGGTTATATATTTACAATTCTACTTGAGTTTTTAGGAAAATATGTGAGTTTAAAAAGGCAATTTTAAAAAGAAGGAAGCAAACATTGTGGTAGTTCAGTTATCTATTCTGGACCCATTTAGAGATAGGTTAGCAAAGCTATTAAATCAAAAAATGATTACTGACATTCAAATGAAGGCTAAGAATGGTCAAAGGTTCTTTTCTTTAGACCTATATGAACATATACAAGAAGGACAAATGTAAACTAATATTTTATATATGAAGAAGAGTATAGAATCTGTTCTGAGTTTGATATTTCATAGTCCCTGATTGTACTGTACAGTTACTACTGTTTTTCTTAACAGGAAGAGTTGTCAATATTACATTTAATATCTGTAATATCTGCAGCACCTCTTTAATTTAAAAAAAATAAAAATCCAATTATTCACAACAGAAACCAAATCACTAAATTATCTTCCTCAATAAGAATGAAAGATGTCTTGCAATCCTCAGTGGTAAAATGTCCTCTATTAATTACAAGCCTTGTGGTTATTTAGCTTCCCTAAAGCAAACAAACATATAGTGGAGCTGCTGTCAAATTAGTTATCCTCACAGCAAATGCCCTGTGGTACAACAGCAACAATTTATTTTGCAAAGAGACGAAAGAAATGAAATAAGAGGAAATGTTTAAGGACTGTAAAGCAAATTTAAATTACTACTCTAATAAGACATTCTAAGGGTCCAGTGCATTTTGGGATTCAGATTTTGGTACTTTGAATGAGAAATCAAATATTGATGAACTTGGAAAAAAAAGAGAACTTGTATATAAGACACAGGATATATAAAAATAGAAAAACAGAGGGTGATTACAGAGCTGATAAACAGCCTTTTCTTCTTTTTTTCTTTTCCCCCTAAGTTCTGCAGCTCTGCAATGATGAAAGAAATAAGGACATAAGCAATATCCTAGGGCAGACCAACTGCCCATCATTTTGCACATCCTCTCTGTCGATGGCAGCAGAAGAGGTTAATTCAGGAGATCACAGGAGACTGGCGAAAATGGAGTTAGGGATGTTAGCTAGAATATCCCTGCCAAGACTTAGTTTCCACAGGTGTTAGTGTGAAGCTGCTGACTATGAACGTGCCTAAACTCTTTCTGAGTCTGCTTCTACAGTTCCCTCCACATCTTCCTGCATCAGCAAGTCCCAATATTTTGCAACCTGCTGTGTACAGTACTTTCCTTTATGCCTTGCAACACAGAAGTCTTTTTCTTTAGAGACAGCCAAATGCAGCATTAAAAAGGAAAAGATCTACTTAACATTTCCTGGAGCTAAAAAATAAACTAGTAGTTTCCAAGAAGCTTCAGATGAGTACTTGCTTATGTATATGCCACTGGGCTATAGCTCCTGCTTTCATGGGACACTTTTTTCTCAAGATTGGCTCTTTGTTCTCTGCAATAGTGGGACGTTGCTGATAGAAATAAAGCCTCAACAAACACTGGAGAATCTAAGATCTTGAACAGTAGAGGAAATGCCTGTGCTAATTCTCACCTCAGCTGGTTCATCTCTCTATTTGTGGGGAGCCATACGGAAAGGTTTCCTTGTGTCCTAGGACAAAATAGCTATGTTAGCACAGTGATATACATGTACTAAATAGGTTCACCTTTCAACAGGAATTATTTCAAGAACAGCACTACTGTACTTAACACAGTTATACTGTTTTTTGTTCCAGAGCCAGCTGCTAGAGCTCAGCTAAACTCTTGCCAATTCATGTACAGCCCTACCAATTTCGGAGTGGCCAAGGTTTCACCCAGGCTGACAATGAAGCACAGATCATTTCACTGAGTGTTTATCTTGGTACTCTGGCTATCAGCAAATGAGTACATAAAGGAGATTAGAATCAAGTTTTTTTTGAGCATCAAATACTGAAGTATTCATAACAAGAAATGATTATGCAACTGTCTTCGAGTCATCTGGGTGATAACAACACCCATAACTGCTTCCATGTATAAAATGCTTACATAAATAAAATCAACTAATTGTTATGGATCTGATAAAATACAAATATGAATAATGCTCTGAAATAATCTTTTATAATACAGTTAGGATTTACAAATCTACTGACATGGAAATTACAACATTTATTTGTATTTCTTTATTTCAGCTATTTCAAAGAGGTCTTCTTTTTTTCTTTTTTTTTTTTTACTTCAAGTCAATGAAATCAATGANTTTGGTTTGGTTTGGTTTTTTTTCCTGGCATGTTTATTCCAAGGTCATTTAGTTTTCATTATATTACTCTCTGCCACTCCCAGCCCATTCACTATCTATTGATGAGACAGATAATAAAGAATCACAGAGATAGGCTGGAAGGCTAAAGGAGCAGCAGGGAATGGCATGTGGTGAACAGACAGGGACACCAAAGGGAAGTAAGTTTCTGGGAGTGCTCAGAGGGACTGTGACAGGCTTTTAATGGGAAAGTTCTGCCCTCTCCTTGGTCATGTGCTATTTTGAAATCAATACATCTCTCTATATCATTTAAATCAGAAATTTCCACAGTTAGGATAACAGTGTTGATCAAAATCTACTTGAAGCTCTCAGCAAAAGTGTCAAGTTTTGTTGAACTTTCTGCAGTGAAAGCTGGTAATCAAAAATTCCTCAGCAGCTTGACTGAAAATGTACAAATTGTTGCACTTCATGTTTGATAAAGAATGTAGCAAATTATTTAGGAGAAGAGATGGAGGACAAAAAGGTTAATCACAGACTTGCTTTTGAAGATGAACTATGAATTAATGGATTCAGTTCAGATGCTGTTGGTCATGGTCCAATGGTAATTCATTTATAAAAACAGTTATCTCATCATCGGCTTTAAACATGAGAAGATTGGGAGATGGCTTCTTTAGATTAAAACTTGGGAGCATTGCGTTAAGATTAAATTATTGTTTAAAAGGCATCATAAACTTAATAAAAGTATGACAGGAGACATAATTTATGCAAATGCAGACTATCTCAAGCAAAGACTACAGCGTGTTCCCTGATGCTTTCATTTTTTGTATTTGCATTAGTCACAGAAGTAATTTTTACATCATGTTGTTCAAGAAGCCTAATTGTAGAGAGGAAAGGGACAGCTTATCAGCAATAGATAAAAAAAAAACCCAAACAAATGTCAAACAACAGCTTTGTGCTATACTTAGCTTTACTAGGTTAACATGTTGAATGCAGATGTCCATATCTAGATTACTGCTCACAGAATGTGTCTATTTTATTGTATCATGGTAAAATAAAAAAGAAGAGAGATGAAACAGGGGGAAAAAAAGTGTAAAAAAGGACAGAATTCTTAAAAGAAGCTTTGTGTCAAAGGCAAATATGATAATGTTTTGAAATTCATGGTGATGAAGTCTCATGTACACAGCAAATGGAAAAAAAAATAGTGAGAAAGCAGCTCACAGGTTCTGCAACATTTTCACTTCTTTTTCTGTGTTTTATTTGCCTGGTTGACCATAAGAAGCACTTGTAATTCTCAATAACTCACTCCAGCTGGAGGGTTTCTCATGATGAGATATTCCCTAGTGGTGCATGCCACAGCCCTGCCTGTCCTCCTAGCAATATTATTTTTGTGGCAGGGTAGTCCTTGGGAAAAAGAACACATGCTGTTTCGAGCTTGGTTCCTAATGGAATGTTATTTCCACTGCCAGTCCCTCCTTCTGACAGTGAGGGAGAAACCATTTGCAGACAGGGGAGCTGTGTGCAAGGAGCCAGGCTTCTTGTCCTCCACTGCTGCTTTTGAGCCTTCACACAAACTCCAGCTGGGCCTGTTGCACAGCTGATGTGTTCACCCAGGAAGACATAAATTTGGCAGAAATACTAATACTTCTCCAATTCTGTAATTTAAGTATGCGTGCTACTGATTACACAGGAAATTCAGTTTTTATCAATTCTGCATACTAGGCTTTGTAAATGAAATAGTGGTCCTTCACTCGGAGTTTTGTGATTTGATTTACAGGCCTAATTGCAATAACATACACGTTTGTCATCTCGGGGAATGAGGGAAAAGCTGTCACTGTGCTGTGACGGCCAGAAACTGCACCGGGGCAGCCACAGCCCCAGGCATCATAAGCCAGGCTGGGATGTGGGCCTGTGAGTGGGCCCAGCTTCCTGGGGCCCATCGTCCAGCAGGGCTGGGCTATGAGAAGCTGGAGGCCGACCCCACTGTCACTAGGGCTGGGCTTGGTGGACCTGGGGAAACAAAACGGAGTCCTGAACCCTGGGCAGGGTGGGGGGAGCCCTGGGTGAACAGGCAGAGGCAGGCAGGGCTGACAGTACCCTCAGGGCCCCTACAAACGAAGCAAGAGGTCCAAAAATGTCATTGGAGGTAAAAAGTGATAACCTGGTAAAAGTGCTGCCTTCTTCCACCCCCCCAGGTCTGGTCCCATGCTGCTATACATTGTTATAAAGAGGCAAAAGTCTGCTAGTCTTCCCATGGCACTCAGCAGAGCCACATTTTTCCTGGTGGTGGCAGTCTGGTCCTTGCATCTTAGCTACCGTTTAGTCAGGATGCCACAGTTTCCCAGGAGAAGAAAAGTGTGTAAAAGGAGTAGCAGCATTTAGAGGAGAATATGTCAGCAGCAGCTGAGTGCAGTGAGGTGGGGGGGCAAAGCAGCATTTCTGCAGGGAGAGGCTGAGCAGCCCGCAAATGTTGACTGAGGCTGCAAATAATGAAAATGTCACCAAAAGAATGATTTTGCCCAGGAAAAGGTTACAGGAATCTTTCATAATACAGGCTGTTAGGTAATTTGCTAATGATATCTTTCAACTGCACTGACAGGCCACAAGTTTTACTTTATTCTTTTCACAATGATGGTGTCAGTGACAGGACTTTGGTAACCGCAGAACCATATTATTCTATATTTTACTTTTGAGTTATGGCTGCCTAATTTCTTTTCTTTAATGACAGTAAACTTAGCTGTCCCACTCTGACAACAGTTTTTCAGTACGGGTTCTGTGTAAAGTTATCAGCAGCAAGAAATATATTTGGATTGGCAAGAATCTTGAAAAACAGATAAGTTTAAAATTTTTTTATAAAGTTTTGCTAAGCAATTTTCAGTAACTCATGCCTGAGATATTTCTTTAAAATATTAGAAGCATAGCTAATCTGCTACTACATGTTAAATACCACATTCATCTTGAAATCTATGCATTACCCAATACCTAAACACTATAAATTGATTCAATTCAGTTGATGCAAAACTATGACTCTACAAAAAAATGTAGGTAAGTATATCAATATTTATTCTCTTTTTTGAGACTAAAACTTTCTTAATTATTTGACATGATTTATACAGACTACTATAATCAACAGAATTGAATTAAGTAAGAATCTCATCTATTGACGGAGCACAAAACTGCCTAGAGTCTGTGATAAACATTTAGAGTCAAGCTTTGATTTGCCTCTTGGAGAAAATGCACAAGCAATAAAACTAGATTCAAATGTAAGTTGTTATAACAACCTAATGCAATGGCCAATTTCTATATGTAAAAGAAATATATGTTTGACGGCACACCATTACTAAAGTTGCAACAATTTGTACTGCTCTCAGTAACTAGGAACTGCAGTCAAAACATAAATTAATAAAACCAAAGCTGTCTACACCTCAAAGAACTGTAAACACATGTAAATGTAGGTCCAAGGGAAAACAAAGGTATGCACCAATCATGATTTTTCTCTTTAGTGTTAGAAATGAGACACTCAATGTAAACTATGACATTTGAGTCTTCTGCAAACAAATTAGGAAACCTGTTTAAGCTGCTAAAACATAAGTGTTTAAGAACATCTCAGATAATGTGGGGAATCTGCTTTGGTATTTGTCCTGCACCCAGTTTTATAAAGTTTTATTTCTTTTTATACGAAAATGAACCTTGTAAACAAATACAGTGTTGTATCTCTCTGCTTCTTACAGGAGTCATATCTCAAGGTGCACTAGGCACTTGTATTTAAATAATTGAATGGTGCACCCATTACCATGTCCTGACCGAATCAACCAAAACCATTTAACATTTATATGTCCTGATTTATCTTACCCAAGAGCAAATACCAAAATAACCCTATACCTTAGAAATGTCTGTTTTTCTTCAGACTATAAAGATATGAAAACAAATACGTTGCAGAGCTACAGAGATAAATCCCACCCCAGGTAACAATATAAATTTCACCCCAAAGAGCCTGTGAAGTTTTTTTCTCATTACTGTGATTCCCTGTATCATCTGTTCAACAGTGGCATTCATCAAGACTGAAATTTTACAGGAAAAACTGCAATGTTTATCCATACTTCACTCGGCAAATTAACAGCTGAGCAAACAGATACAAACACTCTGGCTCTCCCCCTCTTTTCCCATCTGTTTTTAATAAACCAGAAACACTTGCCTAAATAGATATCCCCTTGAAGGATATGGTAGAGTCCGAGTATGTTTGCAACAAGCTGAGAGACTTATCTGCGTTTGGTCATTCTGACCAAGCTGTGGTTTGGAGTCATGTCCCACAGCACAAGTGTAGGCTTTCCCAGTGTGAAACAGGTGACATCACAACAGGTGACATCTGTGACTGTCAACATTTGTACCCACTGCCAGCTCCTGCATGGTGCTCCAGCATTATCAGACCCCACACATCAAGGCTAGTCTGAGGCATGTTGCCCATACCCAGGTCGAGACCCCTGAGATAGAAGTCAGACAAGGCATGAGATTTAATGTTAGGCATGTATCTTATAGTTAAAGTGGCAATGAAATCACAGACAACTCTAGCAATTACCACAGGCACTGAACAGAGTTTTTTGGTGTCAGACACACATTCATAATTGCAATAATAAGGCTTTTTAGCCTCTTAATGCTTTCAGACTTTAGTCTTTTGAAATGCATTTTATATTCCAAAGAATAATTGAGATATTGAAACAAGGAAGTAATAAAACATGCAAGGACCCAGATTTTCTTTTTTCTTTTTAATATAAATGGCAGATCAAATCTTTTGGATGAATGATAACAAATACATTTTCTGACAACAGCTCTCTAGGTCAAATTTAATTTTTTATATTTGCTGAGACACTCAGTTTCCTTGCCACCACAACTTAGTTGTACCTTCAAACAGATTAACATCATGGCAGGATAACATGTCATGTAATGATTTTAATAACATTTATTCATAAGATTGTTACTCCCAGCTTCTGCCTCAGGGTCTGCTAGAACACCATGTAGTTCATTAGCAGACACACTGAGAAGTCAATGAGGCAGATACAATATACAGATTAAAAAACCCCCAACATAAGGTTTAACTCTTCTGTAACCTTTTAAAACCTATTTATAGGCTTATTTAATACTAAAACCTCAATAATGGCACATATTTTTTCAAATTATATGTAATTAGGAACAACGAAATATAAACAAATTCTGTATCATATGAGGTAATTCTGGGACTGGGACATTTAACAAAGAAGATAAACCAACAACAACCAAAAATGAAGTAGGAGAAAAAAAGAAAAATATGAAAAATATGAGGTGAACTTCCATAGAAAAGTTCTTAAAATTTTTCCTAAGATTTTGTGTAAATACTATATCATATTTTGTAAGAAGTTGTGTTACATATTTTAAATTATCTTTACATATTGATGAGTATAATTTTTTAAAAGGTAACATAGGTAAGCAAAGTGCAAAGAATGAAAAGGGAAAAAAAAAGCAAGTGGGATTGTATTCTCTGCTTTAGCCATAGAGATACGTATTGATCTGCTATAATGACCTTTTATGTAAGAAAGTTAAAATGACAGTGTACAAGCATTACCAACCTGTCTCATCATACCTATATGCGATATGTGTATATATGCCTCATGTATATATTACCATAAATATTTTACTAATTAATGTATTTTCCAAACTAAAGTGCAAGAAACTATCTCTAAGAAAATGGCAAAAATTAGGTGAACATTTGACTACACTTCATGACAAAACTCTCAGAGTGTAAAGCTATGGGTTTATATCATTATAGTTGATCAGGTCAAGGCATTTTTTGGACGTATTCAAGGGAATCTTTCACATGTTCACAAATATACTGTTCAGTTTTCACCTCTTAGGAAAATTGATCTTTCTGTCTAATCAATTTTCAGGGAACTAAATGAGAAACAAAACCAAACAAAACTCCACATTTCTCTATCAACACAGTTTCTTCATCCAGCACGAGATAAATTAATTGTCCAGATTTCAAATCATTTAACCATGTTTTCTGTTTCACAAACTATGCACCTTTTTCTGTAGCAGGTTAGACAATTGTTTATAGAACCCTTAATTTTTTCAGTTTTGGTCAAAATATTTTTTCTGTACATATTGTTTCCTTTTTCCTTGGTTTAGATTAGATTACACTTGTCAAAGTTTCATTTTCAGAAGTTGGAAACAAAGGATTTCTATGTTTCTGTTCATGAGAATGGCGAAAGGATCTGCTTCTGGCATTGCCAAATGAAAAAAGATTTGATCCATCACCTTAAAGTAGGGTCCATGGAAGCTTATTTCTGAACAAGTTAAATGCTGAAGGAGCATTCAGATTCTCCCACCATGAAGGCTGAAAAGTCTTGTTAGGCAGTGCTTGAATGTGGGAGATGCAAGCTGATGTCTCCTGGTTGTTATATAATGTTATATTGACCTAATCTATTTGAATCAACAGCACCATGTTGCCATACAAGCTGTTCTGTGAACAAGGCTGGTGTCAAATACAAAACAGGTATAGCAATTGCTGCCCTCAGCCAAATTAGAATTATTCAAGACAACCAACAAATAAACCAAGCCACCAGAAAGGGGTTCCAACATTAGATGAAGCTTTAGTTTTGAAGCTTTAATTTCAAACCTTTCATGTGCCAAAAGCTGAATTAATCAAATCTACAAAGAACAACATAAATGAAATCACCTAACATTTGGCAAATACAATTTAGGCTTTGAGTTGGCCTGGGAAGCAGAGGCAAATACAAACACAGAGAACGAATAGTGAAGCAGAGCCAGTGTGGCATCTGCCAAAGTATCACATTAACTCCTATGGTTAGCATACACCATTACTGTGCTTTAGTGGAAACTATCTGGAATACTTTGGACTGCAATGTAGTAGTAGAAATGGGTAGCCAAACACCTGTCAAGATATTTGTGAGATACATCACTATGAGCTATGCATGACATGATACATATCCGCTCCAGGAAAGTGTGCTTTGTTTGGCCTTTGGCTAAAAAGGACCAGCAATACTGCTGATGGTATCTCACAAACATTCTTCAGAAAAAAATGTGGATTTACAAATCAAAGAAATAAAGCAATTTGAAATAGTGGTTTAGAAAAGCATTCTATTTGTACTAAACTCATGCAGGTAGTATAAGCTAGATGGAAGATCTCAATCAGTTAAATCAAATGCATTATATAGTATTTCAAAGGCACTAGGTCACATAAGCACTCCTGTGTGTCAGTATCATATTTGTTTCTTTATTTGGTTTGTTTTTTTATTGAATAAATACAACCCCCTGTATTTCTTCATATAGATGTCATAACCTAGAACTCATAATGGGAGGAAGAAAAAAGTATTAGTATCGTGTGTTAGTCTAAGAAGATTAAATGTGGTCATTGACAACATCAGGAGCTGCTCTTCCTAAGCACAGCAGTAAATACATAAATAAAAATCGCCAGCGTTTTCTTCTCCTACATGGAATTGAACAAGAGCAATGAGGAAACAGAGTAGGCAGGATCCATACCAATCTTGAAGCTTTTCATCCCAGAAAACTTCAGAGCTAGTGTCAAGAGTGTTTTCTGAGAAACCACAAACTTCCCCTTCCACTTTCTACAAAGCCAGACAATTGTTCTAAAAAATCGCCTCCTACCCATCTGTTCATTCAGCTGGCATGTGGCATCCTTCTTCCAATTTTTCTTGTCTTTTTATGTAAAATGCAAATTTTCAGGTCAGGAATCTGCAATATTTACAATTAAAAAAAAAAGAAAATAAGCTTGACAAAAATATTGACTCTCAGCAAAGAACTGTTCTTCATTTAGGTGCCTAAAGATATAAGCAGAGTAAGTTAATATGCCATCCATGATGAATTACTGAAAACATCAGTGAAGAGCAATTACTGTATGTCTGATCTTAATTTGGCCTCAAGTTAGAAATACGACACCTTATGTAAGCTACCTCAGGGATAATATGCCATCAAAGAGCAATTAAAAATGTTAAATATTCTATGGATAGAGTTTAATGATATAGCAGCTTCCCTAGAGACCAGATGAAAGTCTTCAGGCATTTTCTGAACATTAAGAACTTGGCAGCATTTTCAAATCCCACTGTGAGAATGCTTCTTACCCAGCATTATCTTAGCATCATGTTAGATTGCAGTGCCCATCTCCACAGAAAGGAGAAGTCTAGCTGCTTCCTTGGACTGAAATAACCATTGTTTTATTGTGCATTCTACATATTGAATGGAAGGGATATTTGTTCAGCTAAGCCATTACATATTTAAAAGATTCATAACTTCCACCAAAGAGCAGCAAAATATACAGTTGAGTTGTGAAAGTGGATGTTTTGGGAAATGTTTGGCTATGTGAGTACTAATGCACAAAATGAAAACATTCCTTCAAGTCAGTAGACCTTCTAAGCTCTATAATTTTTCTTATACTTTATTTTTTCCTGCATAAGTTACATTTTTAATACTGGTGATCACCTTTCACTTGTGTGATTAGAACAGATAATAGGAAATAATAAGAAAGAGATAATAAGGAAGAAGGTGAAAGAACCCTCAAGTTGGTCTTGTCTGTCTGAATAATCAAGTCTTGATAATTTTTTTAAAGCTTCAGTTTTTCAGAAAAAAAGACCCTAGATTTTTTCTTACAGTAGCAGACGTTTGGCCAAAGGCTACAATGATTCTGAAAGAGTCAGTATTCAGTGCTTCCCAATATATTGTAAACCGTATTTCAAATGAAAAGGAAATAAATTCCATATTCTCTACCACATTGCTACTTCTTTTTCTTTCAAGAACATCATTAGAAAAAACATCCCACTTTTGTTTTTATGAAACAATTCATCTTTCTAGGTCTTCCCTACACTGAAACTGTGATCAAGCAAAATCTGATCATAACAAAATGTACGGTGTTGTGAAGGCTGGTGTTGTGCTCTGATGTTGGCAAGTTACAGTGGTTACATCTGGTGTTCTACTTCAAAGGCATGGTTTGTCATGGTGTCTGTGCTGGGTAATTGCATTCTGTGTTGTACATAATAATGTTTTTTAATTGGGCTTGCTCTGCATAACATAGTTTCAATTGCTATATAATTCCTACCTCTGCAAGTTAGTATAATTATATTTTCTGGTTGATTTCAGAGCAAAACTTCATACAAGTTCCACAGGAAATTTGGGATAACTTGAGTATCAATTCCTCTCTCATGTATTACTCAAGCATTTAGAATATCTGCTTTCCCTAGAACCAACTGATGAAGAACAAAGAGATCAAGTTACTGAAGTTTGCCATAGAAATTCTCCCAGACATTCCCTGTAGTAAAAATGGAAGTAGGTATTGGATTGGTCACCATTTC
The DNA here is from genome assembly GCA_013398125.1 of Aegotheles bennettii. NCBI lineage: Eukaryota > Metazoa > Chordata > Aves > Caprimulgiformes > Aegothelidae > Aegotheles > Aegotheles bennettii. The sequence continues at coordinate 222,604 of VZRW01009947.1, read as the reverse complement.
TAATAGAGAGGTTGTTTGTCTGTTGATTAAAAAAAACCCTTTTAATTTGTCATTTGGTTTCCCCCTCACCACCCACGTCATTGCAGTTGGATAGAAACTGGACAAATTTAAGCAGGTCAGCAGTATTTTTTCTAAGAGCTTTTAAAATAAATTTTAGAAATTAGAAGCATCTGGAAAAGGTTTCTACTTAATAAACTGCATAAGTAACAGTCTGCCCCCCTCCAACATAAATATGCAGTCAACTACAAAACTCCTGTACATTTATCATACCATTAAGGAACCATTTTGTGCTACTTGTCAGTCTCTTTCACTTTAATAGCATATTTCTAGTAGAATACAGTTCAGCTGAAATACACTGAGAGTTTAGTGAAATATCTCTTTCTTACATTGCAAACTGCAAATATATTTTCCTCTTTTTAAAAAAATCTCATTCAGAAAAAGAAGCATCTTTCAGTTCTCAAAAATATATAATCTAGACCTAATATTTCCTTAGAACTGTCAATTAAGCATTCTGTTGAATGAAGTCTGTGCATCAAATTGAGAATATATTGATCAAACATCCATTGTTTAAAGTATTCAAGACTTACCTGATTTCCTTGGAAAATAAGGATATTCATGTGACAAATTATGGAGAAAAAGGAGTTCAGCTCAATTAGTAAAGGATGATTGAATAAAATATCTACAGCTGTATATCTTCTGCCATTAAAGTTTTCTGGATTAACGCAATGCATCTTTCCTAAAAAGTATTTATTATTCTTTTAAGTCCTTATTTTACAGAAAGCATATAAACATTTTTGTACAGCCTCAAAAATGGAAAGATAAACCTATTGTTCATAAAACCTGAAAGGAATGAAACCTTCAAGAAAGAAACATTTCTCATTATATTATGAAAATATATTTCAAGAATAAATGCTTTGACCCTTTTAATGTCATTGGAGGTAAATATGGTTGTTATAGAACAGATCTTGGCAATCAAGATGAATATTTTATTTAGTACAACTGTGTTCCACTAGACAAATTAATCAAGATGAAACTAAATAGATCCACTTATTCACTTAAAATACGTCATTAAAAATTATCGTGGCTAAACATACTAACTAGGAAGCATTTGGTAAATTAAAATTTACAAGATGACATGAATTTATTGAAATAAGCAGAACATATGCCACATACAAGTCTTGTTGCTATCACTTACTTATATATGAAAGTTCAGCATTTTAAGCTGTGCCTGTGGGAAATAACAGAAAGGTTAAAAGAACATCATGAAAGGGAAGAAAAATCAAACAAATCATTTAACAACAAATGCTATTGTTAAAAGAACCTGTCAAGAAAGAAAATGTCATGCCAGACAGTCCAATTGATATATAAAGTACTCAGGGCTTGTGTTAAGAGTCTAAATTCAAGATAAAATACCTCAGGAAGAAAAATATACTTTCACCATGAAAATAAAATATAATCAATTCAGATATCATGTGTGCTTTAAACTTAAAAAAAGATTGACAATGGAATTTGGCAAATGTAACTAATTTTAACAAGGTCTATTTTTCCATGATTAGATTGTGCTGGTTAATTAGAATATACTGAACTGGGTAATCCACTTGTAGATAAAATGTTCCCCAAAGATCTGATTATACACCCCGATTTTTAAGAGCAGTGGCTGGTTCTTAGCAAGGCTGGCAGCTGATGGAACTAAAATCTCCTAGAAGATCAAGCAGGTCCCTTAAGATGTGGAGACACATTAGGAACAAAGAATAACTGAGTCACTGGAAAGCTTCATCATAAAGGTCATAAAGTTTCAAGAAACTCTTCTAGTATCCCTATGTTATTCTAAGAGTATAAAGATGTACAGAGTGCTTTCATTATTTCCTGTTAATTTGCTTTCTAGGCCAGCTTCATGTATCACATACTATGATGATATGCTGCAGCCTCTTATCGGGCAAGTAACTAACAGAAGATAGTATTCCCTCCTCTGAACTGGGTTGGGCATGTCTAGCACATCTTCAGAGAGAAGATATTAATATTTAGTTAACAGCACAATTAATACTAAAAAGTTCTTCTGAGCAGGAATTTTGGATAATTAAACTGAACATCCATCTTGAACAACAAAGCAAGATGTACTATATTTAAAAAAAACAGCAAAGAATTTAAGACAAAATAAAGCCTAGGAAAGCAATACCAATTCAGGATACCAGCTGGCCTTCTCAGTATTTCTGCTGAAATCTTGTGTTGCTGCTGTCCAAAACCCATCCTCACTTAAAAGATTCAAATAAGAGTAATGTCTCTAAAAGTTATGTCTCTAAAAGCTATAGAGTAGTTATGAGAGGGAAAATGTTTCTTAATTTTGCTATCTGATTATTGGAATGTTGCCATTATATTCATGTCAGAGACTTGCATATATGAGTTTGGCTTTATGAAATGAGTGAGGTATATTTTCTCTTTCTGATTTCTGGCAGGTAGAGCTTTGGCAGAAACAGACAATGGGTTACACATTAGATAAAGATATACATTGCATTTTAAAATCTGGGGAGATTTCATCCGCTGAAACTAAGCATATGTATAAGGCATGTTAGAAGTAACTTATATATAAACAAATATAATTCACAGGATGGAAAAGGAAACTAAATATGAAATGAATTATTAAATATAATATATTTTATACTTCTTATAAGCTTATGATTCTTTCTGCAGTGGCTTTCCCAGTGGAAATGCCAATAATGAAGCCTAGATTTTTCCACATATAATCCTTTCTCTCTTTATAGTCCAAACTGAGATGGAGATGAATAAATTACATAATATGGGCATAGACAGAGCAAAAATTACTTCTCTTCCTTCCCTCCCGTGTTATGAATTTCCAGCCAGGGCTTGTAATATGATCTATTATTTGCATGAAAGCAGAAAGAATTCTAATGAAGCAATTATTAGACAAGAATAGTTGATAAATGGTAGCAATATGTTCAGTAAAATGTACCTCAGACAGAGTTATTTCTAGGCAACCACCTCAGTAGTCTTGGAATTTATTGCTATGAGAGTTTAAGAGACAACAATGCCTTCATTTTAAGCAAAGAAGAATAAAGTGACACAAATATTTTCTCAAATCCTCAACAGTAGATATTTCATCAAAGACATGGCATAAATACTCAGCTGAGCAACTCTGTTCCCCTTGAAATTATTTACGCCACCTGAAGACAGGGTTCTGCATTTGCATTCAAACTCTTACAAACATAATAGGTAAAAGACATGTATACACCTTGAAATATTGTGGTATCATTTAATTTTAAAAAATAATTTGGATACGGTATTACCAGTGACATGCTTTCCTACAGTTTGTGAGTGAAGCCAGCTCTTCGCAGGCTGGGCAGTTCTGCTGCTTTCAGAGCAGTATTGGCAGTGGAAAAAAAAAATAAATTAAAAAAAATTAAGTCAGCCATTCAAACACCAGCCAGGGAAATTCAACTAATTAGTTTTCATTGATTTCCCAGTGGCACATCCCTAATCTATGTGGGTGTGTACACATACCTCCTGCTGTTTTGGGAAGTCCACCTTTGCTTCTACCCCAGCCAAAAGAACAGACTCCAACATTATCATTAGTGATGAAGACCAACTTCGGTAGACAATTTGCTGTAAATTCTCACCCTTTCTTTTCAATGTAGTGAAGGTGATAATCACAGAAGCTTCTCGGTTCCCTAGAACTTTCTTTATTCTCACCAACTGCAAATAACTGCAACTACTTGAATCTCTGTTAACTTTGTTGGTGGTAGCTTACAGATGCTAAAGAGTTATTGTGTCATGGGTCTAAGTAAATAGGGGAAGAACACTGGGAGGAGAGGCTAAAATCACTAACCAATGGGAGATATTAATAAAATTATTGTCTTGCAAGGTTTTTTCCCCAATGAAAATCATCCCTGACAAGGATTAGCACACTTCCGACAGATCTAACCCATCTAATCGAAGTGTGATTGTTGTACATCCTCTCGGCAATTGCATCAGGCAGAAGAGAAGCTATGCTAGCTTTGGGAATTCAGTTTCAGACAACACCAGGAGAACAGAGCAACCATTTTGATTTGTACAGTACAAGCCTTGACAATGGTTTCACTCAGCATTTTTGCTAGCCCTGGTGTCATTGCAGTATTCTTTGTTCTTGGCACTAAAGCTAGATATATGTATTTTGTTGTACTACAAATAATAAAATGAGTGGAAAATGAGTAATTCCAAATCTGATGGAAAATGGGTCATTTCAAATCTATTAGGGATTTCAGAAAAATATAAAATAGTTTAGCTTATAAAGAAATGGGAAGCTAATATAGAGAGAAAAGCTTGTGATACATCTTTTTTATCAACTAGCTAAATATTACAGCATATGGCCTTCCTTAGGTCCCCACTTGAGGAAATCAGCCTACACTTTCCACTTCCCAAGAAAGGGATGCACAAGCATACATGTTTATAACACAAAACAATATCATTCTAAAGAAAAAGAAGGAATTGTTTAGTTTATCTACTGAAACCATTCCAAATGTTAATTTCTTTGATCCCAAAAAGCTTTTCCATTTCAGCAGCTAAACAAACAAATGGAAAGATTATTACAGACCTAATTATCACAACACTTTGCAGAAGAGGGTGTAGAATATTTAACTTCTGTATTAAAAAGGCTAGCCATTTCTTCCAGAGGCAGAACTATTTAATCTATCAAGCCAGTCAATGTTGTGCCATCTGCCCCTTATACAGGGACAGCATTAATCACAGCAGACCTCCCAGCTGGGTCCATCTCCTGTTGGTAACCAGATTCATGAATCAATGGGGTCAAAAAAACATTAGGCTGGGCCAATGGTACAAGTTTGCTAGTGTTTACTGGGAGCAGCTCACAGATGTGAACTCCCTTGATGTCAGAGAAGAAAGTCTACTCTTCCTGCTTGTTTCATTAGTGCAATTTATACTATGAGCTGAAATGCTTAACTTTGAACAGACTCACAGCAGGAAGCAGTGCTATTCAGTAACAGAAATGGACCCTGAGGATGAGAACCATCTACATATTCATTGTAAAGTTTGGGCAATAAACTACAGTTTCTTTAAATAATTTTCATCATATCATTCAATTTCCAGACAGGAATTCATGAGAAAATCCATCCAAAAATAGAGATAAAATGGATATCAGGGACTTACTGGAATGTTCCATAGCACAGACATGTGCTAATTTTTTTTTTTCAACAAATTAAGAAACAGGTCTGTTTTTATTGTTTTGTCACTTTGTCATCCCTCTAGTTCATACTTCAATCTAGTCACTCACATGATTATTTCTAGCTCTCATTCTCCCTTTAAAAATATGTTTGAAACTAAAAAAGGCTAATTAAAGTCAATCATCTAAGTCCTATAAGGCAAAGAAGAGGTATATTTCCAACTGAGATATCACTAACTAAAATGCATGATTCTATCCCTTGGTAGTCTAAGTGTCCCAGAGTGACACAGAAAAAAACTTCAGGGGATAATGGTAGGGCTTATCAGATGATTAGTACACAAATGTAGGAAATTAATTAAGAATGTTGTTGACAAAATAAAAGCAATTTAGTGTTTTACTCTGATAAAGTTTGCTTTGAAAAATAAAAATACTTCATTTTAACTTTATGACTTTGTTGGTCTTTTAGATTACATCAAAATTATTTACAGGCTGGACTGCAAACCTCTGTTCTTGAACATCAGTAAAGTTGTTTTGGAATGCTTAGATGGACCATATGGCTTGATGATTTTTCTTGTGTTTTCTTTTTAAGCATCTGGCAACCTGATATGAACATCACAGTACTTGCATATACCTCCGTTTCTGGGCTATTCCCATCCAGTTGATCACACTTACTGCACTGTCTAGGGAAATATTTTAATATGAATGCTTTGAGTTTTCAGAGTAACATTTTAGCATTTCAAATTTAAAAATGAGAGTTTTAAAATTTGCTGAGAATTTAAAGAGTATTATAAATCAAAACTTATTAGCAAAACGTATGCACCAAGGCAGAGAAAATACATGCTCAATGGAACATAAATCCTGCCTGATATTCAGTGACAAAGGCAAATAGATACAGGGAAGTTCACTTCCTTTTCTTCTTGATCACAGCTGATGATCTTTGCATTCTCACATGCACTATGGCAGTCAATAACACCTAATATTTTTCTGCATATTCTTTTTTTATTACTTATGTAGTTCTCATTCATATGCAGTATATAAAACATTTCATATTCTTGCTCATTTATTTGCATCAATAATATAATTTAACAGTAAATTTCACAGTCTAATTACTCATTGCATTAAAAACATTTTCTTTTATTAATTTAAAACTGCTTGCCTGATAATTTTAACAAATGCCCTTGTTCTCATTTTATGAGCCAGCCTGATTTGCATTCTCTAGAACAATAATTTTAATTATTTTTCCTTTTTCCCCTAAGACAAGACAGAAGAATCTGAAGTTCCTGATCTACTCTCCTACTAGCCTGGGATAAGCAGATGCCTGACTTCAGTGGGGATTAACCACATAGCTGCATTTGCAAGATTACAGTCTTAGTGAATGATAGCTGTCATTTCTACAATGAAGGTTCTGTACCTGTAACTGCAAAGTCTGTGCACAATTATCTGATAGGAGGAGGCTTCTGCATTTGAAACTTTTGCCCATAGGTTTCATATGATAAAAGTCACCAGCATTTTGTTCACATTGATGTATATTAGTAATTTTCACATGGTCCATTGGTGATTATTACTTATTTAATTAACAAGTAATTTTTTTTTTTAAACTAAGTAGGTCATAACCCAGATTTCCCCATTTATATTGCAATCCAAACTGAAAGAAGCTTCTGCTTTTTTGAAGGTACTTGATAATAGAATGTTTATTTTCATGCTCTGCAAAATTTGTACTGCTGCTGTTCAATATCCATTTTTCACATGGTGTGGGGCCCTGTAGTTGGGACATCATGAAGAAGGCAGGGGCTGATCCCCTTCCCAGCATCTCAGAAGGCAGCACCTACAGCCCCATTCTGGCTAAAAAGGGGCCATGAGAAGCCTGTCCCTGCCAGCTGGCGTTCAGTACATGGTATTTGTAGGCTTGCATAACCTAGGGCATCAGCATTCAGAATCTCTTTGTGTCATTATTTTGGGAGTTTTCTTGGTATAAAGATAAATGAGATAAGTTAAGATCCCTCTACTTTATTTCATGCAATTTCAGGCTGGATTACATAATACACAAGTTATAAGTCTTTAGGGAATAAGACTGGTACAACTTGTACAATCCTAGGGCAGCAGCCTGCTTCCTAAATCCCTCTCAATCTCTCTTACTCATCTCTTTCTCTTGTATTTTTAAAATCAGCATACATTTGTGTTTTGCGATGATTAAGCAGTGACAAGAGCTGGCAATTGATAATTTTACACCAATTGGTTGTTTCGGGCCACCAATTTAGTGGCTAGATCATTTATACTTATTAAGTAAATATTATTCTTCAATATGATAAGGAGGGAAAAGGAGAAGGGCTCTTTAACAGTATGCAAGTAAGAAGAACCATCAAATAGTTCACGAGGATTTCAGTACATCAATCCCAGAGAACTTTCAAGCACGAATCAAATATAATAAAATAACTGCATGCTAACACAAGAAGTGTGAAGGACAAACAAGGAGAAACTGGAAGCTGTGACTAACACAGAAAAATAATATAGGAAATTTGACAGAAACGTGGTGGAAGTATGACCTCACCAGCTCATAAACATAGTGACTTAAAGCTCAGAAATAATAGCTGAGTATGAAATAAAAATGTATAAATTTGCACAATTAGGAAAATTAAAAGTTGTGGCATGATAAATAAAGTAGAATTTAAAAGGATTTGTAGGAATTCACTCTAAAAATCTTTATGTTTATTATGAGTGGATCAAGTTATGATGGATCCTAGTGCTGCTGTTGAAAAGTAGCCAATTTGACCAAAAGACCAATTTGTAAAGAACTAAATAAGAAAGGATGTAATTATAAGTAAACAGGTATGGATAAATGTTCAAGCAAAGGTGATCAAAAACCTGCAATGTGGTTCAAAGAGGAGAAGAAAAAAATAATCTGCAGATAAAGTTACATATTGACATTAAAATTCTGCTAGAATGCTTTCTCTGTAAATATTACACAGGATTTAATAATTGGCACAGTTTACCTATTGAAAACTACCACATAACTAGCCTATCAAGTACCTTCTGTCACTTATATTCTTATACAGCATTGGGTCTTACAGTAAAAACAGGTTAAAAATATGCCAAAAGCTCCCAACTGAATTTGAGCAGTACGTGTAACAAATAATAGTAGATATACTAATTGCTATGAAATATTTTAAAATATTTTTGTCCTATTTTTCTTCAGTAAAATTATCAAAGATTAGTCAAGAAGTCAGTTTTTCAGACAAAATTAGTGAATAATGCAATAATATATACGTAAAAGTTATCATCAGATAATGATGCAACAATTTTAACAGAAGTCTAATCTTTTAATGGAAAAACATTATCAGAAGTTCAAATTTTTGGAAAATCTGTGCCAAAGTTTAGAATCAGAAAAAAAGCTATTAACAAAAGCACTGAAGCATTTAAAAGCAAGGCTTGCATACCTTCTTTAACTCTATAACTACAGTAATATAAATATGTTTTTGCAGTTGTAATATTTCCTGCATTAATTTTTATTTCAAATATTTTAGCAAAAAATTATCATTTTTTCCCTTCAATTTTGTCTAGGTGTCACTGTGCTATGAGCAAGTTTTGAAATGGGAGAGCAGGAAAAGGCAAAACATAATGAAAAGAATCTCCTAATTTACAATATTTAGAAACTTGAAAAAGATAAGTAAAACAATTATTTAGTCAAGTCACAGAAAGTAAAAGAGAAGGATGAAAACTCAAACCCTGAAATTTAAAAAAGAACAAACCAAGATGAATATCTTTTTTCAAAAAAATACCCAGAAATAAAATAAATAAATAAATTTGAAATTGTTTCTCATGGAGATCACAAGATATGAGAGTATCTCATAATCTTTTTCTAAAAGAAAAATTTTAAAATACAATAATTTTGAAATCAGCCTATTTTTTATGCATCCTTGAGGGGACTGAGAAAATCTCCATTATGCCAATACTAGAACACAGGAGCAATTCTAATGTGTTATTGAACATGTACATTTGTTAACATGTAGATTAGAAGAAAATATACAGTCCAATGGGAAATATGGAATTTTGGGACAACGAATTATGACTTCAACCAGGCAAATGCAAGTGATAGTATCTTATTTTGTGAAGAAACATTTGCCTATCTAGGAAGTGCCAAGCTAAGATTGATTTAATTAAGAAAAATATCCACATACTGTCTTCTGGACAACCATATAGTACAATAAACTTCCAGGGAAATATTAATCCTGTCTGGATTGACTGAAAATTTTGAAAAGAGAGCTGTCTATAAAAGGTAAGATATTCCACTGACGGGAAAAGAAGATATGGCCTCAAATGCAGGCTCAGTGAGTGTCATCTCTCCCTTACAGGGGGAGAAAGCAGCAATGAATGATCAAGGGATAGAGAATCACTGAAACAACACTTCTCTAATTTAACTTGTAAAGTCATACACAAAATCTAACCTGTCCTAGCTCACCAGGGGGATCCTGCTCTTGTCTTCCTTCTAGCCCCACAGCTCTTCCCTCATACCAGCCCCAGTGCTCACATGAGAAGGGGATGCAGGTGGCTGAGTAGCTTCACCTGTACAGTCAGGCATGAAGTTGATCTCACAAGAACAAGGCAAGTAAATACAACAGGACCTACTCCTAGATGTACTGCAGCCTATGTGCATAGCAATCCTATGGAGCATGTCTCGGTCCTTAGGTTTTCCCAAAGACAGCACCTGCAACTCAGAATGGTTATAGAGTAGTTACTACAGTTTGTCTCATCATTTTGCCTGATAAATCAACCTCCTGTTATACTGTTTACACTCTGCTATCATTAAGAGCATGACACATCATCCAATCAGATTGCAAATTCAAGTACATCTTTGTTAGTGGCAATGTTTTGTTTTGATTGAACTGACAGAAAAAAAGTGAAAAATAAAACAAATCTCACCATTAGGGGCCCTTCAGGAAAACTACTAGGCATAGACCTTGTCTGGTTGAAATTATGACACAAATTATTCCTAGCTAATTCACAATAATAAGAAAGAACAATAAAAAATTATTGAAGCAGTAGCATAAGTAGTAGCAAGCTATTACTAAGATTACAAACCAAATGAGCAAGGGGATAACATCCATAGAAAAGATAGACAATATAAGATAATAAAGAGCTGAATAGCACCTGCTTAATAGCATCTTTCAACCCATTACACCCAAGCAAATCCATTCACAATCTGGACCTGGTGGTATATGAGGCATGGAATGAAATCAATATATGCTATGAAAACTTAGGTTTTTAATCCATTGTTTTGAGATATTACCTACAGCCTTTTCATAAGTGCTTTGGAATGGAGTAGAGCTCATGTTCTCAAGATTTTGCATGTGTAAACAGATCTAAAATGGTAGCCATCGTATTATGTTGTTCCAAAAAAAGGGTTTCATGGAGGACTGCAGTAGTACAAAACTTTCTTTTATTTGGTTTGTTAAGAAAACTGATCATGACAAGATTTTAAGATAAGTGAACGGAGATCTGAATCCAATGCAGATTGCCTTCTGACTTACTCTTTATTAAATACGTACAGTTCCCAAGCAGATCTGGAAAACACTCAATACTAGCCCAATTCGTAGTAGATTAGAGCAACAATTTAGCAGAAAATCAAGAATACTTTGTGCTATGATAAGAACTTAAGAAAAAATATAATTAAAAATTCATGTTACCCTCATAATCTTTTTTCTTTTCCAAATTCTCTTGCAGAAAGCAGAATATTTTTTTTCCAAATTATGTTTAAAGTTTAAAGTCTGCCTCAACTGCTTCTTGTTTTCTTCATTTTCCTATACTGAAATTTCTTCTTTGATCTTTTTTTTTTTCAAGAAAAACAGATATTTCATGATCCTCTGCTTTTCTTTCACAACAAAATATCTGAGAAGTCTAGTTAAGGCAGTGTAAATAATGGTTCAATTTATCTGCAAGAAGAATTAAGTTCTCAAATACATACTATGTCAATGCTAAAACCAGTGTAGTTTTCACACCTTATGCAACTCTGCATCTCCCAGGAGCAGCATTTGTTCTTGCATGTGCAAGAGCATGTGCAAAGAATTGGTGAGCCATGAGAAGCTGCAACATGTGACAGTGGAAAGCACTTCTGACAATTTCTGTAATAACAGTTACTTTGTAGTCTTACCCTCTCACGCTCAGATTTTTTATCAAAACCCTTTTCACATTGTCTGACCTTGATACAGGACTGGTTTTGTTTCTATAGTACAAAGCAGTGCCTGGTGTATTGTCTGTAGAGATCCTCTTGTCTTAAACTTTGACTCTACCTTAGAGTGTCTCAGGGCAGAGGATTTATCTGTCATTGCTCCAAAGTTATTAAAATTCATTACTTATCTCCATTAAATTAATCAAGATTTCTTTCATAGTTCCTCAGGAGTCAGTGCTGTGCTAGAAATACTAATGTGATGGTACTGCTTTGCTGTCTTTCTTTGTCGTTTTTGTTTGTTTTTGTTCTTTTGGTCAGTTTTCCTTCTTGAAGGTGGTGACCTGACTGCTATGCTGAGAGAGGAGGAAATTGTGCTGGGTGAGAGCCACAAGGAAAGAGGGCATCATGCTCAGGGCTTGATCACTACCTTTACTGGCAGAGACAATCAGGAGAAATCTAGCATCTACTCTGTCACAGAGCTGTAGCAAATGCCTCTTCAATAAAGGAATATTCACACATTCCTATAATAGTATTTAAAAAAAAAAATGGAAAGGCACAATCTACACAGCATTAGAAGCACAAACATTTAAATTGCCTCACAATCTTTTTAATTTTTTACTTCCATAGTTTCTAAAAAATTATGAAATAGGGAGAATTTAAACTAGTACTGATTTGCTGCCATGAAGACTATTCAGAAGATAATACAGTCATTTTACTGGTGGCAGATCTGTGACTATTGTTATTTATGAGTCAATGGCAAGAGCTGAAAACAAGCAGCTGTTTCAGGTTTTTTTCTGGGCTACTAGTCAGTTTATTGATGTGTCTGAACATGACATATTATCTCACAGAGACCACAGAAAATGAGTTCTTTTAAATATGCAATTTATTACAGAATACTGTTTACAACTTCTAAAAATTAAAAAAAATTACCTGTAGATTTGTATAGCCTCTTTGCTATTTCTGTGGCTTCTTTTCTAGTCAAGCCAGGGTAGCTTTTGATTGGACATCTGTTTGGGGTCTAGTCTCACTAATACATGGAAACTGAAATGATATTTTTTTGTGATTGTTCAAAAAATATTGATGTACTATTGATTTATGGTAGTAGTTCTCTGATTGTGACATATTTTATGATTATGTTGGGGAAGGTTTTCTTTTTCACTAGTCAATATCTGCAAATATCTGCACACATTGAGACCACAGACATTCTCGAGTGTTGAATGTTTTCACGAATAATTTTCAAGACTATCCAGTGCTAATCATGTATTTGACATAGGCTTTTTGTGGATTTGAGCAAATCATCATACATTTTAATTTCATTTTTTCATTCTGTGAAGTGTTGAAAACTGTTATCTTTTTTTCCTATGAATTAAATCTACTAGAATATTTTGTAAGTGGAAAGAAATTATAAACAGAAAGTGTATAATGATTTTGTATCTTTTGTAAATATAATTTTCTTTTGTTTCTTAAAATTTCAAACAATGAAAGTACTAGATAAGTAAATATAAGAAAATAATTTTTCAAATATGGAAGCCTAAAGAGCATTTAAAAGTGAACCTCTTTCTTTATCCCAAAGAAACAACAAAAATAGAACTTATGTTCCTTAGTTTTTCATCATCGTTGAGAACAGATATTTGGCAGAGTTTGGTCAAAGCACGGGAGAGAAAAACCTTTGCCTGTGTCAGAGGAGTTGGGGATAGACTGATCCAACTCCTACTGCTTTCCTACACATCCTTCTGTTCCTGCTAAGGAGCCTGCTGTAGTTTCTCTTCAGCAACTGCTCCTTCCCTGCAGTGAAGGTCGTCTCTCTGCCTTAACCCTCTTCTTTCTGTTTAAGAATCAAGACCTGTCCTGTTCCTCATCATCCCTCTCTTTGCCAGTAGCCAGAAATTTGGATAAAATAGGATTAATAAGAAATATGTGAGTAGGGGCAACAGGGAGGGTTATTTACTCCAGTATTAAGTGCTAGGACTGCACTGCATCAGGAAAGGAAAGGGAAGTTGTTCAGCTCCTGGGCCTCTGGGGATGGAGAAAAAGGGAGAGCAGGAGACCAAGCTTCACTGCTACTCACTTATTTCAGGCAGAGTCAAGAATCATATTCCTTAAGTCCCACTCATGCACACAGCATTTCCTCAAGCACCTAGGACTATTCTGTGACTCCTGGAAGCCAGTAGGTTGCATTTCCCAAGATTATACAGAAAGGAGTTCTCCTCTTCCTCCTAGGCTGGCATAGCATCTGCCTTTTGGCCATCACAGATTTGATTCTTCTTATACAGGAAAACTGGCCGTAGTACTACTTGATTCAGAAAGTAAATTATTTCATTATTTTGGAAAAAACAATTTTTATCTGTGCATAGTTATGCTATTGTACATTGCAATAATACTTTTTTAAACAAAATTCAAAAATGTCAGAATGAAAAACCAGGATAGATGTTAACTGCTTTGTTATAACTTTGTTATACATGATTTTACTATATACTTATCATGTATAGGTTCGCAAAAGAGCTCTTGATAAGAAATTATAAGCCAGCATATGCTGATTACTCCAATCTTTATCTCTGTAAAGATGAAAAGAGCCCCGTCCTCAAAAAGAACGCCACTTCTGGAACTACCTAGAAAAAGAATGCAACCAACATGTATGTTTAGATTCCCCATAACCTACTCTTAACCTTGATTATCTCTTTGAAGATTATTCCTGTTCCAGAAAATATATGTGCCATGGGTAGAGCATTCACAATTCTATTTAGGCCATTAGGGCTGTATTTACTGCCTTGAGAACATTTTAGCCCAACATAAGTGCATAAATAGCTATTGCAATTAGTCCATCAAATTTTATACACACACATGTTCATACCTCATATAAAGCATTTTCTGTCCTTGAATAGAAGCAGCTAGCTTTATTCTTTGAAATTATCTGCTAGGCAAACTATGTTATTGATGATGTTACTAGAGAAGCTTAAGACTTTTTACTTCTTTAAAAAGGAATATTTTTATAAATGGGACTTTATTTTCTTTTTTTTAATAATAATGATTTGATAACATTTATCAACGAGGGTTTGGCTATAAAGAACTATAAAGGCAAGATGTAAGAAAATATTTAGCTTCTGTTTGTCTTCCTTGTCATTGGATTTTCTTTTTTATCTTTTTCTCTGATATTACTCGTGTGCTTGGACAAGAGGTTTACGATCTAATCTCAGAAAGAAGGAATGAATCTCTTACAGTTTTTTAGCCTGTTCTAGTGCTATAAAGCTGAACTATTTAATATATTGTTAAAGGAAAAGGTATTAAAAAAATCTAGATTGAACACCCGAGGATGTAAGTTTATACAGTCTGAATATATTCTGCTTTACTGTAAAACCCTTGTCATTAATTAATTTTTACACAGTGCAAATTTTGTCCTCTGTAATTGACACAAACACTTTTTAATTGGAAAATATATACATAACTCAGCCAAAAGATTACTGTATTTAGTTCAACTTATCTAACTTAAAAAAAAGAGAGTTAGGTAGAGATTTTTAGTTCTTATTAATAACTGAAATGATACTTTTATAAATACACATAAAAGTAACATTAAATCTGTTGCAGTGGCCCCAAAAATGTTGGAAATATCACTGTTCCTCTGTAAAACAAAATTGAGCCTCATGTTAACACATTCCAGAAGCTCTTCAGAGCACTCAGACTGCTAATTGTGTTAAAGTACATGCAATAAATGGTTATGGCATGCTATTTTGCTTTTATTGAAGACTAAGTGGAGTTTAAATTACCCCTCAGACAAATAGCTTCAGGTCCTTTGTTATGTTTTATTATCTTTTTACATAAATCTTAGTAATTTTGTTTCTAAAGTGAACATAAAGCAATTTTTATCTGTTTAGAAGGTATGAAGAAAGCAATTCGTGTATATTTTTAAATGTCAGTAGATGAGGCATTGCAGAATCTCGGCAAAAAACGAAGAGTTTGGAGATCTTGAGTAAAACTGAGCTAGAAATTATATTTGTACCCTCCAGTTTTTGAAAGATGAAGATGGACAAGTAAGACAGACATTTCCAAAACTGTGTTTGGGTAAGTCACCTGAAAAGCAGAACACCTGTGTGAAAGTCCATTTCTCTTCCTGTTCCAGCTCACTACTTGAACCCTCACTAGTGCTCATGTCAGGTGACTGCCCAGCCCATAATTCTTCTGACATGAGTCTCTTCCAGTCTCTTGTCTTGAAGTTATTTGCTTGTATTTACTGGCATATAAGAGTTGTACTCCAGTCTTCTGTTGCTCTGGAGAATCCCTGAAATACTAAATACTGAGCTTAAGAACACTGAAACTGTCTGTCCTTTTGTCCTTACCTAGCTGCTCACAAAAGAACAACTTTAAAGATGATATAGAAAGAAAGGTGTCTATGTTGTAGCCAAATAGACACCTGAAGTAGAGAGCTGTACTCAGTGTCTTACAAGCTGCTAACCTCCACAGGACTGGTCTGTGTTCATGTGACTGTGCTCCAGGGCTCATGCGCTGTGCCAAAAATAATTGATAAACAAAAATAATTGATAACGTTTCCATCTGCATGGCAACAGATGGCTCAAGGACCTTCTCCTGGTACTGCTCCTTAATGACATCCTCCAGCTGTGAGCATGGTCTCAGGATGCTGTCTCACCACCTCCGGCATCATGCTGGTACAGCCGGACTCAGCTGGCACAGCAGCTTGATGGCATCGAAAGGGAGAGATCTCCCCTTTGCCTCTCTGTATGTTTTCCACAAGGAGGAGAGGAGAGGAGAGGAGAGGAGAGGAAAAAGTATCTCTTGCCATGTTAGCAAACTGAATTAGATAAAAAAATAACCATCAAACATGGAGCGTGAAAGGGAAGGGATAGCATGGCTGGAGAAAAAGAGAGGAGAAAGGAAATGAGCCTTTCCCCTTTTCTTCAGTAGTAAGTCACTTGTTTACTTTGAGTTGCAGTTTGATTCAGGCATAACATGAAACTGCACAGTTCACCTTTTCCTTCTCTAGCATCTTTAGGCTGCACTCCACAGACAAAGTTTAGAAGAACCCAAGCTTCCAATATTCACTTACATTTTCAGCCAACTGACTTACCATAGATTCCTTTTGCAGAGATTTTACAAATCTATTAGAGAACTTAATGTTCCAGACAAATGCTGTATCGTACAATGGACTGCTTGATGTTTAAAGCTTTTAAATAAACCTCTCATCAAATCCTGTATCTTTTAGTCAATGGTGTCCAAAATTAACAGTCCTTAACACAAGCTAACCCATCAGTTCATTTCTGATAGTTTTATATCTAAACACAAAATTAATTTGATTTTTTTCCTTTCATTTTCTTTTCTTTTGCCTACTTTCTAAGATCTACCTTGCTGCTACTTCAGAACCAGATTCCTTGCAAAATAACAAAAAAAACCCAAAAAACAAACAAACAAACAAAAAACCCCAAAAGACTAAAAAATAACATATTTGGGGCAATGTGAAAAAAATGCATGGCAACATCAAAAACAGAGACTGCATTTGCTGTACTACACCATCACTTAAGATCTGCAGGAACAGACTACTAAAAAATTTTAATTCTTCATTCTTTGAAGAGTAGATTAAAAACTGTTTTTCATTTTACTTATATCATTGTCAGAACTCAGATAGAAGGTAAATCAACCATAGATGAAATAATAAACAATTCTGATAGTTAATATATTATGAATTCCTGGTTAATTTCTTTTGTTGTGTTTTATGAACTAATTTTATGGAAAAGGCAATTGATCTCAGAAATCTCTACACCATTTTGTTTTGTTTTCTAATCATAACAGTTTTTCAATTTTTATGAACACAGAGACAAGTACATTAGGTTATGAAGTTGTCTACCTCCTCAGTTGGTACCAAAGCTATAACCTAGTGAATAGCTATGAAGCAGTTTAAACACCTCAAACCATTTTTTACAGAGATAAATGAGATCACAATAAAACTGGTTTACCGTATAGACCTGAAAAACCATAATCACATACCTATATAAATACATTATTCTGTGATTCTGTGATTCTGTGATTATGGATCATAGAATCATAGAATGGTTTGGGTTGGAAGGGACCCTGAAAGATCAACTAGTTCCAAACACCCTGCCATGGGCAGGGACACCTCCTAGACACTAGACCAGGTTGTTCAAAGCCCCATCCACCCTGGCCTTGAACACTGCCAGGGAGGGGACAGCCACAGTTTCCTGGGCAGTCTGTGCCAGTCTCTCAC
Organism: Aegotheles bennettii; assembly: GCA_013398125.1. Lineage (NCBI taxonomy): Eukaryota > Metazoa > Chordata > Aves > Caprimulgiformes > Aegothelidae > Aegotheles > Aegotheles bennettii. Next base: position 205,042 of record VZRW01009947.1, on the reverse strand, counting down.
CACCCTTGCAGAAAAGAATTTCTTCCTAATATCTAATCTAAATCTCTTGCAGTTTGAACCCATTTCCCCTCATCCTATCACTACATGCCCTTGTAAAAAGTCCCTCTCTAGCTTTCCTGTAGGCCCTCTTCCGGTACTGCAAGGCTGCTATGAAGTCTCCCCAGAGACTTCTCTTCTCCAGGCTGAACAACCTCTCAGCCTGTCTTCACAGGAGAGGTGCTCCAGCCCCCGATCTTCTTTGTGGCCCTGGTCTGGACCCAATCCAAGAGCTCCATGTACTTCTTAGGTTGGGGACTCCAGAACTGGACACAGTACTCCAGGTGGGGTCTCATGGAGGCAGAGTAGAGGGAGAGAATCACCTTCCTTGATCTGCTGGCCACGCTCCAGGATGCTGTTGGCTTTCTGGGCTGCAAGCACACATTGCAGGCTCATGTGGCACTTCTCATCAACAAATACCCCCAAGTCCTTCTCCCTGGGGCTGCCCTGAATACATTCTCCGCTCAGCCTCTAACTCTTGTTTTTCCCTCGTGCTATGTGCATTTGCACAGACATTTGAGCTGGGTCCCTGATGAAGCTGACTTATTGGCTGGAATTCCATTCTCCTGCATTTCAGATGTTCTTCTGCTGGCGTGTGATCATTTTTCAGGCACAAGGCATCTATTACTGGCACTGGCCTCAAAGTGGTAACAGTGGGATGGATTAAGGATCTCCTCCCCCAGCAGTTCTAGTTTAAAACCCTCTTTACTAAATTGACAAGCCTATGGCCTATGGTCAAAAATGCTCTCCCACTTCATCTGAATGATGCATATGTATTAAATGTCCAGTTCAAAAGAAAGGAATTTGTAGATGAAAAATATTTTATTATCAGAAATATATAATCTATGCTTAATTAAAAGAATTACTAAAATAAATATGTTTTTTAAAAAAACATTCATTCCACAGACAAATTAATATTAGGCACCCCATATCACGCTAGCTGAAAAAACAACCTTACATTGCATAGAGATTTTTAGGGACTGAGAAAGCATCTGCTTGACTCTTCTCAGCTGCCCTAGTTTGTTGTAGACATAGCAAAGAGTATCATGAGATAACTGAGCTCCTGTGTATCTCAGGGGAAAGATTGTGTGTGTAATCAATATAGTTACCTTCTCTGAAAAGTAAATTTAGGATTGGAATCAGGAAAACACAACATGTAGCTGGATTGTTTAGACTGTCAATGAATGTTTTCTCTTGGCTCTCCAGTCTGCTAAAGAAGGGTGGGAGCAGAGAGTTTCCATCCCATAAGAGAGTGAGCGTGTGTGTACATGCACACACGTTTGTGTTTTTCTGGACAAAATAAGCTGAGAAGGTAAGGCATGATCCTCAAGGAAAATCACCCCCACAGACTTTCTGTGGCTATGTGGTTCATTACACAGGGTCACTGTTTCGCTCTGTCTGATCAGTAGCTGGGTAGCAATGTCTGGAAAAGCATATTGTTCCTGAAAACATTTATACTGGCCTACAAATAAAACCACCTTACAAGATTTTCCCACATGCATTTTAACAGTGAGTAACTCATGAACACTGGAGTGAAAGGTTACTGATTTATGATACCTGAAAGCTGAAAATCCAAGTTTACTTCTGGTATTAAAATGGGTTTTTCACTTCACAAGGTAACACACCTTCAGTCTGTGCTGGCTTTCCAAGTCTAGCTACTTTCTACTACTGGTTTTTGAACAAGTTTATTCCCAAATCATGTTCAAAAAATAAGAGAAAGGGTAATAAACCAGATAGCAATCATAATACAATTATCTTAAGGTATAATCTCAAGTCCTTCTGACATAAGAAAAATGTTTAAAGCTAAGAATTTCATCCTCATGGGGTAGGAAAAAAATCCCATTTCTTGTGGTTTGCAGGATATTAGATCAAAACAAATAATAGCTTTGTGGTTTATCAGTACTCTTTGCCTTTGCAAGAACAGTAAATACAGCATGAACTGGTCTTTGAGACCCGTGCATTTTATCCCATTCCAGCAACAATGAAATAAAATGAAATGAAAGCACTTTCTATTGTAAACAATCTCTCAGCTTCTGTCTGAAATGCTGTGCCACCTGTGGGCTGGCTAGCAGTGGCTATGGAAGGGGTGCAGGTCTGTACTCTTCAGTGAGCACGCACAGGAGCATGTGCACAAGCACCCCCTAGCATGCCTCTCTCAGGGACAACTGGGGACGTTGGGGACCAGGTGGGCACAACGACTTGTTTGCTGGCAAGCAGTGAGATCCCATCCTGGCTCAGTACAAAAAGCTAATAAGCCAATTTAAAAGTTGTTATTTTTCATTGCTTTTGGTAGTAGCTTCCAAAAGCAAAGTGACACTTCTTGTTTATCTGTATATTAGACAAATAAATGCAGCAATATTGGATTCTTCTGGCAAGAGGGGATATGCTACTTTGCAAAGATTAATGGTATGACAAATGTCTCCAAATGAGGACTGAAAATTGTTGTGTAGACATGGAATTCTTCTTCATCTATTTTTCTCACCATTAGGGTAACTTCAGACTGGCCCAAGCAACTTTCAAGTTTTTGTCAAATTCACTGACTCACTGAAGGGTGAGGAGAACATTAAAACAAAAGTTTTGGCTCTTCCATGTTGAAATATTCTACTTTAGATTTCACTGACATTTGAAGTAAAAGTAATAATATTAAAAAAAGAAAATGTTAGAGGATGAAACATATTTTTTTTTTGGCATGAAATATTTTATCTGGGCTCTTAGTAATAACAGCTTTTTTTTTTCTCCCCTTCCCCCCCTTCCAAAATATTTTGTTGTGTCTTTAAAAACAGAAGGAACAGGGTAGAGACAGAGACCAATGTAAGTCAGTCACATAGTCCTCATCCTAGCTTGCTCCCACCTCAGAGGGCCATGACAACCTATACAGTTTGAGATGTGTAGACACTTAAGGTTTCCTGTCTGCTGCTCCTTCCCTAGCACAGCTGTGAAATTTAATGTTGCAGAGGTATTTGCTAGCAGCATTATCATATGTAACTAAATTTCACCTGCAACAAATGCTTCCTGTTTGAGCGGTCAGAAGGGAAAAGGATATATCTTGAAGAAACAAGCCCATGTAGATAACCTCCCTAAGGTCCCTGAAGGAAGATGGAGACCTCAAGCAGCACTTCACCATAGGAACATGATTTTATGTGATCCCTAGAGGGTCCATCTCTTTCTGTAAACTACAAAACAAAGCCAGGCAGGCTATTCTGCTTAGGCTGCAGCTACCACTTACCATTTCCTAAATTTTTCACTTTCCCACCTGGAAGGTATATTTATGCATCATAAATGTTTAAATACTTTTGATATTTGCCAATTAAAGAGATTTTTTTTAAAAAAAGCAAAACTCGAGCAACAAAAATTGTATCCACTGTGGAGGCTTAACACTAAGAGCAGAAGTGTCCTTTAACATATAAACTATATTCATGAGAAGAGATAAGCTGAGCATGTGAAACATCATCATACATAACTATTTTCTTCCCCTTCTAGCTCACATCCTGTCCCCCTTTTTATTGTCAATCCTGAGGTTGGTTCTGGCTGAAAGTGTGGCTATGTGTCCACTAGGTGTGAGTATGAAAGGGCTCTATTCAAGTCCTTCACTGACTCACAGTCCTTTGTCCTTTGGCAAGAAGTGGACAGAGGTACACTTACTAAATCTCAGGGCAGAGCTTTGGTGCTGATGATCCAGGCACCCAGTGAGTTGCATTAGTCACTGGAGGTCCAAATTCCCTTAAATATCAGTTGTCCCACTGTAGTTTGTTTGAACCAGGATGGAGGAGTGGCACTGTGGGATTACTTCCAAGTTTCTGCTCAGCTGTCTGCACACTGCTGACTCTGGCATGAACACTCTTCACACAGCAGAGGCCTTTTGGAAACATTTTCCTCCCTTTTTGGCACAGGAGACCTGGCAGCAGCACTCGCTGATATCAGCTGCTGCCCTTTCAGGGACAGGCAGATGGCGTGTGAATCCCCTTAACTTCACAAATGGATCTGATGAAAACTACAAGCTCAGGAAAAGCTCTGTTGATCATTGTGCTGCCCTTGCATAGTTTTTAGGACTTCCAATTTCGCAGGGCAGCAAAATCAGATTGCCTTTGAGAAAGGCACAAGCACAATAATGCTCTGCATGCATTGGCCTAAAGAGTGCTTGATTAATGTCAATGAATCTTACTTGAGTCCATTCCAGCTCACACTGGGCAAGGTGGAATATTGCCTAATCCAAGGCTAAATTTAAGGACACTTGTGCCTTCAGCAATTATTATGGCTGATTTGTACCTGTCATTTAATGCACAGAAGTAATGAAAAATAGCACCTGTGCCTGCATCTACATTAGATGACTTGCAAAGGTCAGTTTCTTCACAGCAGTCATTAGCCAACTTGAAAAAAAAAAAAAGGACAAATTTTGCCAAGTAGTGTATCTCTTAAATCTATGTTTCCTTATTCTTTAACTAACATTTCAGTGAAGCTTTAGTTATAGACAAGGCTATGCAAATTGCTCATCTTTATTTTCTCATGTGACCTATAGCTATATTCTTGAAATGAATGTCTGTGTTGGATTCATTCTTGCAGCTCTCAGCACTTCTTACTGATATCTCCTGGTGACAATTCAATCAGTTCCATGACCCTCTGCTGCTCTAACAACATGAAGATCTCTTATGCACTGCAGATGGCCTGTTGACTCCATTAATTCACTGGAACAGTTCCATCTGCTTCACAACAAAACCTACAAAAATATCAAAACAAGCCCCACAATGGCCCCATGTTTTTTCACGCCTCTAGATATTTTTCTCCTGAAACTTTCACATTAAAAAGGACCATCACAAAGTCTTGAGCACACAGAATTTTCTAACGTTTCTTTCTTAACACCTATTAATAATACTAAACTTTATAATGGGCTCTATATAGGAAACAATAAAAGAATCATAAGATATTTAAAAAAAATTAGTTATAGCTTTTCACACTGATAATCAGAGTGATGGGAAACATGCTGTCACTGATCTGGCAGAGAGATGACAATAAAATCATATATTATAATGAAAATATCTTCCTGGAATATATGAAACAGTTAATGACTGTGTTTAGGAAGATGTAAGTGGAAAAATAAGGAAAGTGTGATGACGTATGCTGTTGTGGATATCTCCATGATGAATCACCCAACAGTCTAAAGATTCAGAGGTCACAACCATGGCTGAGGAAAACAGGCATAACTCATAACAGATGACTATGTTCATTTCATCAGGTAATGTTTCCTGCTAATTGCAGGTTTGGTTCTTTGATTAATATTATACTTTTGTATTTTTCTCCAGTAGTGTGCAATAGACAGCTTTTGAAAAAAAAGATGACTAGACAAAGATTGCTGCTTTTGTTGTTTGGCATCATGTCCTATGTAAATGTTAGAATAGTTTTTCTTTCCTTGAATAGGTCTTCTGAACTCTGAAATGTGAAACTCTAAATTTTACTATAAAACTAGTAATGTAATGCTTCATAGAATATGATAATTATCTTCTTATAAAGTGTCAGAAGACAGGAATAGCAATCTTCCTGGGCTTGTAATCTAATATTTTTCATTAAAATTAATTATAAATGTATTAAATAATTACCTTTTCTGATCTGAGTTTTGTTCATTATGGTTATTGTTAATTTGCTACCTGCAGTGCAGAATTTTCTATTTGTATTGAAGACAAGCTGTCATGGCGTCTTACTTCAGCACGCTATTTAAAAATTGCTGACTGAAAAGACAAAGATAAAATATATCCTGCTGCTTTTGCCACTACATATCAAAATACACTTTTTGCATACTGACAAGCTCTCTTACATGAACACATCATACAATCAGTCTAAGGTTTATTTTTTCATTCACTTCATACTAGTAACATAATGACATTTTTTTACATTTTGTTTAAAATAAGTGCCTAAAATTAAGTAGGCAGTCAATAATGGTGACAATCATAAACCACAGAAAGTTCAACTTCTTCTTGGTGTGCTTCATCTTCTGTGTTCTGAATTCTTCCCGCTGTGGTTGTTCTGCATTGCACAAGGGTCATTGAAGATTATTGGTTTGCCTGTCTTACCTATAATCATAGGACACACACCTTTCCTATGTCCTCTGATAGAGGATGCTATTGCTCTCTACTAAATAGATTGGCCCCTTCTCCCCATGCCACTCCCATCTAACAACAGTTGAACAGATATAAATAACACCTACTGTAGTTCTAGTGGCAAAAAATTCTGTACATTCATACCATAGATCCAGGATCAGACCCCAATGATAAGTTTTGGAAGAGTCTCTTTTAATTCTGATTATTTTTCTTTGGGATTTTATTTTTTTGGATTCCATTGAACATGAAGAGTGAGAAAGTTTTTGAAAACTGATACTGTAGCTATAAAGCATTAAACCCCATCAGATATAGCAAAAACTGATATCAATAGCAGCTGTTCCACATTTTGATCATCTGTCACTTATCCTGATTCCTTCAGTCACATTCTGGCATGTGAAAAGACTGAGAGGTATGCTCAGTCCACAAGGACTGAGTACACTAATGCATAGAAGAGAGACAACATTCAGGAATATGACCACTTTGTATGTTATTCCAGGCATGAGAAAGGAAAACCATATATTTTCTGCAAAACTTATTGAAAAATTGCATTCCTGTGCAGACCAAAAGAGGATAAATTCTCCACTAAACTAGGCAGAAAAAAAATAAATGGAACTATTATCAGAGTTGCTTAGGAAATGGTATTCCCATTCAAATATTACAAAAATAAAGAAAAGTTTATTTATATTATTTAATTTAAAGGGGTTTTTTGGTAAAAGATTCAAGGCCTTGAATGAATTTAGGATTTTAAAAAAGCCAATTTTGATTTTTTAAATTAATGAAAAATACCTTGCAAATACTAACTTACATGTAGTTTTAATTTATATATAAACAGTGGCCAGGGAATGCATGGACACATTTTCAGCAGGCATATATAAAGGATAAGTGGTAGCTACTGAAAAAATAAAATGCTTGTAATACTTCATTTTGTTCCATTTTTGCTTGTTGATAAAAGAGGACATCTTTCTCCAGCTGCATGGAGGCAAGAGGGAGAGAGCTGTTTCAGTGCACAATGTTGTAAGACTTACTCAGGGAGTTTTTTTTCTGTCTACATTTTCAAGTAGAAGTCTTGTGTTACAGGAAAGACTAAGAGGGCAAAGATTCATGCCATATATGCTTCAATTCATAGCAATCACCTGCTTACACCTGAAATCAGGCCTTTATTAGCAAACACTCCTAATACCTTCTCTTACATCCCTTTATCATTCACTAGTCATGCTTCACCTTTCCTGGGAGCTCTGACAAATGGTCACAATCAGGGCAAACTTACATGACCACACGATTGTGCTGCACTCAGATCTTCAGCAGTTCTGCAGCAGCCATGCTATAACGCCTTCTTGAACCAAGCCTTATTTCTCCTCCCATTAGATAATACCTGAAAGCTGGAGGCAGATATGAGAGTTCATGTCTGCTCTGAGGTCTCCTGGCTTGATACATGGAGTAGGAAATCTCTAAGTTTTACTTATAAAAGAGTTTGAAATGGTTCAGTACCTGATCCAGAAAGCATATACCATTATTAAGATGCGAAACATGCTTTCACAGTACTGCAATGAACATGATTTGCACTGACAAGTTAAACATATTTTAGCTTGTGTTAGGAAACAAATTGAAAACAGCTTTCAAGAATGGTACTTGCTGCCTTCGTCAACAGACTCTGGCAACTGTGGTCAGTAAATTACACATGAGGAGACCAGTGATTCTGGGACGAGTCAACACCCCAGGTTTTTGAGGTTGTGATATATCATTCTGGGCTTCTGGTACTTTATTTTTTAAATGCTTCTCTAAGGCTGACCCCCTGTTTTTAAGGTAATTATTTTGTTATACTATAGTACAGTATTTACAAAGAGTCCAAATAATTACTCAACTGGTGAACTGAAGGTAATCATATAGTTATAACTCATTAATAGTTTGAAGAAATACTAGATGTCCATTTAATGTTAAGAAGGAACAACTGTTATTTTCTGTTCCAAAAAGGATCTGATTTTGTTTCTTTTCTTTCTAGAAACTTAGTCTTTACGCAGTTTCAAAATACTTCACATTTTTGTAGTATATTCCATCCTAGGTACTTTATGAAGAAAAAACCCCAAAACCCTACAGGTTCATATTCTCGAAAAGTGGGGTGTAATCCTAAGCAAAAGAAAAAAAGAAGTTTTATATCTTTCAAATTTGGGTTCAAAAGAAAGGAATAGAAGAAAAAGGAAAATGAAGGGCTTTTTAGTAGTCCTAACTCACACTGAAAAGAATTGTCTAAATAGCTAAAGACACCTCAAAAGATAATTACATTTCTCCTGTGACATAAAGAAAATTAAACAAGAGACACTGTGGGATAACATTTGACTATGCATTTTCAGTCTGCGAGCATGTACGCACTTGATGACTGTGGTCCAGTTGATACAGACCACACACACATCTGTGACTTAACCAGCACGCAGTGGGAAGTGGAGCCAAAAGAAGGGGTGAATAGTGAGCCTGGTGAGAAGCTGGAAGGGTAGCATTGCTGACAAGAAAACAGAGACAGATATTCTAAGACTTGGTGGCTGAAAAATCATTGCGAAGTTTGAGAGAAGTTTTTTAGCATGGTAGAAGGGAGAGGTTTTACCAGATGAGAGAGTCACTGTTTTCCACCTGGGAAATATTTAATGCAAATTATAACAGCAACATCGTAGATTACCAAAAGTAACAAAGAGCTACCCAAAAGAGTAGAAATTGCACTGTTGCATAAAGGCAGACATAATTTATGAAAACAGATGCCAATTGAATGGTCACTAATAGCAAGTAGTTTTTCTTTTCTAACTTATCCCCCAGCTTGAGCAATACTCAACACTGTTGTTATCTTCAGCTAGAACCCTTGAGAAATAAAAAGCAATTTGTGTAATTTATCTTTTATTGACATAGATTGTGCAATCAACAGACCTGCATTAAGGAATTGTTTTCAAAATTGCATTTATATACAAATAAAATTAGATCAACTAAAAGAAAGACAAGCAAATAAAAAAATAATTCTGGCACTGGAATACCAAAATAGACAAACCTTCTTTGTAAAATTGCAGCCGTAGGTTATGTTTTACTAGAATTAAAAGAACAATTTAACAAAATAATTTTGCTAATTTTGTTTTTCTCAAGAAACAAGACCATCTACCATATTCTTACTTCCATTTTCTACTGCATATCTGGAGGCAGTCTTAAAAAGAAGAAAAAAAAGAACAAAAAATGCCACATTGTTTGTTTTTATTGCAGAGTTGGAAGAGGGGACATCATTCTAAATTAAAGATATACATATTATTGTGGATTTTTGTATAAAGCCACAAACATCATAAATGATTTTTTTTCTCAAAATAAAATACAATCTGATGCAATGAAAGTTATGTTTATTAAGAATTACTATCAGAGTTCAAAAAATAAAGAGCAATTTTGTCTCCCAGACTGAAAAATCAGTTTCGCACAAATGTGCTTCCTGTCTCTGAAACATAATAGGGGAAAGTAATGAAAAGAAAAAAAAAAAAGCAGCATTATCTGCACAACTATTATCTGAAGGTACAAAACAAGCTGCACCTTTTACTGTGTTTGAGTGTTTGAAGAATATTTTATTGTGATTAAATTTAATCTGAGCAAAAAGAAAACATTAAAAAAAGTGTCTACAGGCTTTTTTATCTCTTTTAAATCTACTTTGTACTTTAATGTGTATACAACTATACCATTTCCTAATGTGCATACTTGTTTTGGATGCACTTACTCATTCAATATAGCTAAACAGCACTTCATATTAGTTTTATTTGTTGAATACAAATATTATGGCTAAATATCTGTGCTTCTGGAAACAGGGATGTGAGACTAATCATCGCAGTTCCTGTATCTGGCATAATTCAGCTCTCATATGTTAACTCTGTAAATCTTAGAACAGTTTCTTTTTTCCCTCTTTTTCTTCTATAAAGCAAGAATATAATTGCCATTTTTATTCCCTGTTCCATAATAGCTGTCATTGGGTAATGGAGGAATCAATCAAACATCTTTTCTTCATGCCCCTGCAGCAATAGAACTTTATTATTTTTTACTCCACTGACACTGAGAAGCCTGAATCAATATTGACAAAACATCAAATCTTTTTGAAAAGTTTAGCTACAATATTTCTCAAAACTTAACCATTTCACAGCTGTCATAAATAAAAAAGGGTGAGGCACCAATTATTTTGCTTTCAGGCATACAAGTCCTTAACATAATTCACAGCCCGGAAAGGTATCTACAGTGACAATGCAGTAATGACACAATACGAAGATTTCAGTGCATTGCACCCACTAATACTTGTGTTATTAAGTGTGCTTACAGTCTCTCTTCCCCCCAACTTCTCTTCTCCCCCTGCTCCCAGTTGTGTCACTACTGACACTACTGCCCATATCTGAACCTATCTTACTGGGAGGACTGAAAGTCAGAAATTCCAAGATGAAATGCTTTTTGAATCTCTTCCTGTATAATTCCTCTAGTATCCATTAACTATGAAGTTGCTTTCAACAGTGTATGTCACACTCTATAGGAAGAAGTGGCAGTGATGAAAACAGCCACACACAAATTTGCCAGCATGTCAGCTATGAATAGCCCTCAAAGGGGATGTTATGCATCTACAGTACTCTTACAAACTTGTTGGAGCTTGTTCTACAGGTCAGGAGTAATGACAAGAGAGATCACTGCATCTGAACCCCTGCAACATCATCTCTTTGTAACAAGGTGACTATGTTAAACCTCTGCCCTGTGGGACCTTCAGTACAACCCATCCTGTCTGTGCTGCATTACCTGGTGCTCTTCACAAATGTATCCTTACCATTTAGAGAAGTAGTAGTAAGCCAGATTACTTTTTCTGGTCACTGACTTAGACAATCTCTTGAAAAGTTCCACACAAGCACCTCCTGTTTAACTTGCTAAGGTCTAAAACAATCAGTCAAGTAAGTGCCATCTCCTATGCCATGGGAAGAGCACTTGATCAACGGACAGGAACACTCAGACACGTGCACAAACACATACATCCAGATATTTAACTGATTGTGCATTTATAACACAATCAAAGGAGAATGTGTTGGGCATGTGGTATATTCAGATGCAAACATTATAATAAAATGTGTATATATGACCATCAGGCACAGTGGAAACATACACGCTCCTACTCTATAATTCAAGGAGTTGATCTGCCTTGCGGTAGCAGTGTGTACATTTGTTCAAATAATGTATACATACAATTTTTTTTTCCTGACTGGAAGGAAGAGTAGGAACTGAAGTTTTCTTGTATGGAGTCATGGACCTTTTATTTGTTTCTTTATCTAGGACTGGTACAAAATATTACTTGTCAAAACTCCCAGGCAGGTCTAGTTTGTACAAAGCAAGTGACAAAGCCAGAAAAATATTACACATTCAGCATGCTTGTAAACTGCAATGTCTTAGCTTACACATGTGTATTTGCAAAGGTTAACCAATATATTTTCAGTCAACAAATACATAGAGAAGACCCCAGGTATTTTTAAAATAATTTATGATCTGCATTAATGTACATATTTTTACAAGTGTATGTCATTGGAGTATCTACTACTGTGTCCATTTTCTTCATGGCCTCCCAAAATTGAGAACATCAGTAGAAAGGTACTCTTTCCCTAGATTGGGACTATCTAAACAACAGAGTCCTCCAAACAGAATGGCATGTTATTTCAGGTATGTGTAAATATGTACATATACATATGATAAATTAACACTCAAGGGAAAACACTAAGGTTTCCATGGAAATACATCATGTCTCCTTTCACTAGGCACAGTGTGCCAACAGTTCTTTTACTTGCAATATAGACCAAAACCTGACCTTACATCAGCAATGCCAACAAAATTTTGTCTGTATCCAGTTCTCTAGAAAAACTCCTATGTGTTTTGAAGGACTATGTCCTGAACCTGTCAAATCCTTGTATTCCTGACAAAGATATTTCCGAATCTGTCCTGTTTCATTCTCAAAAGGTAAATAAAGCAGTTTCTCTAAGTCTAGAATTAACTTATTAAAGTAAATGCTACAAAGGCAGCTTAGTAACCTGTGAATAAGGTTTACTTTTTAGACTGGGCAGCACAAGAATGTGCTTTCAACCATTCTTTAAATTGCTCTCTCAAGTAGTATTGACTGTTATGTAGCATACTCTTTCTTAGCTGAGATGTTTTCATCCATTGCTGGTTAATTTTCTCTGCTGGTTGTTATCAAACTTATATTTACTATGGTAACAGAAATGTAACATAATTTCACTTGCTTAAAATGCAGTATCATACATTATGAATTAGTAATAGCTACCTTCTCGTTTTGCCCCTTCATTTACTGCATGCCCAAAACCAGTATGAAAAATTGCAAATTACTGTCTTTCCCAACACCACCAATTTTTTAAATCCATACAGATGACATCTATTCTTAGTCATGTTGGTGATTTTAAATAAACATATAAAGCTTTCCCCTGTGGAAGAAAGATAGTAAGTTCTAAAACAATACTGAGGGTAACTGAAATTGTTGCAGTGATATTTATCATACATTTGCAAATCAAGAAAAAGTACTGAAAAGTATGACTTCATACAAAGTAGAAAAATTTCCCTTTTATTTCATAAACCACAACAGTATTTATGACCCTCCTTAACTGAATTATAATTACGGTATATAAACATTATCAAGCAGTATTTTAAAAGCCTTAGGATCATTTGGCACAGAGAGCATTTTCACTTTTTCCTTATCACTGAGATAAAGGAGTTCATACAGTTGTTTGTGCTGCCTACATATATATAGTATGTATGTATATAGAGAGTAAGCTTGTAAAATCTTATTAGTTAATGTATAGCTAAACATTATTCAATATGTAACATATTGAAAAGACTGCTTGCCTCTATATAGGCATGCTGAGCAACAGCATGAAGAAAAATGGGCAGGAGAGTTAGATAGCACTGTGCTTGAGAGTTGTATTCTAGACCCACACGTTTCATGTGTTTGATGAGGCCACAACTTTTTCCATGATAAGGTCAACAAGTCACATATTCAAGGCAGAGCATTCAAAACCAAAGGGTGGTCCGGATAAATCAGCAAAGTGGGACTCAGGAGAGCCAATACTGGGATAGCCTTAATAGATGACCTTGGGGAAGTCACTTAGTAGGTTTCTGCTCTAGTTTTAGAACTTCAGAATGAAGGAAGAAAATAAATTGACTTTATTTCTTCCATCTTTGTCTGCATTCTGGGGTAGAAATTGTAGTTATTTAATATTTGCAGAAGAACAAACACAAGCAGATTGTGTCCTTGGCTGTATCATAGCAATGCTACAATAATTTAATTACTACTCAAGAAAAGAAGTATAAAGCCACCCATTTTGTTAAAGTAACAAGTTAAAGCTGCTGTCACAAACACTAGTTTAAATTATGCTAAAATTTGCACTACTGTTTCTGCCTGAAAGGTCAGTCATTAGAAAGGAAAGTCTTAAAAGGCATAGCAAACCATGCGATTCACAAGTAATTAACAATAATGGTGATGTAGATAAGGTTCCCTATAATAAATACAAGTATAATGTGAAAAAGAGTTGTGAAAGACAATAAAAAAAGATTAAACCAAACAGGGATATAAATAAAGAGCATATAAAAGAGATACCACAATTAGCAGATCTTGATGCCATTTTGCTTGTGTGTCTGAAAACATAAATTGTTTCATAAATGGAAAAAGTAGCATGATTTAAGCACTTTTGAGGCAGAAAACTCATTTAGCTATTTTATGAGGTAAAGACACTTACTGTAAATCTTTTCTACACTTGTAGGAGGGCAATATAAATTGCCTTGATAAGATACGACTGATTTAAAATACACTTCTTTAACAGCACTGGCTGAATATAAAACACCTTATAACTGGATGTGGTCTGACTTCTGAAACTAGGGATATATCAGAATGCACAAGCATTTGAAATCTTTTTATTGGTGAGAGCAAGGGGGAGAAAGCGTGAAGAACTTTTCTAGAATACTAACCTATTTCATATTCCCATAATCATTGGATAAAATTACAGAAGGTCATTTCAAATATGGCTAAAGGCATCAAAAAGAATTCTCCAGTACAGTGTTAGAATGTAGTGAACCTCTTTACAGCATATATTTATCCAAAACAGAGGCCTATGACACCTATAAATTATAGGTATAGTCATCAGGACAGCTTGCTTTAAACCCAAATATAAATGCACTGGGAAATAAAACAAATCACGGTATGCATCTGGGAAACAACACCATGTACCAGTACAGGCTGGGGGCTGACCTGCTGGAGAGCAGTGTAGGAGAAAGGGACCTGGGGGTCCTGGTGGACAGGAGGATGACCATGAGCCAGCAATGTGCCCTTGTGGCCAAGAAGGCCAGTGGCATCCTGGGCTGCATTAGAAAGGGGGTGGTTAGTAGGTCAAGAGAGGTTCTCCTCCCCCTCTATTCTGCCTTGGTGAGGCCACATCTGGAGTATTGTGTCCAGTTCTGGGCCCCACAGTTCAAGGACATGGAACTGCTTGAGAGAGTCCAGCGCAGAGCCACTAAGATGATTAAGGGAGTGGAACATCTCCCTTATGAGGAAAGGCTGAGGGAGCTGGGTCTTTAGCTTGGAGAAAAGGAGACTGAGGGGTGACCTCATCCTTGTTTACAAATATGTAAAGGGTGAGGGTCAAATATGTAAAGGGTGAGGAGCCAAGCTTTTTTCAGTAATGACCAATGACAGGACAAGGGGCAATGGTTGCAAACTGGAGCATAGGAGGTTCCATGTGAATATCAGGAAAAACTTTTTCACTGTGAGAGTGACAGAGCACTGGAACAGGCTGCCCAGAGAGGTTGTGGAGTCTCCTTCGCTGGAGACATTCAAAACCTGCCTGGATCCGTTCCTGTGTGACCTGCTGTAGGTGACCCTGCTCTGGCAGGGGGGTTGGACTAGATGATCTTTCAAGGTCCCTTCCAACCCCTAGAATTCTGTGATTCTGTGATTCTGTGATTTTGTACCACTGTGATGGCATAGCCAGGCATAGCATGACAACACTTATGAATAAGTGTGTTATGTAAGCATGTGACCACCAAAGGAGCAAAGAAAGATGGGTGTAGTGACACATATGAGGTATCCAAGTAACTGAAAGTTGCAAGATAAAGATGATAAGCACAAGGGACTACAATTAGGCAGTTCATACTGCTAAGAGCAAAGGATGACTGGCAACAGAAAACATTAGAAGATAAATAGTGTGGGGAGCATATGAAATCCCCTCTTTTGATAGTATAAAACAATCAGATAACAGCAAGGAAAATCTGAGAAGACAAGCCCACCTACGTTTTGACTTCTGTCACTGAGGAACTCCCAAAGCCCAAAAAACTGGCAACTAAGAACCACCAGGGACTTCAGCCATCAGTTCAAACAATATGGCATCATGGTGGTGTGTCCTCACAGCTGGTTTAAGGTGTAAGGCAAACAGTTTTGTATAGTGATGATAATTAGTTACATGTAGAAGTGACAAGAAGCAAGAAAAGTGCTGTTAACAAATTAATTTAATAAAGTTTTATCATTTAAAATTTTCCAGTTTTGACAGTCTTAAAAACACTCCCATCAAAGCAATTTCAAATTCCCTGGTACATATGTGTATATACATTCAGGTGCAACACATGTAAGTGAAGGTGTCTCCCCCTAGGAAAAAAAATAATTTTTAACTGTTATTTATCCACGAGATCCACATCTTTCATAAAGGCTATAGGAGTGAAATATATTTTTGTTTCTTCAGATGAAGTATAACAATAAGATAGGTGGGTAGTGAGGTCTGATAATGTGAAAGTTTGTATTTCAAAGTAGATTTACTTTTCAGCCACCCTCTTCGTTGACTCCAGTGCTTTGTTTCATACTCCAATGCTTGAATCCTACCCTCAGTCGCAGTTACTATAAAGTCATGTACTTTAAATTACTCTGGTAGAACAACACTTATTTAACCCATCTAAAATTCTGGTTTATTTTTTCTGATAAAAACAATAAGCAGTTAGACACCTAGACACTCATTATCAATCTTCACTATAGGAATCATTTAAGATATGGACACTTCAGCATTAGCACAAGTTTAAAGCTTGAAGCAGTCCCTGAAAAACGGGTTTATTAGTTAAAATGTCATGTGAGTATGGAGATTATATTCCACATCATTGTATAGTATTAAAGATAATAGAATAAAACTGCTGAAGAACAGTAAGACTAGGTTTAATGAGTAACAACAGAAAGGAAGGAAATAGATCATAGGGACTTTTTTAAACAAATATGTAAAACTTCAACTCTTTTGTATGCACTTTGCTAGTTGAAAGGACATTGGCTTCATTTTTATAGCACGCCTCCTCTGATACAAATGTTCTCCTTTTGCAGAATGAAGGTGTCTGAAGGGAAGTTTTGCTTAAGGAGGAGGCGCGGGGGCGGGGGCTCGGGACGCCGGACAGCAGAGCCCTGCCCGGCGGGAGAGCCGCTGTGTCGTACGAGCCTTGCGGTCTGAAACACAGAAATTAAAATCCTGGCCATCATAAGCGCTGCCGGCTAAAGCGTAGGCGGGATGCGAGGCGGGTGGGGAGGACTGCAGGAGAGTTTCGCTGGGGAAGCCGGGAGCAGGGGCCGGCTCTGCCGTGCGCGTTGTGCAGGCGGGGAAGGGGCGCCGCGACAACGAGAGCTGCTGTGCTGGCGCCCCGTGTTCCCGGGTGCCCGGGGCTGCGGAGGATGCTGGGGTGTTGGGACAGCATGCCTTAAGTCCCTCGATTTAAAAAACACCACCACCACCCAAAATAAAAAAAACACACAACCAAACCCAAAAAAACCCAAAACCCCCAAAACTAAACAAACCAAAAAAACACAACAAAAAAACCAAACAAAACAAACAAGCTGAGGCTGACAGAGGGGCCGGCTCTCCGCCCCCGGAACTGCACTCAGAGCTGCTTCCCCTGCTGCTTCCCGGCCCCCCTCCCCNTCCGCCCCCCCCTCCGCCGCTCGTCCGCTTCCTGCGCGCCTCCTCCTCCTCCCCCTGCGAGCTCTGCGGTTCATTTCCTGGGCAGCATTGCCATGGTATGAAAGGAGCTGGGTAGGCTAGGCTGAAATACTATGCTTATCAGTTTAAGGTTTCACATGGCATGGTACACAAATAGCAGTAAGAAGACTTCTGAAGAAAGTAGAATACTCCAAAACAGTCAGTACTTGTAATGAAAAAAAAAAGGATGGGAGGGGTATAAGTTCTGTTTTGGTGTAAACTCACCATGAAAAGTTGCTTGTATTTGGTACTCTTGTAAGTTAATCAATACATTCCGGATAGCCATTTTTTGGAAAAATATATGCTGTTGAAAACATGGGATGTTCTTCCTACCTAATAAATCAAAATCACAGTATTTTCATTAGAAACAATCGTAAGCAATAATAATTAAAAAAAGATCAAAGGTGAGTACTTTGGTCAAGGACCAGCTATCAAAAAACAGAACACCTCTTATCTAGGGAGTCCTGAATCACCTTATTCTGGTTTGCTTATTATGCAACAGATAGTGTTGTGGGATATTTTATTTACAGTAATGGAGATAACCTTAATTTTGAAAGGGATATTTATTAGCTTTAGAAGCATAACACTCGTGTACAAACCACATACAAAACCCCAAGAGTGTTACAGGCTTCATGTTCACACTTCCCTTTCTAAATGTTGTTTTCAAATATCCTCACTGAATCATCTGGTTTTGATGATTTTGCTCAATGTCCCAGGAGAAAGTCTACTACATAAGGCTTCTACTTCCCTTCATGAACCTACCTACTTCTATCTTACTGACTTACTTTGAACTGTGAAACCCCAATTTCATTTGATATCCTATGCAAAATAAATCAATCTACTCAACTTCACTCTCTACAAAAATCTCATATAAAACTCATTGAAAATAGACTCACCCATCTATTAAATTGAAATGAGAAAGAATAAAAGGATACAGGTCTTTATAGAGGTCTACAGGTCATCTGGTGCAGCTTGTATCTGATTCATGCCATTTATTTTGACTGCTTATGACAAGATCATATTTTTCTTTGTATGCTGTATAGCACTGAGTACTTTACAAAAACAAACACAAAGACTGTTTTAAATTCAATGCTTTGGAAGAAGCTAGGGAGTGCTTCCATAAATATAAAACCAATTCTTGGGTTATATTCAGATTATCAGGTATTCTTTGAGACAGAAGATAAAGCAGAAAAATGATTTGAATAGCATTCACAGAATCACAGAATCTAAGGGGTTGGAAGGGACCTCGAGTGATCATCTAGTCCACCCCCCCTGCCAGAGCAGGGTCATCTAGAGTACATCACACAGGAA
This sequence comes from Aegotheles bennettii, assembly GCA_013398125.1. NCBI lineage: Eukaryota > Metazoa > Chordata > Aves > Caprimulgiformes > Aegothelidae > Aegotheles > Aegotheles bennettii. The sequence goes on along the minus strand of VZRW01009947.1, from coordinate 186,579 downwards.
CTTGTGATGGCTTGCCTAAATTAATTTTTACTTGTCGTGGCTTGCCTAAATTGTCTTGTCGTGGCTAAATGTCTTGTCGTGGCTTGCCTAAATTAATTTTTACTTGTAGCTTAAAAGACCCATGCACTTCTGGATGTGGTAACAAGGAATTGAGAATATCTTTCCATTTCTTCAGAGATATTGTCCTGCTTTGAGCCAGGACAGAACTAGTTTTCTTTTAGTAACTTTACTTTTCAGTTAAGTCTCTTCCAAGTAACTGCACTTGCTGAAATTAATGACACATTTTTCAGTCAGTGTCTGCTTCTAGGAATGATAATGCTTGATGTTTATAATTACTGCTGGAGAATGGTATGCAGAACTGCTTGGTTCTGCAAAACATCTTATGTTCCAGAACAAAACGGAGGAAAAGGGGCCACACCTGCAATCCTCCTGCAGGGAGGAGCGGACTGGACAGGTGACCAAAACTGATCAAAGTATTCCATCCCATAAGCATCACACTTGGTATAAATCTGAGGGATAACGAGGGTCAAGCTCTCTTCATCCATGGTCGACATCCTGGGCGGACTCTGTCCATTTTGTTTGCCTTTGATCCTGATCCGTGTGTTCCTGCCTTCAGCTCCTGTCTGCCACTGACTCCAGAAGCCGAGTCCAAGACTTTCTCAGGGCCACTTTGCAGCCTCAGGAGTGACATGAGCATTACTGGGGGGGAGAGCATGATACTGGTTTTGTATATATTTACATATTGTTGTATATATTTGTATATATTTCATTATTTTCTTTTCCATCATTACTGCTTCACTAAAACTGTGTGGTTTAGTTTCCAATCCGTAAGTTTCTCTCCCTTATTCTCATTCCTTTCCTTTTCTGGGAAGGGAGAGAGGCAATAGAGAGCATCTGTCATTCATTCAATTGCCAGCTCAGTGTTAAACAGTGACAGATTTATTGGCACCCAATATGCAGCATGAGCTCATTAGTTTGAGTCCAGGCTCAAATTCTGACTAATTGCCTGAATAGTTTGAATTCCAACTTCAGTGGGAGCAGACACGGATAGCTCGGTTGAGAGTTTATCAGAAGTTTTCTTTTGAGAGTCCCAAGGGGTTGAAAATTAAACAGACAACTCACATCATGTCATGAGTCAGTATAGAGATAGTCTTGGCCACCTTTCTGGTTCAGCAATGTCCAAAGCCAAGTGGATGGCTTTTACCTCTGCAAATTGACTTGATTAATCTTTTTTTTTCAGCTGCTTCTACAACTCGTCGTGTAAGATTCCAGACATCAGCTTTCAACCTCCAGTGTTTTCCTACAAGACAGCAGGATCCATCAGTGAATAGAAGCATACCATTTCTCATCCTCAGGTAGATCATCATATGGTGGGGCTTCCTCAGCCTGTTTCACCAACTCTTCTGATGGCATTCCAAAGTGTTTGCCTTCTGGACAGTCTGTGATCACTTTTACAATTCCTAGACAATTGGGGTTTCCTACTCGAGTCCACTGTGTGATTAATGCAATCTATTTACTCCGTGTAGCATCGGTGGCATGATCAGTAGAAGAAACTTTATCCTTAAATATCCATCCCAGTGCTGGCAATTAGGGTGCCAGGAGGAGCTGCTCTTCAGTACCAATCAGTTCTGAAGCAGCTTGAACTCCCTCATATGCTGGCAATATTTTCTTTTCAGTTGGAGTATAGTTGCCTTCAGATTCTTTGTAGCTTTGACTCCGAAATCCTAGGGATCAACCTCGAGTATCCTCTGGTGCTTTCTGCCAGAGGCTCCAGGTAGGACCATTGTTCGTAGAGCACTTTTTTTATGCCTGGTCCTGTTTGAACTGGTCCAAACGCTACTGCATGCACAATTTCTCGTTTGATTTGTTCAAAAGCTATTCAGTCTTAAGGACCCCATTTAAAATCGTTCTTCTTTTGGGTCACCTCCTAGAGAGGTTTCACAATCTGACTGTAACCAGGAATATGCATTCTCCAGAAACCCACAGTACCTAAAAAGGTTTGAGTTTCATTTTCTTTAGTTAGTGGGGACATAGCTGTTATTTTGTTAATAACTGGGATCTGGCAACATCTATCTTGCCATCTAATTCTGAGGAACTGTATCTCTCTTGCAAGTCCCTTGACCTTGTTTCTTTTTATGGCAAACCTGGCTTTCAAAAGAATTTGGATAATCTTCTGGCCTTTCTCAAAGGCTTCACCCGTGTTATCCCACACAGTGATGTCCTTGATGTACTGCAGACATTCCGGAACTCCACCCTTCTCCAGTGCGGTCTGGATCATTTCATGGCAGATGGTCAGGCTGTGTTTCCACCCCTGGGGGGCAGTTAATTCCAGGTGTACTGGACACCCCTCCAGCTGAAAGCAAACTGTTGCCTTCACTCTGCTGCTAAAGGAATAGAGAAAAATGCATTAGCAATGTCCATAGTGGCATACCACCTGACTGCCTTTGATTCCAGTTCATACTGAAGTTCTAGTATGTCTGGTACAGCAGCATGCCATTGTGACATAACCTCATTCAGGCCATGATTGTCCACTGTCAGTCTCTACTCTCCATCAGACTTTTTCATTGGCCATATAGGATTGTTGAAGAGTGAGTGAGTCCTAATGATAACTCCTTAGCTCTACAGTTGAAAGATCAGATTATGGATGGGGCTCATAGAGTCTCAGTTGGTGCGATATCGTTGTCAATTTGCCATTGAAGCAACAATTAGCGCCTGCTATTTCTCAACTTTCAGCAACCCCACAACAGAAGGGTTGTCTGAAAGACCAGGCAAAGTATGCAGCTGTTCAGTGTCCTCAGTCTCTACAGCTGCTATTCTAAGGGCCCACCCCTTTGGGTCCCTGAAATATCCTCTCTTGAGGTAGTCTATGCCAAGGATGCATGAAGCATCTGGGCCAGTCACAATAGGGTGCATTTGCCACTTTTCCCAGTGGGGCTCGTTTTGACCTCCACAACAGTCAGTCTTGACACCCCCTATCACTCCAGAAATGGTGATGGATTCTGCCCCTTTATGATTCAATGGCATTAGGGTGCACTGTGCTATTGTGATTCTAACATACCAGGCCATCAAATCCACACAGTCCAATAAATTCAGTTGTCCCTCTTCTTCTCTTAGCTGGAGGCAGGGCACCTCTAATTTTGAGCACATGCATAGTACCCATTGTCACCAAATGGTTTTTTGGAGCTTACATTCCTCATACTCTTACCTGATGTACAGGGATCTTGAGCCCATCTATTCTGATTGGATTTCCTCTCCATAACCATGTAGGAAAGACCACAGGGCTCTTAGTAGCATGTTCGGTTTCTGTCAACTCTGCCTCATAGGAGGGCATCTCTTCCTAACGGCTCTTCCCCTATGGCCCCCTTGCCCTATAGGGAAAGAGTAGGGTCTATTCCCTGTGCTATTCAGTATCTCAGTTACTTTTTCTACAGCTGAGACAAAGGCCTGATAGGGATTAGAGACAGTATCTGCATACTGTCATACTCTGTGAACCACTTCACGAACAGTTGGTATGAGTATGCCGTCATCTCATACCATTACTGACAATGTACAGAAATATATTGATGGTACATTCTGCACAAACTTCTGTAGCATAGGCTTATGGCATGGTATTTCATCAGGATCTACAACCTGACAGTCATCACCATAAATCACATTTCTCACAGCTAATTCTCTCAAATACTTGATAGCTTCTTCAAGAATGGTTGCTCTGCTTGGCCAGCAATTAATATTGCCTTTATACGGATACCTGTCCTTTACAGCTGACAATAATAGCTTCCGTAAGCTGTTAGTTTCTGCAGTTTTCCCAATCACCTTATCAATACCAGCATCTCTGGCCAGCGATCCCAACTGCCTGGCTTCTTTATCATCCAATTCCATGGTATCAGCCCCATCATCCAAGCATCAGAGCAACCAGGTGAGAAGTGACTCAGTGTCACGACAGCCAAAGTCCTTTCTCAGAATATGCAAGTCTCTCATAGACAATGATTGAATAATTACTTCTGGTTCTTATTCCTCCTTCTCAGATGACTCTGACTGAGAAGGACCTGCTCCCTGATTTATTTGAGGAGGATATTTTCCAGGGTCTTTTAAAAAAGAAATCATTCCAACACCTGCTGGAGAAGGTACATTATCTGCTTGAGAAGGACTAGCTTTCTCATCGTCGTCAGGAGGATTTTCTCCCTGATCTTGGCCCTCCTCTGGTGAAGTTTTGGAGATTTTGCATGGGGATAAGGACTAGGAGCTGACTTTCTCTTTTTCTTTGCTTTGCTCCTAGTCACAAATTCAACCTGTACCTTCTGGATTGAGTAGGAGTGGCCATAGTAACTGCAGCAGTAACAGCAGTGCTTGATTCCTGAATTAGAATAGCAGCAGTGCCTGTTGGGGGTTTGCAGTGACTGTGACAGCCACAGCAGCAGCACTCTTTCTTCTGAGTCAGAGTCGTGTCAGTGACTGTCACAGGGGTTGCAGTAGCTGTCACAGGAGCAGCAACGCTCGCCTCCTGTGCCGGGGTAGCGGCAGTGCCCTCTTTACAAACGACAGTGCTCCGTTTACAAGTGGCAGTGCTCACTCTCAGAGTTGAGGTGGTTGTCTTATGTCTCCACAGTACCTGAAAAGCATTAATAAGATTTAGCAAGACATTCCCTAGTAACATAATGCCATTTTGATCAAAATCTGGTGGATGCAACTCTAGAGAAAATAGAGAGAGATAATTTCCCAAGGTAAAACTGAAAGTGTAATTACCAACAAAGTTTGTTATGTCCACACAAAAAATCACTGCAAAACGTACTGCAATACAGATCATTATTAGAGACCATATCACAACTATGACTCTCATCCAGTGCTTACCATTGATAAACCACAAAACAACACCAAGGCCAGCTAAACAGTAACATATCGCATACCCTACTTGCCACATATAGGGCAGCAGAGTGGTAAATAACTGTAACCATGACAGATATGAACATGAAATAATTAAAATATTTCTAAAGGTATTGATAAGATTTATATGTATGTATGCATATATATGTATGTATGTGTACATATGCATATACACACAGAGCAAAAAGGGTACAAGCTTTATATATACCCAAATCCATACACAAATATAAGACTAAAGCATGTGTTTGGAGTGCTTAATACAATCATATAATCAATCTCCCTGGGATTCCTCTTACAGAAGACATCAAGTTTTTCTTTCTTTTAATGCAGAAAGTTACAAATTTAGAGCAACAGATGTTCTGGGCAACTGTTTAACCATCAGGGTACAGCGCTCTATTTTCTGTCTTTGCATGGTAGTACCATTTTGGATATAGTAATCTATCCATAGAATTATTGAGGCAAAATTTGAATCCCAGCTTTGTTTCCCAGATGACTCCATGACAGAAAATCAATGTTTTTCTGTAGCTGTTTTTTTGGTGTTACTATAACATAAACAATGCTATATGGAGAAAAAAATATAGCTGCATTTATTTGTGGACAGGAGTTTACAGAATGTGACACAACATCAATATAACACAAGTATTACCCTGATGTACTTGTACTAACAAGGCCTTGCTATATTGCAGTTCTAATTTAGAGAAGATCACACACATTATAAAGAAATAACTTACTTTACTAGGTTTGTTTAATTTTATTTTGTTTTGGGATTTTTTTTTTTAATTTGATGAAATATCAGCATGTCAAAGTTGTTTTGTTTTTGTTTTTGTTTTGTTTTGTTTTCAGCTTTAATAAAGATATTAGCTTTATAATGGATAGAAAAATCTATATAAAAACAATTCCAGGATATTTTCCTTGAAAAGTTATTTTCTGATGAAAGTCAAAATTGGAAATTAAAAGATCAGCAATAGATTATCAACCTGAATATATATGTACATGTTAGGGTATGAGATATCTGAAATAAAAAATTCTGTAAAATTAAAGTAGTGCAGCAGGGAGTATTTAATTGGAAAATTACCCATCTAGAAATCAAAGGGGGTTTTAAAATAAATCAACAAACTGTCATCACTCAGTTCCTTTATGGAACTGGCAGATTAAATGAATCAGCATAGCTGCATCTTATGTGTAACCTGGGTTTAGTCTATAGACTGACATAAATTATTCTATCTTATATTGGGTCCCAGCTAAAACCTGTAGAGTTCCCTCTTGAAAAATAATTGAAAGAGATGGTGAAATTAGATGAATACAAGAAAGATGAATCCTTGCTCAGTGGTCTTGAAATATAGAAGATAGTATACAGATAACTATTGCAAAGATTTTTCAGATTACTGTATCATAAGTATACATTCATCAGTATATAATAAAAACACTCAAAGATAAACTTTTTCCTATTTATTTGAATGTAGATAAGGCTATTGTATCTTCAAAGTCTATCTATTTGTTTTTTTTATTACATGGGGGTAAGGATTTTCAAGCTTATATATTTTCATAATGTTTTCTCTATTCTACAGCATGTCATCTTTTAACTTGTCTTTTGAATTATATTTTTGATCATGCAATGTGTACTGAGTGGAATTTAAATGAATTATCTTTATTTGAGCCCGGTCTAGTTCAATTACTATTCATCAATACCTGCTGCCTAGTTTTGAATAGTGATTTATTCAATGAATCCTCAAAGAGTTTATAAACAGAAACACTATGTGACAGCTGATTTTATTTTTTTTAGAATCCACATTTAGTGGATTCTTAGTTGAACTATCTTTAACTCATTTTAGTGTATGATAAGAATTAAACCTCTGCTACTTTAAAGTATCTCCACCATATTAAAATAAAGAAAGCAAATGAGAAGAAAGAACTTGCCTGTTTTTTTCCTAATCCCATACCGTATAATGTCTTGAGGGTAGTGCATGCTGGAACACCTCTGAAATGCCAGAGCAAGGAAGAATGTAATAGAACAACTTGCAAGAGACACTGCTAATATGTTTGGTGAGAGAAGGCCATTGGGAATGAAGAGCAGATCCTCGTTCATGAAACAAAAGGACAACATAAAGGAAAAGCAGCAGAACCTGGTGAGAGAGAAAATAGAGAACTAAATAACAGACAGCAGATCACAAACTCCCTGGATAAGAGTCTTAAGCTTCAAGTCCATGACTGAATTTAATTTCACAAATTAAGGTATTAAAAAAGTGGTAAATGTGGCACTCTAAAGAAATACCATGCTTGTTTTGAGATAGAATCTGACGCTTTATGCTTTACTGATGCTGTATTATATTTTCTGTTTTCACATGAGAAAATGCTGAAGGGCCTTCAAAATAAATTATAAGTAAACATCACAACATTTGTCATAATTTCAGAAGAAAAGCAAAAAATGCCAGGAAATGTGCAAAAGTTCAGACTTTTATTTTACAATGTGGGATGTTTCAATTTACTTCAGCTTGTTTTCAATTCCTTTTATGTTTTATGTACATCATGCAGAGTAACATGTATGCTTCTATTGTGTTTGGTTTGGAAATTTTTGTGAGGGAAGGTTAAATAGGTTAAATTTTCTCATTCATGAGAAAATTACAAAACTCAGTCTGAAAAACTGTTGACTCTTTATGAAAGCACAAAATGTCTGAAATGTACTGAGAAATCAAATAAGGAAAACTTAAAATAATAATTCTTTCTCTTTTTTGTAATTAAATAACTATATTTTACTGATACATAACAGATTTTTATATGTGTGTCCGTCATTTGTCTTCTTTTCCCACAAAGATCACCTGAACCATTATGTTTGTCCTCTCTAGACCACACTGGGGTTAACAAGAGATGTAACAGACCAATGCTTCTTTGATACCCAAGTTGGTCACTTGGGTGCAGCTTCTCTCCAGCATAGGACATATTTCTGTTGTGAGTCAGAAAATACAGAGACAATGTTCTTTAAGAAGTATTTAAAAATAAAATGCACACCAGCTTGTTACAGCTTTCAGAGTTGCCTTTCCTCTGACCACATCTCATTTCCACTAGGAGGCTAGAGAGGAACTTGAGAGAGACCCTTCTGGAGCACTTTTTCCCCAGAACCTGTTCTCTGTTTTTTACCATTAATAAGTCTGATCTGAGCATATTTTTTTTTTATGTTAATGCTACAACACTCCTTCTTTTGTGTGCTTAAGCATGAATATTTTAAAATAATATTGATCTGAGGGGGTATTTTCATTGCTAGCAGAAGTACAGATCTCTAATTTCAGTGACTTAAACACTTAAAGTTTAGTGGAGCAAGATCTGAACTCTTCACCCTCTCAAAGGATGCCTCTAATTATCATTTGATAGGAAGGGCATCAAGAGAGATGAAGTGTTCATAACCCTTGCTCAGTATTAACATTTGTGGAACATCCCTTTCTTCCTCTTCTCAATCCAAATTTTTCAGCCTGTAATTAAGAAGAACATTCTCACTCAAGTCTATGAGAATTCAACTTGACTGAAACTCACAAAATTTAGAATTTGAAGTGACACAGCTGAGGGCGGTGCTGCCATTCAGCAGCACATGGACAGGCTGGGGCTGTTGGGCAGAGAGGAACATAATGAAGTTCAACAAGGAGAAGTGTAGAGTTGTGCAGCTGGGGACGAATAACCCCAGGCACCAGTACAGGTTAAGGATTGACCTGCTGGAAAACAGCTTTGCAGAGAAGCACCTGGAGGTCCTGGTGGACAGCAAGTTAACCATGAGCCAGCAATGTGCCCTTGTGGCCAAGAAGGCCAGGAGTATCCTGGGGTACATCAAGAAGAGTGTGGCCAGCAGGTCAAGGGAGGTTCTCCTCTCCCTCTACTCTGCCCTGGTAAGGCCACATCTGGAGTACTGTGTCCAGTTCTGGGGCTCCCCAGTTCAAGAAAGACAAGGAACTACTGGAAAGACCCTAGCGGAAGTAACAGGAGCATCTCTCTTATGGGGAAAGGATGAGAGACCTGGATCTGTTTAGCCTGGAGAAGAGAACACTGAGAGGGCATCTTATCAGTGCTGATAAACACCTGAAGGGAAGGTGTCAGGAGGATGAGGCCAGACTCTTCTCAGTGGTACCCAGTGACAGGACAAGGGGCAATGGACATAAACTGGAACGTAGGAAGTTCCATCTAAACATAAGGAAAAACTTGTTGACTTTAAGGGTGACAAAGCATTGAAATAGGCTGCCCAGAGAGGTTGTGGAGTCTTCTCTGGAGACATTCAAAACCCTCCTGGATGTGATCTTGTGTCACTTGCTCTTGGTGAACTTGTCTTAGCAGGAGGTTTGGAATAGATGATTTCCAGAGGGCCCTTCCAACCCCTACCATTATGTGATTCTGTGATCATCTTTAAAAATATTCAACAGCTAGTGTGAGATTTATTATTGGAAAATTAATAATGAAAGCTTTTAATTTAAAATGTGCTTTCACACCAGAGGGAGTATAGGTACACTTCAAAGGCAGCCTACTTTTGTTATCAATGAGCTAGACTATAAAATTTAGATTATATATGGTATATATTAATACAAGACCACCATGTAATGGTTGAGGTATTATGAACAGGAATAAATTCAAGAAGCGGAATAAAAAAAAAGGATTTTTGCATCATCATTAATGGCTAATGTAAGGCCATAAGAAGCAAGAGACATATTTTATAAGGAAAAATTGAAAAAATCAGTTCATTGAATAGTAGCATATTCAAGATCAGATAAACATTATTACAATTATTCAATTTTTGTACTCAGGTTTCTCATTCCTTTCAACCCTAATAATGAAGACAGGCCTGTATGTGTAGTAAAAAGAAATGGTGACAGGGCCAGCTCTAGGGATTGAATTGAAGTGAATTTACGAAGTTAATAGCAGATGAAAGAGAAAATAAAAACTAATGGTTTCTTTCCTGCAGATCTCCACATGCTGGATCATGCCTACCTGTCAGAAGATGAGGGCAAGTGAGAAAGAAACAAAGTCTTTACTGACCTTTTTCTGTAGTGGAAAAATAGGATGGTGAGCCTATGGAGGTAGTTTTACCAAGTGTTGAAATAAATTGCCACAGGCTGGCAATTCAACCAGTGTCTGTGTCATATCTATGTGCTATCTTTCTGATGATCATCCTAGTTATTTTTCCTCATGACCCAGCCTCCTCAAGCACCCTTCAGTAGTATTGAATTCTTTTTTCTAAGATTCGCCTGTTCATTCTAGCCCATCCTATTCAGTAAGGGCTGACTTCAGAAACAGATGCTCATTTGTCTCAGGAATTAGCAAGAGCCCCATAGGCAAGCATCAAAGATTCATCCATTTGCTCAGTTTTCAAAGGCTCATTTCATCCCTTCAAAGCTCCTCTCAGGGAAGTCTTTACAGTCAGAATGGGTCCCATGTTCTTTGCAGTCAGCAGTGTTATCAAATTGGGTCTTATTGTTAAGAACGGTAGTATTAAAAGCCCATCAATCAGCATACCTGGGGGGGATTTTGTGATGTATGTCATGATTTTGTCTGGAACAGTATCTTCATCTTCCTAAAAATTCTTAGCAGAAGAATACTTTAAAATATGTGAAAGAGTTAGTTTCAAAGAGTTGGAATTAAATTACTATATAAGCAGTAATTACTGAGATTCATCCAGAGAGTGATAATTCCTATTTTGCAGAAAGATGTTTAAAAATTTGACTTTAAAGTTGAAGAGATAAAAGACAGACTTTTTTCCTAAGAGACAGGTTTTTTATGTAAGTTGTTTTCTCTTGTGTTATCTAAGCATTAGACTTATGAAGAAAACCCTTACTATATTTCAATATATTATTTCTAAGATGATTCTATGTTTCCATAGTTTGGAAAACATTTTGTTTTGTTTTGTTTGGGTGTTTAGGATTTCTTGAGGTTTATATTACTGTGAATGAACTATGTCTTTCCTCTGCTTCTGGACTTTACAAATAAAAGAGAATGGGGAATTTCATCCTCTTGCTTTGTTTTCATTTGATTTCAATTTAAAATCTTCCTGTGCTCTTCTGTTGGCCTCTCTTACAAAGTTAATTTAGATTAATCCACTGGTATGTTTATTTTCATTTTATAGAAATAGACTTTTTTTATTATTTAGAAGCCAGGTTATGATAGAGTAAAACTTTTCCTGTTGCTAATGTAAATATCACCTTCAGACTTTCAAAACTTTTTTCCATGGCTGTCAGATTTTAAAAATGTTCCTGAGGTCTAGAGCAAATGAACACTATATCATAGTATGTTGTTTTGATCTTCTATGTTATTTTTTATATTATGTCACACTTTGGAACAAATAACAGGAAATGTGGAGTGAACACTTCTGGAAAACAAAAAATTTGAATTTTTGTGTCCTTGGAAGAACATCATTAAGAAACAGAAAATGTATTTCTCACAAATGATGACCACAACAGTACTTTCAAGATCACTATACAAAAAGTTAATTGGAATTAATTTTAGGCATTGATTAATCTCCAGTGAATTGTTAAGAAACTTAGGTTGATTCCTATATCTGAGGAAAATAAATATAAATAAATTATAATACTGAGATAAAATTGAAACTATTCTAGGGGAGTATTTTATTTACTTTCTGCTAAAATAGTGAAGTATGTGTTTTTTTCAAATCAGCTGGAACAGCTTAGTTGTCTTTCTTGAGTCTGCTGTAGATTTTGTGCTGGAAACATTACATCTTGATAAATGGTTTGTTTATCTACTTGCATATTTGGCTTAAATACATGGTGATACTAAATCCTGTCTCCTGACTTCAAATGTAACATTTTACCAAAACAGACTGAAAGATCTTTTGCTAACTTGCCATAATAAATATAGGAAATCTGATGAGATTTGGTTAAGAAAATAGGAAGAAACACACCTTTTCAGAGCATCTCAGTGGTTTTTGCTCTGACAGCTACAGAGCTTGGAAGCACATACCCTGCCTGGTGAAAGCACTTGTGCAGATACTAAGAGCAATTAGATACCTGATGGTGAGCAACTTCTGTTTCTTCCAAAGAAAAAGCCACTCAACTAAAACATTTCACGAAAAATTAAGTGTTGTCAAGTTGTAATGTGTTTCCTGACATTTGAGCAGTTTAGCACATTGCATGTGTTCTTATTATAGTAGTCCCAGTGGGTGGTAGGAGAGCTATTAGATTACAAAAAAACCATCTTTCGTAAATCACATTTGAAAACCTAAACCTTTACTGCACTAGAAATCAAAACTACTTAGCTAGTGTACTGAGGGTTACCTCAGTTTTTCTATAAATTTAGTTCCTGAAATAATAAATCTCTTTTATTTGGCTCTTATTGCCAGTGTTTAAACACTGGCAAGGTCTGTTGTCATATTATTCATGACTGTTTTATTCCCTTTCCATAAATCAGACAAGAGAGAAACTTTATGTGCAAACTGAATTAAACACCCCCCTATAATAATCTTCGCTGCCCAAGAATACATTCAGTATTTGGGAAACATAAGTGAAAAAGGAAAGACAGAAGGAAAAACAATAAAAAAGAGGAGTGGATAGTTTGCAAAAGTCTTACAATTATATATAGCCTGTGAGTCCTTGGAACAGAAGATATTTTTTACTATGGGTTTGTATCACACCTAATACAAAATTTCATTATTAGAGCACCAAAATACTACTATGGTCAAAGAGTAAATCAATAACGTAGAAAGTCTTCAGGAAGAGCAACAGATACAGATGCATAATAAAAAATGTCGTTAAATCATTAAATGGTAAATTCATCTGAGCTATCTGTCACTAATAAGAAATCTTACATGAATAGTAGGAACACATACACACTATAAAGTAAGTTTTCCAAATTTTTTCTTATTAGAGAAAGATGACTATTCAAACAAAAGACATGTAGAAATATGTAAGCATTTATTTTGTTTAGTTGCAAAAAACCACTTAAACAAAAATCCCAAGTCATAACAGTTGCTCAAATACCAACTGACAAATCTAACACTTTCAAACCTAAATTTACGTGATGTGGGAACATATATTTTAACTATTTTTTTATCTTAGTTACCTTTGGCTTAAAAAAGAAAATGCTGATCTTTTCATCCTAAAAAAGACTGTTTCATTTAGGTAAAAATGATTTTTTTCTAGACAAAATAATATTTATTTTTATTTTAGAGAATTTTATATATATTACCTTGTGCAGCTATTTTACTGTTGTTAATGATACCTAAGTCTTCTCATATTTAGACTAAATTACACCATCTTTCCAAAACTTTATTTTATGTATATTTCAGGCAACTAAGGCTGCTAATGGAGTGGTTTTTTGTTTGTTGGTTTGGTTTTGTTAGTTTGGTTTTGTTTTTTCTTGTTTAGTTGGTTGTTTTTTGGTTTTGTTTTGGTTTTTTGTGTGTGTGTTCTTGTTTTTTTGTTTTGTTTTTTTCCTTTCCCCTGTATGACAAACTTATTCATATGTCCCAGAAGGAATTTGGCCTATTTGGGGATACCATGGAATAACTGTCACGTGTCCACTGTAATGTCCTTATTTTTATTAGTTATTTGTCTGTTATTCCTGTCATTTACTATTTCTACAAAAATGAGAACATATAATTATGCTTTACAACCCATTTTTCCCCAGAATGACTTTTCATTTGCCTGGTTAATTTTCAATTTGAATTCTGTCCTCTGATGGGTTTCCATTTTATCCTGTCTTGCCATTACCTGAAAATATAAATATTCAGATTGAAAATGTATACATTAAATTGTAATCATAGCCAGGCTAAAATGCAGAGTGAAATCACACAAGTTCTTCCAGTTTCACGGCAAACAATGGAGAATAAACTACACTCCAAAACCACACTGCTAATCAGTTGAACAGCCGTTTACTAGTCCATGCAAAAAGAAAAATCCCATTTCCTTCTTTTAATTTTATTTCATTTGAAATTGTTCTCTAAAATCAGTCCCAACTCATAAATATCCTTTTAATAACGGATCTTTCATGAATAAATAAATATTTCAAAGATAAATAGCTATATTTACAATGGCAATTCAGTCTACTGAATGAAACATTAGTCGTCACTTACTCATCTGTCATCAATATCAAAAGTCAATATTTCTTCTTTGCCCTTTTTGCTAGTGTAAAAAATTACTTTTAGTCATCTGTCTGCTTTAATAAAAAAAGTCTATGAAAACTGTCTTTTATAAACAAACACATTTATGCATAAAACATTACCTATTAAAATATGCAAATTTACAGTTCCATGTTATCATAATAGAGACTAAAAGTATATCTCAAGTTTTACACTCACAGTATTTCAAGTTTTCACTCGATTAAAATTACCAAATTAGCCTTTCATCTCCTTTCTCCAAATATACTACTTCAGATCTGATATCAAATAAGATTTTATTGTATCAAAGTAGATTGCAGCAAACCATCATTACTACACATTAGAAAATAAATCCAGAAATATTTATCGCAAGGAGAAACCGTAACAAATAAAACTTTTGTGTAATAAAGAATCTGTAAATACAAATAGTGACAAAGCATTGCAGATCTATGAATAATAATGAAAGCATTAAGTGATTAAACTATTTTTTGAGGAAAGTTAACTTTTCCATAAGAGTCAGAAGCACAGTAACAACTCAGATTACAGAGCAACTCTAGTTCTGGGTACAAAAGAGGAGATCTAAAGAAGTTTTAGGACAAAACCAGAACAGTTTATATGTTAGCACTGTGAAAGCCTCTTTCTTAATGAGAGACAAAAGCTCACAATTAAATGAAATATAACTCCAGTAGGAGGAAACAACAAATTTAGTACCTTTGGAAGATGAAGTAATTTACTGAGTTTATTGTAGTGATCATAATGCTAAAAATAACTGTAAACATAATTTGAGCTAAACAGGATATTCACATTTTCCGAGCTCCTAAATTGACAATATTTCTTGGAAAAAATCTTTCCTAGGATTCATTTATTGCACTAATTTAATCCACAAGTGGGGGCTTCCAGATTATTTATGTATTCTTAACAATTTGCTCTTCAGAGTTTATTTTCTTATGCTTGCATATTCAACCTCTTAAGAAAGTCAAGCAAAGCTATTTTGATTTTAGCTCAGAATAATGTACTATTTCAATTTGAGACACCTTTATTTTGAATATGTTTCTAAAATCTATTGGTCATGATTATTCTTCTCTTCAGTGACAGAGTAGCTTTACTGAAAAAGCATGTTATAACAGTGAATAGACTTCAGAGTCTCAGTAAAATGGTTAAAATTCTCTACATGACACCTAATTAGGTTTGGTAAAAGTAGGAGGTAGCTCATTGGCTCTTACTTTGTATGACCTGAATAATTCATCCACCATTTAATCACATGAGAAGGAGATTAAAATATACTGTTAAAATGTAATCTGTCCCAGTGCCAGCACATTCTCTTGATACATTCCATCTCCCTCAGTATTTGTGATTTTCACTAGAGCAGGCTCTGATTAATTCCATCTGAGCCTTTTGGTCAGTTTTTGGAAGCCAGTTGTAATATTTGTGTCTGAATTAAGAACTCAAGAAGCAAATTCCAAACCCCTCTTCCATTTCACTTTTTTTTTGGAACAAGTTAGGAGGGCATAAATCCCCTCTTACAAACAAGAAGCTGCTATCACTGCTCTTGCTCATCTGTCAGAACCTCAAACTGCATTGCTAAAACTTGGGTGGAAGGCACCCAGGGAAGCCCTGTAAATTATAAAACTTTGGTAGACTTTGGTGAGAGCTATGATCCTTCAGAGCGGGCTTTGAGGAAAGGCTCAGGGAAATAGGTGCAGGAAATAAACCTGTCTGTACATGAAATCAAGACTGCTGCAGAATAAGGTGTAGGAAATAAATGTGTTTTAAATTATTGTTGTGAAGTCAAAACAAAAATCTGCAATGTGCACTAGAAATGCATTTTTCTTCAATTGTTTCTCCAGTTCTTTTATCTGATTTATAATAATAGGTCTAGTTTTTGGAAAATACCTTGCATTTAATGTACATTTTTGTTGTTACACTGTTTTATTGTTTTAGTCCATTTCAGAGAGTATAGTGGTAGAACAGTAATTATATTAATTTAACTTCAATCTACTTTGAGCCACCTCTGGTATGTTCTTATATATTTTTTCTTCTAATATTATTATATCCTTCTCACCAGTAAATAATTTTTCAAAACCAAATAATAATTTAGTATGTTTTTAGTTTACTTATACTTTCTTACATGAACAACAGCTTCTGGTGGAAAGCAGTATCAACTGGCAGAAAATCGCAATTTGTTTTGCTAAAGGAACTGAGAGTAATTTGTCTATTTGTATGTGCTTTGGCAAATATCATGCAGAAACATAATTACATTTGGTCTTGAATACTTTCATAATGGCAATACAAATCCTGTCAGATTAACTAAATCCTAAACTTTGATGACTCCCTAAAGTGAAGATTAAAAATGTCATATTCTTAATATATTATGAAGCGTTGAACAGATTTGCATTGCTGCAGGGCTTTGAAATAACCTGAGAAAAATTAATCTGAAAATTGGCTCATCACTCTTATAAACAGAAGAGCATAAATCACAGAATGCTTTGTCAAATTCTTTAAGATACTTATTGCACATATTTATTTAAAATAAGTTCCCTTGATTCCTAACATATGGAGTCACAGTACTGAAGCTTTGCAGTTTTACACTAGCTGAAGCATACCATGCAGACATCCTACTATTTCTCATCTGCAGATATCCCCCATGTATTTTTAAGATCATTGTCATGATTTAACCCCAGCTGGCAACTAAGCATCATGCAGCTACTCGCTCAATTACCCCCTGGGGGAGGGAATCAGAAGAGTAAAAGTGAGAAAACTCATAGGTTGAGATAAAAACATTTTAATAGGTAAAGCAAAAGCCATGCACGCAAGCAAAGCAAAACAAAGAATTCATTCACTACTTCCCACCGGCAGGCAGGTGTTCAGCCATCTCTAGGAAAGCAGGACTCCATCACACATAACAGTTACTTGGGAAGACAGACACCATGACACCAATCTGTCCCAGCTGTGTCCCCTCCCAGCTTCTTGTGCACCCCCAGCCTACTTGCTGGTGGGGTGGTGGAAGGAGCAGAAAAGGCCTCAGCAGTAATCACAGAATCACAGAATTCTAGGGGTTGGAAGGGACCTCGAGAGATCATCTAGTCCAACCCCCCTGCCAGAGCAGGGTCACCTAGAGTACATCACACAGGAACGCATCCAGGCAGGGTTTTGAATGTCTCCAGTGAAGGAGACTCCACAACCTCTCTGGGCAGCCTGTCCCAGTGCTCCGTCACTCGCACAGTAAAGAAGTTCTTCCTGATATTCACATGGACCCTCCTATGCTCCAGTTTGCATCCATTGCCCCTTGTCCT
>VZRW01009947.1:126715-168712 GCA_013398125.1 Aegotheles bennettii | reverse complement strand
TTTAACTAGTTCTTGATCCACCTCACTACCTGATCACCAAACCCATACTTTATCAGCTTATCTATGAGGATGCTGTGGGAGACAGTGTCAAATGCTTCACTGAAATCAAGATAAACCACATCTACCGCTCTACCATCATCTATCCACCTAGTTATTTCCTCATAGAAGGCTATAAGGTTGGTCAAACATGACTTATCCTTGGTAAAGCCATGTTAACTGCTCTTAATGACCCCCTCATCTCTGTGATACCATCACTGTTTTCAGCACAAATCCAAAAAATAACACCATACCAACTACTATAAAGAAAATTAACTCTATCCCAGCCAAAACCAGCACAATTATAAATAAATAAACTAATTTTTATTAAAAGTCAGATACCCTCTTAAAAGCTGCATGCTAATAATTGATGTGCTGAGCTCCAAGGCACTAGGAAGTAAAGCGCCTGCACATTATTTAAACGATCTCTACAGGAAACAACTATATGACTATCACAGGAAAAAGTGCTATAGGGATGTCCAGCAGTAAGACATATTAATTTAAATAACTATGATTTGACTTTCAAGAATCTCTGATTTAGACCACAGTGGAAGTACCACAAGAACAATTTGTATTACGTGGATCTGGTATCTCCTTCCTCATGTTGAGTGTTGGTACAATATTTTAAGGTAAATCACATGACTAACACTGAGCTGATTGATTTGGAGTTCAATGGCAATACTATGCCTGAAAGATTCCTTCTCACATCATTGATCTGACTTCAGTCAAAACTTTCAAATCTATTAATTTCTCATTTTTTTTAGCAGTACTTAAAAACTAATCTCATAGCCAGAAAGACATGAGACAACATCATGACTGCAGTGACTTTAAAGTCACAGCTAAATTTGAATATTCAAAATTGCCTGTTTCAGATGTTTTGCAGAGCAGTATGTATTTGTTTGAGTGTCCAAATAGAAAAGAATTCTTTTAAAGCTCCCAGATCATACATGATCACATGGATATTTTGACAAACAGGTGCAAATTATGCACATTTCTGTAAGAACTTGTACTCACTGTAATATTGTACTCACTGTAAAATTTACAATATGTGCAGCATTCATAAGGTATGGTAGATACATGTTATCCTTATACATACATGCAAAAATATCAGTAAAGAATTACATGTCATACTTATTTATGGTTGCTTCAGAACAAGCAACAACAATTTGCTGCAGTATATTATTCCTATGCCTGCTTCTCTCTGGATGGTCTGTAAAGTGGAATGAAGTAAACTTTAAAAAAAATACTGTAAGTTTCACTTTCAGTAGCTCAGTCACAAGGCATAATCCAGAAAGATGGAGGTTTTGTGCCTGAAAATTGAAGAAAAAAAAAGAAAGAGAAAACTAACTTAGAGGGAATGACAGGGTGACAGAACTGGCACAAGATAACTACACCAAAGCTTTATGAATTTATGAATCACCCCTAATCAGAGCATGGCTTAAGTGCATTCTTTATTTTAAATATATGCTTTGAAATCCTTGCCATCAAAGTCATATGGCTCTGAACAGAAACTTGATCGCCTTGTGTAATTGCAGATCAAGAAAGGAAGTGATAAAAGCTTAGGCTTTACGTCAGCAGCAGATGAAAACATGGCGAAGTTGAATTTATCAGTAGCACAAGAGCAGAAGCATAATAAATTTAGAAAAAAAAACAAATTCCAACTAACTTTACAGAAGTTTGTATTTGAAGATGGTAGAATTATACTTTAAATTCTGTTCTAAAAGATGACAGGAGGTTACTCAGAGACTTGGTGACATAAAAACTCTCAGTACTATGGCAGAAATGCTACCTATGGTAATCCAGTGTGTTTCTCTAAGCAATCAAAGACTAGTTCCTTTCAATGAACAATGTATTTTAGCTTCACATTCTATTTTTATTGCATCCATTAAATGGAAGGTTATTTTTTTCAGGCATGAAACTGACACTTAGATGAGAAAATCCATCATCTTATGCTCATTCTGGGAATATGTTTTTTAAATTGTACCCAAATAGGCTAGTGTTACAGTCTCACAAACACTATCATCATCATCACCATCCATCAATTCTATTCTTGTACCCTATTCTTAGAGTTTTATTTTTGTTATTCACATTGTAATGTACTTAGAATTTTCAAATGAAAGATACAATTAAATAAACATTAATATAAACAAGAAAAAAACAAAAACATTTGTTATGAGAAATTAGTTTTTCAGGTCACCAAAGGAAATATTACATCAAACTAGCAATTATATTCAGGAAATTTAGATAAATACAGTGACTGGAAAGCTCAAGAAACATTTTATAACATAACAGGTAACAGCAAGGATGTTTCTGTTGTAAATCAGCCTTCTGTTAAGATCTACCATAAAGGCTTATTCTGAGAAAATGTGAGAGCTTATAAGTCTGCAAAGAGGATCTCAATAACTTCCGTCTCCCACGTGAAGTTTGTTAAAGTAACAATATCAAAACTGGTCCTGTATGAGCATGCTTTTGCTCACTGCACATGGTTGGTGTCTGCATCAGTTTGCACATGGTGTTTCTGTTTCAGAATCAAGAGTTGCTGTTTGACTGCTTTCTCTTATCCTGTCTGCTTTTACACCAAAACAAACTAGAACAGATAGTGGAAAGCAGTAGCTGACAATAATACATCTTATACTGCTGTCTCATTTTACAAAGACATCAGCTGTATTCAACTTTTCAGACTAGAGATTTCTGGTTTAAAATAATTTGCTTAGTGTACTAGCACAAGGGCACTGAAATCTTAGTCCATGAAAGAAGAGTGCATTATGATACTGGTGAAGGGCCCGGAGAACAAATCTAGGAGAAGCATCTGAGGGAACTGAGGTTATTTAGTCTTGTTTATTGGTCTCTGTAATACCTGAAAGGAAATTGAGGCAAGGTGGGGATCGGTCTCTTCTCCCAGGTAACAAGTCATAGGACAAGAGGAAATGGCCTCAAGTTGTGCCATGAGAGGTTTAAACTGGATATTAGAAGAAACTTCTTCACTGAAAGGGTTATCAAACTCTGGAACAGGCTGCTCAAGGAGGTGATTGAGTCACCATCCCTGGAGGTGTGTAAAAGACATGTAGATGTGGTGCTTAGGGACATGGACTTAGGGACACTGGACTCGGTAGAGCTAGGTTAATGGTTAGACTTGATGATTTTAAACTATTTTATGATTCTATGCATACGAGGTACAATAAATTAATAACTGGAAATAGAGCTAGAGGACTTGCAAACCATGAAAAAGGATTCCATCCAGGTCTTATCCAGAACAATACAAAATACATATTTTTAGAGATGGCTGATTAATTTCCAGTTCCTACAACCATGAGCCTGTTTTTAATTTAGCTGCCAATTACATTTAAGTGCATTGAATATTTACATGAATCAATCCAACCCCACCCTAAATCCTCACTTTAAAGATATTTCAATTAAAATGAGATTAAATAGAATTAATCTTTTACTTAATGGAACACAGTACACTAATGATCATTCTAATCAACACCAGAAAAAACATTTCTTTTACAGAAAGGAGAAAGTTTAGTTATATTAGAGAGAAGAAAAAAATTTGTATTAATTAAAGGTATTTCTATGTGCTTCCACACAGGGCGATCATCTAGTTAGATGGAATGGAATGGAAAAAGAAGCATGGTAGTACAACAGACAATGGAGAAGAGAGATTTAACAGCAGATGTGAAGAGGCTGCTATAGAAGGGAGTGTTTATAGGTGAAATGTTAAAAGGTGTAAGCTGCAGAATTAACTGGTACACAGCTCAAGAAGATAGAGCAAAGTATTCCATATTTCTGAAAATGTTAACAAGGAGAATAAGAGAGGCAAATCTGAAGTTAACACTAAGTATAAATGTGTTGGTTGTCAAAGCAGTAGGTGAAGGAGAGTGTCTGGATGTAAACTGGTCTGACATGAAGGACAACATGGCTATAGGCAAAATGGTATCCCCATAATTACAAAAGCAACACACACCTAATAATGTGTTGGGAGACAATAATTGTTAATGGCAGAAAAGAGATCCTAGCTTTCTTAGCACACAAGATGGAAGGAGAGTAGAGCATATGGAGCAGGTAACTAGTGAAGACACTGTGTAAGTATCCAAAAGAGGATACGGGTCTGAATGAGAAGGGAGCATGAGGAGAACTAATGCCAGCTGCACAGTGTTGGCAGGCAGATTAACAGAAAGGTGTTCCATAAATGAAATGAGACATTGAGTCAAACAGCAACTTCAGCATTGGCTGAAGTAGTGAGAGAATGAGCCAAGGAGGTGTACAAAGCAGAGAACTGCCTCCTGAGTGGAAACAAAAACTGTGGGCTAGGTACCACTGAGGCTGCAGCTACTGACTGTGCAGCAGAGCGGGGCAAAAAAAACCCAAGAGTTTTTTTGTTCGCTTTGAGGGTTTGTTTGGCAGATTTTTAGTGGAAAGTACTGATCTAAGAAAAAGAAAATTCAAAGTTTCTTGAAAATGTACTACTTTAGCTGGAAAAATCTTCTCAAAGCTAGCATAGCTTTACTAGGAGAGAAGAGAGCTTATCTCAAAATAGCCAGTATCCTTGAGGTGAGGTCAGTGAGAAAACATTAGGACCTGAGTCTATCCCATACTTTTGGAATCCAAAGCACCAATCTGATCTGTTAATCTGAAAAGGCTGACAGGTGGAGAAAAGGAGCAAGTTTCTCCCTGAAGTGAACTTTTATCTTCACTTTTTTCACCCTGTGAACAGTGGGACAATGGTGAGGAATTTAGCTAAGTTTGCTTGTTAAAAATAAGGCTGAGAAAGTTTACTTAGAGTAATAACCATGCTGTAGTAGAATCTCATATCACCTATTTGGTTCTAGTTTTCTTCTCATAACTACGCACATGCATGAAGAAATGAGTTCTGCTGCAAAAATATTTGCACAATTTGAGTATTTGGTCTGTCACTAAGATTTAAATAACCACAAGACAACAACAACTCTTATTAACCTATCACATGCATTTTAGGTAATCAAGGAGAAAAAATAATATCATATCATCTAGTCAGTTGCCAAAAACAAGCTCATATATTCCATCGAGACCTTCAAATCAAGACCTATGCTCTTTCCAGAAGATATCTCCCTAATTAATCACAAGATATTGGACACAATGAAAGAATTAATGATGTTATGTTTTCTGTGTTATACAGATAATCAAACTAGATCACTCTGGCCTTTCCCACTTATGTCAGTGGAATAACCAGTTCTTTCATGTTGAGTAGGAAGAAATTTTAAACCCAGGAATAAGTAAAAGAAATTAAAAGATTTTACTGCTACTATTATTATTATATCTTGAAACCATTTTAAATAGAACATAGACTAGACACTGTTGTACATTTTGCAGTGTTTATTTGAACATTGGAGGGTTAAGCAATAAAAATCCACTGTTTATTGCTTTTCTTGCATTACATTCTCTAACCATTTGTTTTATTCAGCATGGTGAGATTTTAATCCAAAATGTCCTCTGCATATTATAAACAAGCTTTAACAGGAAAGGCATTACAGCTACATATGCAGTAAGTGAATAAACAGAATTACAGGAAAACAATGAACTTAATTCTGTTTGTATAGTGTATATCAGACATAATGTTATTTATTCAACAGAACTGGCAATGGTAGAACAGTTGTGTAAATAGAAATTAACTTATTGATTAAAAGTTAGGATGTGTTTTGTCACTTGTTAGACAGAAAGAAGACAATAATAAAATTACTTTGAAATAATTCATTTAAAGTTAGAATTATGCTGTGACTATTACACCATTTGGGTAATTAACAGCTGGTATAGCCTATGTTGGTTTACGCTACTGAAAGAGGTCAAAATAGGCATAATATATCAATTAATTAAATTCATCATAACTAGTCTGATAAATTACAACTGCTACTATTAATTTACACAGCAGTACCATTCTGTTGATATTGAGGTCTACCAATATTCTCCTGTAGCATTCTTTACTACTTTTAATTTCAGTATATTTTTCCTTCCTTAAAGTTCTGATGAAAAATTAAGTCTTTTAAATGGATGAAAACTTTTAAAATTTGATTTCTAAAAGCTAGACTGGTACATTCAGCTATTGTTGCCAAAGGGAAGCTCGAATACAAATACAGCAGCACTAATGGCTGTTTTTATACTTAACAACAATATATTCAACAGCAAGTAGAGACAGACTAGCAGGGCTTTTATTACACACTAACTTTAAAGATAAATTCTAAGAAAAATCAAGTGTTTTTTCCTATCCTCTTCCTTGGAAAAATTATGCCTTTGCCTGCTTGCGAAGAAGAAAAATAAATTAAAAGAAAAAGAGAAAAGAAAAGGATGCGTCACGTGGTATGAGCGGGGATGGACATGGAGTAACTAGGGCTATTCTGTTCTCCTAGGGTAACTTCTCTCCTGTGTTCAGTCATATATATTCTGCATACAAACATATTCAACAAACATATACATTTTATATGCTATCATGTATGTTTTCATTAGCCTTCCATAGTGCTCTAATTTGCCAAAAGTTGAGTCATAATTTGGAATAATTTAAGCCAACTTTGCTAATTATTTGAGGTCGAATATTTTATGTTGCAAACCTTGACAGCTAGTACTTTCCTGACTGGCATAGCAAAACTACTTTGCTACAATTATAATCAGCATGCATTTTTGACAATATCTGAGGTGATAGCCCACACCCCACTGGAATAATTATGTTGCACCATTATTTGAGAATACAATCTCAAACTGCCACATTAAATACTACAATACCAATCAGTGTTATACCTCAATTAATATAGTGAATTTTTGTATCCTAATTAGTCTCCCACTCAGTTCCTGTGCAAGCGTTAAGTGTCCCTCCACGCTATTCTACTGATTGCAGATGGGAAGAGGAGGGAGTTTTCATTTTCCCTACTTATAATTCTCTTTCTTCCTCCCAGACCCTCACACCCCTCACTGCACAGATCACCTTGACTTACATGGACCATTCCCATCATCAGAACTTTGTTGTGCTACTGGAGTGAAGAGGGCAGCAAACAATCCTGAAAGACCAATTCATGCCTATGTTTGCTCTGGTCATTAATACTGAAATGAAAAATACCTCCAAATAAGAACACACTGTGTTGCAGTATAAGGACAAAACAAGCTTTTGAGGGCCCTGTATGTGCAACTTGTGACGGTGTCTCTGGGAACTCTGTGTAGGACTAGGTCTGCAGAAGTGATTTTTTTTTTACTTTGTGCAGCATAAAACTTGCATATTTTAATTTAAACAGTCAAATATAAACTAAAAAAAAATATTTGTAACAGTAGAATATTCATTATTTAGGACTACTACTGGCAAAGACTGTTGTTACCAAACACTTTAGAAAACTAAGATTCAAGAAATATCCTATCTTTTTAATGCTAAAACCCAATGTGCCTAATTTTTCTAACATAGTTCCTTTAGAACAAAACATTTGGGATATAAATAGAATCGACAACTTCTCAAATCTTGTTAATCTTCTTTGTCCCTTTTCACCACTGAATAATAATTAAATAGTAATATCATTATCATTTAAATTTTAATGAGACTGCTTAAATAATACAATATCACATCATTATATGTGACAAAATTTGGACCACAATGGTATTGATTTCATCAGGAAATTGCTAGACATGATGTCATAGATGCCAATCCAAGAAATCCCAATTGCTGGTTAAAAAATTGACATTTTTCTAAGATCCCTTTCATTGCTGTTATGAGGAACCAACATGAACATAGGTGTCTGAACTGTGTGAACAACAGCCTGATCATGCAGGATGGCAGAAAAAGTGCTGAAATGCCTGAAAATAATCCAGGCAGCCATAAACAACTTCCCAGTATGTCTTGGAAGCCATAAGTAATGACTTGTATATATGTAATTTCTGATCTCTGGGGTTAAATTACACTGCACTGTACTTAGAAATGAAAACATCAACCTTATATTTTTCATTATTTCAGGGTTTAGCAATTTATCTGTTTAGTAATGTAGGTGGATAAGAATCTATCATCAAGACACATATATTGAAGAGAGAGGAATTTAAAGGAATAAAACAGAACAAGAAACAAATATCACAAGAAGGGCAGAGAGAAGGACAAAGATGAGAAAAGACAGATGTGTATCAGTTTTTTTAATATGAGGGAAGAAGAAAGGGGAGGGATGTTCGGAGTGATGGCATTTGTCATCCCAAGTCACTGTTACTTGTGATGGACCCCTGCTGTCTTGGAGATGGCTGAACACCTGCCTGCTGAGAGGAAGTAGTGAATGAATTCCTTGCTTTGCTTTGCTTGCATGCATGGCTTTTGCTTTACCTATTAAGCCCCTTTCATCTTAATTCATGAGTTTCTGCATTTTTACTCTTCTTATTCTCTCCCCCATCCCATCAGGGGGTAATTGAACGAGCAGCTGCATGTTACTTAGTGGCTGGTTGGGGTTAAACTGCAACAGAATCAAATTATACAGGTTAAGATAAGCACAGTTCAAGAGTTTTAGGTAAATTATTTAAGATTACTCTTACATGCCTTGCTGTATTAAGAGTCCGTGGAAACTTTTGAGAGAGATTAACAATCTGTTTTTGCTGCATAGGCCTAACAATACATACAGCACATTTTCTTTAACCCAGTTTATATACCAGCAGATCAATAAATGGCTTCTGAGGAGTTTTGGGAAATCATTATATTGCTTTGATTCACTATGCCAATATTATACTGCTAGGAGGACTTTTTTTATGTAACACATTTGTTGCAATATTTAATAAGTACCAGTAAGAAATAATTTTTTTCTCATTACATACTGTTGTATAATAATGATTTATGATTTACTGCCTTTGGGTTTAAACAGATCCCAAATGAAGATATTTGTATATTGTAAATGAAGACAAAACAGTCTTAATTAGAACTGCCCACTAGTGTAAATGGAATAATTCAGAGGAAAGTACAGTCTGGGAAGAAAAAGAAAATTCTGGAATAAATTAAGAGCCCTACTGTTTTGATTCATTGATTAAAAACAGTATCAGTCTTTCAAAGCTCTGTCATTGATTCACCTAATGTGTTTTGGTCAGTCACAAAACATCTTAGTTTACTATCACCTGAGTAACAAGAATAATACTAACTGCCTTAGTAGTTCCTCAGAAGAAAAAAGAATACTAAGCATGTGAAAGATTTTTTTTTTCTTAACAGAAAAATTTTTGTAAAATTGTAAATTCTGCAAGTGAGCAGGATCTTGAAGTGTGCATTGTTAATTAAGACAAATTAAAAGAAGAAAAGAAAATGTTGCAGTGAAACAATTAAGCTAAGTAATGCTAGACTGAAAAAATAATCAAACCAAATGTCCTAAATTGAAATGTAACATAAAAAGATTTAAAAAGAAAAAATGTGAAGTTTTCTTGCCCTTCATTTTCCTAAATCTTATCAGATAAACACTGATATGATGCAGACTATGTTTTTAGGAGTAACTGCTTTTGGTAGTCAGAAATTTTTTACTAGAACCTGATTTTCAGTCAATATTGCACAGATCAACTTTTATTTATCTCCTGTATACATTAGGATACAAACATGGTAAAAGTTCAAATTCAGACACCTTGTCACCTAGGAAAACCTCAATCAACCACAGAGACTCCTAAAAATACAGTGCTTCTATATGTCTACACTGGACCTGTAGTAACATAGCTTTGGTTTGGTTAACATCCTCAGAGCTTTAGATGTTGTCCACCTGATGTAGAAACACACAGAAACCAACAAAGACCATGATACCATTAACTTTTTGAAGTAAGAAAAGTTAAATAACAAGTGAAAATTAAAACCGAAAGGGGCTTGCAGAGTGGCTGGATGTGACTGACAGCCACATGAAACAAAAAAGAAATAATTAAGCTGCAAAAAGGAAAAAGTGAAGAACCATGCCCTGTGAAGCAGTAAATCTGTAAGGTTGTCTGTGCTGTATAATGCATGTCACTCTAGAAAGAAATACGAAAAAAACTTGTATGTCAAAACAGCCACACCATACATATAATTGAATGACAGGTTCCAGAAGCGGTAGTACTGGATCATTCTACGCAGACTAATTAGCACTGCTTCCCCACAAGACTGATTATCATACGTGAGCTTAGGAGTTCATGTGTTGCTGGGGTACCACAATGACTGTAAAGTTACTTTGTTTCCAAACCTACAGCTAATCCATTCAGTGACAGCTCTGGTATCGCTGCAGAGCCCTGTAACTACTTCCAAAGCCCTTTTAGCTGGTTATGTACCAGAGAAAAAAAGAGATAATTAAACAAGTCTGTGGTTTGAAAAACCACATTAAAGGAGTAAGGGCCATGCTGTGCAAGGATAAGCAGATGGAAAGAGCAGAAAGTAGAGATGTCTCTTGAGAACTAAGTCAGAATTTTTTCCACAACAAAGGATTATCTTGTTTCTTGGTCTTGTAATGCAATTTAACAGCCTTTGATGTGTTTAACAGGTTTATCTGCTAACCTTTTATGGCACTTTGCTTATAAGTATTTATAATTATTTTCACAGGTTAAAAGCAAGGAAAATTATGTGGGAGGTTATGTTGTTTACATTATATGTTTTATAATTATAATTTGGTAATTATGAACAAGGAATAATAACTAAATACAGTTATATTTAATTACAATATATTATAAAATCTTCCCCAGTGAGAAAAATCCCCCTTCAAAGCAAGAAAGTGGAATGATCTGCAAAATTTGTAAAAATATATTTTCCACAAAGAGAAAACCTTCAGGAATGCTATTAGCATCTCAGTATGATGCTCCTTATACTAGTATGTGCATCATTCAGAAAGCTTAAATTAAGGAAAAAATTACTTTCCATAGATTGAGCAGCCTAAGTACACACAGAGCATGTAATTAATTTAAAGATGGGAGGCTATATTTATTAATATATTTTCACTCTAATAATCAAGATTATGCTTAATTAGGGTTATTGGATGAAGGATTTTTTTTAGATATTTTGTGTTATTCATTTAGAGGCGCTAGCATTCAGAAGCTGCTCTAATTGTATTACATTAGGTAAATGAGTTGATAGTGCAAGAAAATCTTCAGTTATTATAAAAAATAATCAATTTTAAAAAGTAAAAATATAGCAAAATATGCTTGAAGTGAGAGTAATTTAATACAATGTACTTCTCAC
Organism: Aegotheles bennettii; assembly: GCA_013398125.1. Classification (NCBI taxonomy): domain Eukaryota; kingdom Metazoa; phylum Chordata; class Aves; order Caprimulgiformes; family Aegothelidae; genus Aegotheles; species Aegotheles bennettii. Next base: position 157,530 of record VZRW01009947.1, on the reverse strand, counting down.
ACTTTTCAACATTTTTTCTACAAATAAAAAAGTATTTTTTCCAAAGCATTTTTTCAAGTGTTTTTTCAGCAAAAGAAATTAAATGGTTTAGGCTATGTTGATGAAAGCAGAAAATTAAATCCTATCTAAAATGTCTGGTGATATACATGCAATTCAATAATATATATAGCTCTTAAGTAAAAATCCAGTTGAATATCTATCAATCTCAAGCATGCACAGAGATGATCATCTGTAGTTTTAGCACTAATATAATGTAAGAGATCCCAAATAAAAATATGATCCCATCCCTATGCAACTCCCCGAGATACAAGTTTTAAGGAGACAAATCTAGAAAGAAATTCACTGCTGAAATTAGTAACTATTCCTAGATGAGAAAATTTTGAAAGTTATTAACACAAAATAGTTCAAACAACTGTGTAGACAAAAGAGAAAGTCTAAAGTAGTGCTGAAAAATCAAACCTACACTGTTGTAACAAAAAGTGATGAGAAACAATTACTGATGTATTCCCGTCCTCCAGAAACAGTACCCACCAAGAAACACTACCCATCAATACGAAGAATGCTGTCTCTTAAACAAACCTAAGACAGGGCCACAAAATGAACAGTAGAGAGAAGATTAAACTGAAACTCTTTTTAAACCAAGTAAGCCCATTCAGGTTCAAACAGCAAATTCATAGCCACGCTTTATAGTTATGGACAGATGTCTTAATACACTTTACTGGAATCTCGCTGCAGAAGTTACGTTAATACACGAAGGAAAAAATTGGATCACCAGGGGGCTTCTTACCCTACAGCCAACCTGCTAGTTGAATGCTGCTTCTTAAAGAGTTTAAAGCTCAGTAAGAAAAACTTGCTGATGCTGAGCAGGAAGAGAAGTATCTAGGTAGTCATGAGGGAAAAGGAATTACTGTGATCCACATAATTCATAGTCAATTCTTTTTGTCTCAGCCTTAAGCCCCATATGTAATTGGTATCCTTAAGGAACATCTGTTCTCTCTTCCACAGCATTGATTAAATACAGATTGAAATCAATACACAGTAAACAATATTCCTAATCAGAAGGTATTATCCATCAGGTAAATATCATCATACTATAATCAGGCTTTGTTCAGAGACTATTTCCCTCTTTTAGATCCATGTAGTAATAAGGCAGAGTTAATTTTGTGTATATTATTAGTTTTACTCCTCAGAATCTTTTGTGATAGTCTTTTTAGTTACACTTCTCTTTTCCTGCTTTGCCTCTACTCTGACAAGGACAGTATTGTTATTGCTTTCATGCATTAGAAACAAAGCTTTGGGGTTTTTGGCCGTTTTATTTTTTCTGGTTTTTTATATTTAGGAAGACAGTGCACAAAACCTTCCAAAAAAACCCAAGACAAACAATAGGGACGATAAAACCCAAGCATTTTGACAAAGCTGTGTGTGTATCTTGGATTAAGACTGCAGGATAGATACCAAAAGTCTCTTTCTTATCAGTTATAAAACTTCCTATTTTCTTTATCAGACACTATACCCACAGTGGATTAAGTTGCCTATCACAAACCAAAGCTATACTCATCTCCAGGGTGTCAGGGTGCTGAGGCATACGTTAGTATACATGTTTTCTGTAAAGTACTACTAAAATAAGTTCCTTTATCTTCACCATGTTGGCTCCTGCTTCACTGAAAATGGTGCATTAAAGTTGATTGAATGTCCCAATAACTGGGACTAGGTCAGGCATATCCAAGGCTGCTAAAGGAGCTGACTGATGTCAACAAGGGAAATTTGATTAGATGTAAGGAAAAAAAATGTCACCATGTGAATTTTATAAACCAGGAACAGGTTTCCCAGAGAACCTGTGTAATCTTCATTCTTGGAGACATGGACATGACCCTGAGGAACCTACTCTTATGTCAAAGCTGACCCTGATCGAAAGGGTAGTTGTACTAGACAACCTCCCAATGTTCCTTCCATCCCAAATGTTCCTGTGATTCTGAAATATTTCCACCACAGCTATTAGCCTTGTCACCTCCCTGTTCACAAGATTTCGGACTTCACAAAACTGGCAAGGAAACTACAGATGGTTCAAGAGACTAGATCTGGTTAAAGGACAGGACCACATGGCAGGGATTCTTGGTTCCATCTATTTGGATTCCACCCATGGGGCCCTGTAGTCATCCATACTCCTCCTCCTCTCTCTTTGCTCAGAGCCTATATGGATTAGTCAAACCAAATCAGTCATCATTATTCCTGTAAAGTCACTTTGAAATTCCCTGCTTGTTCTATTCTCTACATCAAGATTTGTTTCACTTGTGCTGCAAAGCATAACTGAGAACGAAAACTTTTTTAAAATTTGTGTTTAATGTAAATAATTTGAAAATTTAGTATGCGTAAAACTGTGTATAACTGCTTTAAGCTATTTCTTCTGTAAAATTTAAATTTTTTATATAGAAATTCAATTTAAAAAGTAATTTCTATTAAAAACCTCACCATACAGTTTACTAACAGCCTATAAGTATCATCGTTTACAATTTTGACATTCCTACCAACAATCTCTTCACTATGAAATGCTCTTTTTGGACTTTATATCATTATAGAAAATAACACCTGAATTACATAATAATTTGCTGAATTACAAACAAACGTTACTCTGCGATCTTTATCTTCTCTTCCGTAATAAATCGATCTCAAGAAAATGGAAAACCATTTAAGGTAAAAGTGTGTCATCTAGGCAACTGATATTCTAATACCGTATATCTTTCCTGAACTTATAAATCAGTGTGAAATTATGACATAATATAAATCTAATATATGACATAATATAAATCAAAATTATGACATAAGAGAAATCGATATGTAAAGAAATTTACCGTAAGCACTTTTTAATCCTGTCTCTGAACAACAAAAGCTTCCATTTTTGACACAGATGGGAAATCTCATTAGTTCTGGGAGTTCATATGCAAATATGCTCTTCACACCTACTGAGGAAAAAATGCTCAGATTTTGAATATTATTGAGAGAATATTTCATAAATAAAGCACACAATCCCTGGGGGATTATGTCACTATTTCCATTTAATTTATTAAAGTAAATGGTGATCAACCTCAAAAAGAAAATGTATTTAATTTATGAAAATTGTTGTCATTCATTTTACTGTACTGCATGTACAGCACATAATGTCTTAAATACAAGATTCCAGCTTTCCTAATGATTTTAGGTGATCTTGAAAATTTGAAAAACTTCAGTATATCTGAATGTATTACCTTAAAAATATCAGTCTCATGCTCCTACCTTCTGGTTACAGTTTATCTTAAAGATAAGAGTTGAATCTGGGATAGTGAACATGTAAAGATGCCTTTCAAAAATGCTACAGTTTTATATAGTTGCTGTGGATGTGTTTATTCAAGCAAAAATCTGTTGTCACACTTATTCTGCTATCCCCCACGACCAACAAGAATCTTATCTGGGGAAGCACTACAGTATCCCTCAAGAGACGTGATGTAAACAAACTCAATATAATACATCTAGGTCATACACTAGGATAAAAGAAAAATATTTGAAGACAACTGCTCTAGATCCTATAGTTTGTGTATCCTTTCGTGTTTTGGAAAGTCTAGGTTTGCCTGTATTTCATTCAGTAGTCACTCTGAAATAGCAACAAGCCAGGAACTTCTTTTTTTTTAATGATACTGTGACTCTTAACCAAAGGAAAATGCTCAAGGTTAGTAGCAAAGTATGGCCCGATGAGCTAGAAGGGGAAAACAGAGTCACAGAATCATGGAGGTTACACCCATTTTTAAAAAAGGGAGTAAGGAGGACCCCAGGACCTCCACTCAGTGCTTCCTCTAGGATCCCTCTTATTCAATAAACATGAGCTGCAGAACTGTCAATGTTTTGTGTCTCATTTGGCCCTCTTTTAGAGAGTGTTCCTTTTCTTTTTTCCATTAAATTATTCAGAATAACATGAAGAATGTTATCTAAGAGGTATGTGATAGGTTTGGACAGTGTATGGTTGAAGAATCTCCAAGCCTAAAAGCTCCAAGTCTACAACCTAGAAGTTTTTTTAATGATTCAATTGACCTACGTCATCCCAGGCTGAGGGAGCTGTGCCTCTTAAACCTTGAGAGGAGAAAGCTCAGGGAGACCTGTCACTGTCTACCACTGCCTGATCAGAGGATAAAGAGAAGATGGAGCCAGATCCTCTTTAAAGGTGCACAGTAATAGGAGGAGAGACAACAAACATGAGTTAAACTATGGGAAATTATGATCAGGTATAAGGAATAAACATCTTTATCATGAGGTAAAAACATTCATAGCAAAGTGTTTCCTTCAAGAAAAGATATGGGGGAGCGGGGGTAGAATAAATAATTCTTTTCATTCAAATAGAAAATTTTTATACACCTTTCATTTTCACAGCAACATGGTAATCTTTTTTTTTTTAAATCTACTACTGTGCATAGGAGTGACTACTCTGATTTAAAATTCACTTAACATGCATTTTTCCACTCCTGACAACCAATGCACATACAATATTAGATAAAAATCTGGAAATATGACAGGTATGTGCTCATGTAATAACTTCTAGGTAGGCTGAGATAGGAGATAGCTGGTAATCAAATCTATTGGAACAGCAGATGCAGAGGTTTGGACTGATAAGACTGCAGTCAGTAATGTGGTGCAAGATGGAGGAGAGAGGATTGGCAGCCAAAGGCAGGCGGCTGCTGAGTATAGAGGAGAACAGTTTTGTTGGGTTAGAGATCCTGAAAGGTTATCCTGCTCAGGACATGATTGGAGTAAACATTTTCAAAACTTCCCTGGAATACCAGTAAAAATACCCAGAGTGCACATAACTTTACTAGGCAATTACTATTTTCTCTAGTGGACGACCACTAAACAGTGTGTTGTATAAATATATAACACATTTTCTGAATATAACAGTGTCCAATCCATTTTCCTCTCCTCCTCCTATGAGACTGTTGATTGCTTAAACTCATAAATGTATTCAGGTTTATTTTGATTTTAACATTTTAGATCCAAAGGTGCCTCAGGCTATGTTGGAGTTAGTTTTATGAAACTTCAGTAATATGTGGAAGGAAAGGTTTCCTCAGTAAGTTATTAATATTCTCCTTATCATAACAGGGGAAAACAATAAAAGAGGACAGCAGCTACAAGAATTTATGAAAGAATGGAAAGTTGCCCAGGAATTTCTCAAGTACAAGGTACTTTTTCAACTAGCATAACAGCAAATATGCATTTATAAAGACACTTAGCTTTATATATAATGATAGCACAGGCTAACATGCATGCATAAAGGAGTTAGGTTTAATCATTTAGTGGGAGAATACTGTGTACTGAGAAAAGGAAAAGTCTGAGGGGAAAATGCATTAATTAGGCAGAATAAGTATATTGAATTTATAGGGAGTTGTAGAATAGACATTTCTAGCTCTTTGGTAGTGTTTTCATAGAGCGGTTTGAAGGTCTTTTGAAAGAGTGCCTGAAATGGTTAGAAGCTTCTTTTCTTAAAAAGCTTCAAACTTCAGCAAAAGGAAGAGACAATCATTTACAATGTGTTTACGGTTGTCTGCATGTCTATTACCTAATTCATATCCATAACATTTCTGAATGAAGTGAACAGTCATTACGCTTCTTTTAAAATTATGATAACAGGAATTAAAATCTCAAACAAGAAGATTTTCACTTTGCTCTTACAGGATGAAAGTTTAATATGATTTGAATTCATAAAAAAACCCCCAAAACAATCTATAAGCCTCTAAGCTGACCTTACATTTGTTAAGAGCATGATTTTTTAAATTTCTTCAATAAATTTATAATTTGTGTAAATAATATAAACAAAGAAACAAAACTTGGATCAATTGTCGGTGAGAGTTATGAAAGAGACCACTAAAGTGCAAAATTACAGAAAAAGTCAGAAAAATCCTTCATTGCCTGTATTGTAAACAACAATGACACTTTGTAACATGTTCCTGGTGGTTTGCTGTCAGGACTACATTTTAAACAGAACTACTTGTCTCATATCTAATGCTAGAATTGTTTCATAAAACATGTTCTTCCATTTATAACATTTTTAAAATACAAATGCAGATGTATTTTGTTGTTTTACTCCAGATCACTTCTGACTTAGTATGCTTAAGTTATTAGTAGTTTATGGATAGGCACAGAAAAACTATATAAAATTACAGCTGTATATATATTTACACAGAGAATATATGTATACATATAAAATACTAAGAAAAAAGCACCATTCAAAGCATGTAATAATGTCATGCTCTGGTAATGAAATCATAAACACTTAAGTATTTGAAATTTAAACTGGATTAAGCCATGAAAACCAAGAGGCCCACCTTTGTCTACAAATAGCAGAATAAAGACATATGAAAGGCAAATACCTTTTGAAGTTCAAGCTCAGACCCTACACAGTGATACAGGGAAGGACTGCAGCTTGTATTATTAGTTTCTTTTCCATTATAAACATTTTTTAAAAAATCGAGCAGAACATTTGTAGCTCTTTCATCTCTCTACAATACATGTTATCTCTCTGCGACAAGAATAGACATTCTGGCTCTTTTGTGTTTTGAGTTTTCAGTTGGTGCCAGAAGTGCCAGTGGAATCAGCTTCTCACATTAAAGATAAAATAAATTCTCTGAAGAGCTGAGCCTGTCAAAATTGATGGACAAAAAATACTTTGCTATGTGTTCAAATAATAGATGCAGCATATATAAATAACACTTAAGAACAGACCCAATACTTCTTAAATTTAAATTAAATCTTCTAGTGACAAACTGGACTTCTGAAGATTAATATGTCTTAGATTGGACAGAGGAAAAGCATTAAGATCTATAAATGTTAGAATTCTTATTGATATGACAAGAAGTTTTTTTGTGCTGCATAATAAGGCATACACTGACGAGAAAAAGGTCAATGAATATACAGAACTGCAGTTGCCATGGAAACCAGCTATGCCTTTTACCTAAGGTTAGATATTGAGATAAATCATGTGCATATTTGTATGTGTATACTTTTGGAAGGAAGGTTATTTAGCTTGAAGAAATAAACTCCTGAGAGATAAACAAGAAAATACGTTATTTCATATTCCACTTACAGACATGCTGTTATTCAGAATTGTCCACCCTCAAAACTGGGTCAGCAATTTAGATGTTGTAGTAAAATAATTTTTGTTTGGGAAAATCAACAGCTGTTTTTCTCCAAAGTCAGATGACTTAGCAGAGAAAAATTTATTGACCAAGAAACTAACTTTAAAAAATTAACTGGGTCTATGTAAAAACTGAATCTACAAGTGCTTACTTAGGATTATGTATACACACTTGGCTTCAAATGCCTTCAGGTCCTTAGCTATTGTATGTTAACACAGATTCTTCAAACCTGTCCTAGATCTTGGAATGCATTTTATTGATAATATGACTACACAATAAAAGGTTAGAAACATACTTTCATCAGTCTATTCCTTTGGTACATATTTTCAAAAGTGCTATATAAGATCTGATAAGTCATTATTTGATTAATTTGTCTGACAAAGCAAGGGACATTTTAAACCAACATAATCAAAACCAGCAGCAGCACATAACATGAATCTCATGAAAAACATTTAACTCAAATAAGTGTTTTACAGTAGAGTGCACCACAGACAGCTTTTTTGGGTTGTTGCTGTAAAAACACATTTTTACTTAAAATCAGATAAGCAAAACATATCGTTAAGCTGTGGTCAAACCGTAAGTAACCTGAAGGTGTGACAGACTTTCCTCTTGTGCGATTGCCTGTGCCAGCCCCACTCTCACAGATTCTCTGCATCACAATGCTGGCACAAGAGTCTCATAGCTGCCATTAAAATATTCATTTTAACATTTTTCCATTTTGCAGTTACCAGCACACTCTTCATATTGAAAGTGGAGAGGAAGCACAGATGCTTTGTATTTCTTCAGTTCTGAAACACTGAAGATATATGTTCTATCAGGGGAAATTTCTATCAAATAACTAATACTATAACCACAGTAGGTTGCAAAGAGCCACCTTTATGGACTTTATCAGAGTAACATAAAATCTAAATTTGAAAATATTTATTCAGTTCCATTCCACAATGGAATTATACATTCTTTCATTAAAAGTGACATTTTTTTCTTTAAAAAAATCACAGAAACATAGAATCATAGAATTGTTTTGGTTGGAAAAGACCTTTAAGATCGTATCTAGGTTTGTGTTTTACATTGGACACTGCAACTTCTTTGAATATGTGTTCGCTGTTACTTATCTTTCAGTTCTGCAAGAATTTAAGAACTGCCCATTTAGTGAGTATATCATAGCAAGTTATTCTGCTATTGCGAATAGTTTTCTTCAGTGGTGAATTTCCCAGCCCACAGAACCATGCTGGTGTGGATACTAGCATAACTGCTTGAAAGAGTCCAGCGCAGAGCTACAAAGATGATTAAGGGAGTTGAATATCTCCCTTATGAGGAAAGGCTGATGGAGCTGGGTCTCTTTAGCTTGGAGAAGAGGAGACTGAGGGGTGACTTCATTAATGTTTATGAATATGTAAAGGGTGAGTGTCAGGAGGATGGAGACAGATTCCTCTCAGTGATATCCAGTGATAGGACAAGGGGGAACGGGTGTAAGCTGGAGCATAGGAGGTTCCAGGCAAACATAAAGAAGAACTTTTTCACTGTAAGAGTGACAGAACAGTGGAACAGACTGCCCAGAGAGGTTGTGGAGTCTCCTTCTCTGGAGACATTCAAAACCCAACTGGATGCATTCCTGTGTGACCTGCTCTAGGTTGTCCTGCTCTTGCAGGGAACTTGGACTAGATGACCTTTAGAGGTCCCTTCCAACTCCTAACATGATTCTGTGATTCTGTGAAATGTTAACTCTACTGATGGCCCACAAGACAGCTGACTCTACTGGAAGATGTAATATGGAAGTTGTAAAGCACATTAAAAAAATATTATTGTATGTTCCCAATAACAACCATATTATCAATTGCACTGTTTTCCTTATTCTGCTGTTTCACTCTAGCAAGGTGATGAATCTCAGTTAATACTTAAAGGAAACCTCAGAATCTTGAAATGGTTTTCAGTGCATGGCTGGTTCTATCACAGTCAGAATGAGTGTATTTCTTTCTTGGATTATATGTTATAGATCACCAATTTTATGAATTAAAAAAAAAATCTACACTAAATGAGAGAAAAAGGTACTTTCAAAGTATTGTCACTTTCTAGGAGAAAACTTTATCTTTTTAATCAAATAGAGCTTATTCAAAACTGAGATCACCGTGCCTTTGTATGCATTAGGAATAATCAATAAATCCTCCTACTTCTATAGGTAGACCAGTGACATATGATCTGGTATTAAGTTAATCTTATCATCCAGTTTTTGCTTTTTATCTTATTATTTCAAGGATAGTTTCATTACTTACAATATCATTCTAATGCCCATATGTGCAGGTGACAGAGAATTTCAATTACAGTTATAACTTATGATACCATTTTCTTTTTAAAAAAAAATTGGCACAGGGAAATTGCAGCCATTCACTTAAATCTATTATGAAATGGACTTTTATAATAATGAAATAAAAAATTGAAATGAAAAGCAAGACACAAAGACCTATAGAAGAGTTACAAGTACAAATGCTGCTTTCATTACTATCTGCATATGAGAAGTATAATGGAGTGGTGAAGAAGATAGTATCTGATGAAACAGAAAACCTGAACAGTATTAAATCTCAGAAAATCAGATTTTTCTGCCACTGAAACTCTCCCTTTCCACCCCTACCTAGGTAACACTCTTCTATGAGAGCACACAGGAGGACTCCAGCTATGGACAATCAGAACCACCTTTTTATTTTTAGTGCTTGCTTGCTTCCTCGATTTCTTCCAGTGTGACAAATTTCACTGTGTAAAGTGTTAGGTTTTGCCTGACCAGTTTGAGAACCACCACCAGGGTACCAGTTTATGCGGCGCCTAAACCAATTTATTTCATGGCCTCAGATGGATTAATTTTCATTCTGCACATCTAGTCAGCCTGGATACACCTATTTATCTACTAGATCATGGTTATTGAATGAAGTTACATTTATTTCTTGTTTTAGTAGAATGAAAACTGATGCACTGAAGGAAGGGAACATGTAAAAAAATTGTTTGCTGATGTATTAACAATTGAATCTTCTTCATTAAATAAATCCACTTAGTAATTATACATCAATTTTAGTCTCCATTTTACCAACTTAGAAATATTTTGTAAAATGTTAGGCTAATACCATGAATAGATTTCTTTAGTATAATTTTATACTAAATTCTAGTCCTCCAATTTGCTAGCACTACACAAAGTGCCTTTCCCCCTTTATTTACTGAAATGTTTAGCCCATAACGGCTTGAAGTGGAATCTTTAAACTCTAAAAAGGAAAACTATATTCAGAAAGTGAGTTTTCATACAGGAATAATAAAACAATTTAAAAAATAATAATAGGTTTAATTTTTATTTTAAACTAAAAATAGATATTTCCTCTTCTAGATGCTTAAAGTCACCATCATTCAGGTGGCTGCTACTACTTGCACATATTTCACCAATAGCTACCATATGTTTTAATGACAATCCTGCCTTGCAGTGTACCTTTTTCCTTCAGTAAACAACATCTTAAAGTCTAAAGGAATTAAATGATTCTGTGTTACGTTTTTAGTTTTCTTTATACTTTTACATTTCCTCCTTTTTTTTTTGTCTCCTGTAGAGGTTGACCAGAGGGCTACCTGATTGTTGATTGACAGAGCAGCCCTCCTGGTCATCACACTCAGGTGCTAATTGTTTGATGATAATAAAGCTAAAGGCCTAACAAGGGGGTGGACCATAAAAGGCAGGGCACTTGGGTACCTTCAGTGCCTGAGCACTGGGGGAAGGAGCAGGAGGTGCTCTGTGAGTTGGAAGCTGAGGAAACTACTCAACCTACAATACCAGCAAGAACATTGAGTGCTGGGAAGGGAGGCCGGCTCTGTGCTCTCTGCGCACCCAGCGTTCCAGGGCAGCTTGCTGCCAGCTTGGGATTACGTTGCCTAGCTTCGCCTGGATCCCCAACAGTCTCCTTCCTACACAACATGGGACCTATGAAGCCTAAAATGAAGTCTGAGATGACAAGGTTGGTTTCAAATTAAGTTCTTGAATTCTACATATCTTTTTAACTAATTATCAAGCAAGATCTCATCTAACAAAATTATAAATTTGTTTTAAATAGTGTATTTTAAGCCTATTTTAGAGAATCTTATATATATCCATTATTTTGGTAATGTAATATTTGCCTATACCAAATTAAAACAATAGAAAATACTTCCTTTTTACTTTCACGATTGCAGGGGTGCTAACTGTTATTGCTTTTGTTATCTTTCATATCTGTAATCCAAATACTGTTTGTTTTGCACTAACAGCATAGAAAAAAGAACTTGAAACGTTATTTTCTATTGCACTTTACACCTTCCCTTTATTAATATGCTAGCTTCTAATTCCTCCATATCTGAGTCTAATGTGATCTATATTTTTCTTCTAAGACACAGGGGTTTTTTAAACAATAAAAATGTCATTATTGCTCAGACAACGTTCTAGTGACTTCACATTCAAATAGCATTTACGTGTGTGGAACTTATTACTCTCCCTCTGAACAGACATACATAATAGTAGTTTGGATGGAATTCACAATATGAATATAATAAAAGAAAAAATGTAAGAAATTAAAACAGATCAAATGAAAATGTTAATTATTCCTGTCTCATTCAAACTTATTTTTATTTTGTCCCTTTCTCTGCTCCTATATATTTAGTAATAAAAATTCTCAAAGAGAAAAATCTGGCATGAACATGTTCTAGCATTTTCTTCAATTTGCCAAAGAGAACTTTGTAAAGGTGATTTGTATAAAACTATTAATTACTTGCTCGAAATTATATTTCTAATACTGTCAAAATCAAAGTATCACCATATAGCAACCAAAGGTGTGACTTCATTATCGTGGTTTTGTAAAAGTAGCTCTTGTTTAATGAGTTTGTTAGTGAATGACAGTGCTCCACAGCTCCATAGAAATCAGTTGCACCACCTGAATATTCACTGTTGGATCTTGCAGCATGGAATAAATGTGTCTGTGTGCCAAATCCAGCTACTCTTACTACTGTAGCTATGCAGTCTAAATAGTCATCTTGATAAATTTTTGTTTCCAACATTCAAATTTTAGATGCAGCTTCTTAATTCTTGGATGTATTTTGAGCTTTCAGATCTTCAGAGATTCTAAAATGAGTAAGAATAGTGTATTACCTCAGTTAATAATAACTAAAAAAATAGGAACTCAATCAATTGGCTCTCTTCTTAGACATCTTATAGGAACTGAAACCTGACTATAATAGATGTAATATTTTCACTAAATTACTTTGGAGTACTAAGTGCTCCTGACCAGATTCTCCATTTTCCTCTGAGATCCACAGGTGGCATTGCAAAAAGTCTAAAGAGAAAAGGGGAAAGAGAGGAACTAACCTCTCCCTTTCAACTAACATTTTTTCCTTAGGGAAAACCTGATCATTATAGAATGAATACTTATCTGTTCAGCTGCTGCTATCTGCCCCTTATTCCCTTTAACGTTTAAGTCATTTTGCAGAAAATATTTACCAGTTTTCATTTTCTCTGAAATTTTTCCTGTGCTACTACTCTCAGTAGTAGTAGAAGTCAGGCACCATGCCTGAAGCTGGTCAGAAAAAGGAAAATTGTGTTTTGTAAAGGATTTTGGTATTTTGAGATTTTTTGGTTTTAAACAAAAAAAATGTGAAGGATTACACAGATGGCATTCTAGTGACTTCAGATGGATACGGTATTGGCATATGTGAAACATTTTCTTCTGAACACATATGTATGATAGTCGATCTGATGGAATTCAGAAAGGGTAATGTTAGTAGAAGAAAAAATGTAAAGGAAGGAAAGCAGATAAAATGAAAATACTAATTATTTTTTAGAAGATTTTTTTTAGAATTACTACTTAGATGTAAAATCAAAACTAACCTTCCCTAAAAGGAAGTGAGTCCTTATTTAGAGTAACCTGCGCTTTTTGTTGGAATTTTCCATAAAATATTTGCTTTCCTCAAGTCGTCTAAATCTTCATCAGAATGTTTACAAATCTCTTTAGAATAATGATGTTTTAAAGATAATAAAATAAATCCTGATGTTGCTTAATTTACTGGCGAAGTACATGGAAAAGGCAAAGACAATAATGTAAACTGACCCTTAAAAACCTTAAAAAAAACAAATAAAAAGGTCCTTGGTAATTTGCTCTGTCTGAAACTGATTAGTCACTTCCATATGTTCTCACTACTGTACTCATTCTTGATGCCATATCACTGATAGGAAATGTGAATAAAATTATAAATTAGTATCTGAAAACAATGTATTTATTTAGCTACACTACAAATTATTCACTTAGCAACTAGCTGTTTGTGCTATGCCTATACTGCAAGCCTTATCCATACCAAATCAAAAGAGTTCTACTAGCTTTGTGTGAGCAAGAAAAGTAAGATCACTGCTTATGTTTCTGTTGACAGAAAAGTTCCTGTTCCTCTCACCTATTCTTTTTGAACATGGTATAATCTGCTTGTGAGATAGAAATGCAGAGAAAAAAATTGAAAAACAAACATCTTTAATTCTCCTTCTGCATGGAATTAGTTGAAAGATGTATTTTTTTAAACACTTTCTTCAGATGTTGACTGCTATTGCATGTCTTCATAGAGGAATGATTTACTGAAATCAACACATGGTGGGCAAGAGTTTTTTGGGTTTTTTCCTTCCTGTATGTTTATGAAAATATGATCTCCCTGGTAAAGTGACAATGTAAAGAATAAATATATTGCTGATTTGACTCCAACCAGTATAGGTTAACACACTCACAGAAGTTTGAATTATTAGTTTCCTGTTGTATTGTGGGATCCAGCAGTACCTAATCACCACTGGTCTCAGTACTAGTCTCAGTATTCCTTTTTTTCAGCAGTGATATTTATCATCTGCTTCAACTGGTCTGTTACACTACCTGTAACAGGGTCTGCATGCAACCAGCCTGCTTTGAAGAGCTCTGACACATCTCTGATTGCCAGCAAGTCCATTTGTAATGAGTTGTCTGGCACTCCTGGCAGCCACGGTCATGCTGAGTGACAGGTAGACTGCTTAATGCACAAAGAGCACCTCTTTCAACCAGCCCTTTTAATTGTTTGGCGGGTTCCTGACAGCACCATATTTCCTACTGACCGACTCTGAAGTTGGATGTTCTCAAGTAGTTTCTGGCTAAGTCCCCTGAGATGAATAGCAGATCAAAAGCTGGAAAGTTTGTAACTCATGCACTATCCAGAATATTTGCAATATTCAGAAGCAACCAAGGAGAAAATGATGTTTGAACTTATCTTGCCAAACATAAATGGTAGTTACATTTTCATACTTGAATTCTTCTTCTTTCATTTTCATGTTGTTTTATATTTTCAAACAGTCAAGTACAGTAGAAAAAGTGGTAAAAAGATATTTATACTTCTCTTAAAAATGTCTCCCTTCTAAAGAACACACTGGGTAAAACAAAAAATGAAAAAAATTACTATTTCTTCAAATGCAATTGTAAAACTAACATTTGAACAAACTATTCCATTATCTATTGCAAATTTTAACAAATCCAGCACTCCCCTGGTTCTTCCTTCCTGTAGAAAGATTGGGGGCAGAGGGGAGGGGGAAACATATATATGAATATGTGTGTGTGTGTATATATATATAGAGAGAGGTTGGTTAGTCCTGCCAAGTTTTATCAACATCTTCCCTCTGCAAGCAAATTTCAGATTTATGAAGTTATGCTACTTCAGAAACTACAGGAACTGATATTTTATATTTGCCTACTTGTAGGAAACTGTACAGAAAATTTATACTTCAAGTGCATGAACATTCAGGATACATAAAAATGAGTAAGTATGCTTTTTGCCTCGTATTTGTGTTTTAATTGAGAATCAAAGCCAAGCTGGGAAAACATATCATTGTTTATACAACCACTCAGCTTGACAGGGCAGATGGAAATTTGGGCTAAAAATAGAAAGCACTGGAAAGCAGTTCTTGCTGGGTGAACTTCAAATACAGAGAAAAGTTAGAGGTGTATGCAATCAGATGACACGCAGATGAACACTGGCTAACAAACACACAGCCTGAACTGGAAAATTTAATGGCAACCTTCAAACAAGTGGAAGTGATAAAAAAAATGACAGTCTGCAATGCTTGATTTCTTGCTGAGTAAATCTTCAAGACACATTAATAAAGATATAGTTTATATGAATCATCTCTTAAACACCTCACTTTTTTCCCCTAAGTGGCACAGTACAGAAAAAATAGAGAGTATAAATACTTGGAATACAAAAAATGTCTTGTTATTTATGGAATTTTTGTTCCTATCATATGCTTAGTGAACTGCTCTTTCTTTTGTTCAATTAATGAGGCATCCTAGAGATTTCTGTATAGAAGAACTGACCTTGGGCACTCTGTGTTTTACTATACAACAGAAAAGATATCCTTTACTGTCTAGACCTTGTTCAGGGAATTGACTCTGCAATAATATGGATTGAAATAATCAAAGATTGGAGATGACAAACACATGGCCCATTTTAGCCTGAAAGCAAACTGTGAAGGGAAGCACTTCACAGAGAGATAACGGGTATTTTTCAAGGAACATCTGCTCCACACCTAAAGTCACCACATGCTACTAATTACTTCCCAACACCCTTTAACACAGTTTAAACTGGCCTTAAAATTCATAACAAAAACCACACCTCCAGAATTTCCAAGGAAGGTGCAGGTCATCCTAATGCCCTAGATTTCTGAAATACCAGGAAACATTGTTAACTAATTGCAAAGTATTTGTCACTTTGGCTGTAAACAAAGTGACAATCTGTCAAAAGAGGGAGAGATAGTATGGCGAATGGAAGCATTTTGTGATTTAGATGCATTATACACATACAGATATATAGAGGTATACACACATGCACACTTAACTAACACCTTACACTGTATTGTAGTTCCTCACTTTTCAGTTTTGACTTCATGTAACCAGTCCCAAGTCTAAGATTACATTTTCAGAGTTGTCTGAAGGTTTTTTGCCCACATGATAGGTGAATGGATATTAAATGAGAATGGCAAAAAGTAGTCTAATATAATGACAATCCTGAAATAGCTGTTAACTCCTAAGCAGAAGACCCCACTTGTAGGTAGGCAGAGAAAGCCTTTAGATGCTTTCAGCAGCAGTTTACTGTGAATTGCAACAGGTGATAAGAAGTCTGAAAAAGAAGGATCAAATCCTCTGATAGTTGACAAATAGACTAGAAAGGTGTGGTTTTTTCACTAATTTACTGGAAAACTATTGAATACATAAAATGTCACTTATCTGGTACCACCAATGATCTTTTGTTTGTTTATAGGAATTACATAACTATATGAAATTTCTTTATTTGCTTGACTTCAAGATTCCCTTTTGCCTCAATCAGCTTCAGCTTACTTTCTGTTTGTCAGATAACTGCTTTAAAAGGCCACTATTACCAACATGTTGTCAAGTTGCAAGCTCCCACCCATCTGGTCAGATGTGAAGATACAGTAGTTCTCATGACAGTACAGAACAAACTTTGAGAGTAGCGGGAGCTCCTTACTATTAAAAGTACTGTATTCAGAAAATTAAAAAGAATTAAGTAAATAATGCATGGACTACAGAATATATTACAACTTTAAGTGACCTTCCCTTACAGAAGCTACGCAACCAGTTCTTTTCACTATCTTATCTATCTTTATTCTGTTGTCTTTTCAGACAGAAGTGAACATTCAAAGATTGTAACCAAAGCAGATGAGCATATCATTACTGCCACACCAGTTCACTATGTGAATAGAAATATTTCTTGGTAATTTTGGTAATAATAACCATTAAATCAGTCCAGAAATAAAGTGAATTTTCTAAATTAAGCAGGTACACAAACAACAAAAATACTGATGATTCAAAGCAATTTTAGTATGGACTACACTTGTTTTGAATAAATGGGCTACAAATAATTTTCTTAAAAATTGTCCATACGTTTCAGCAGAATCTGACAAAAACTGTATTTAACAAAAATATATTGAAAATTAATAGTCAATACAATTAAAAAAGCTAAGAGGGCACATCAAATACATAATTAAAAAGACATAACTAATAAAAGCATTATAGAAAAGTTCAAGGTTATAAAAAGAAAAAATATTAGGTGTATTACCTCTTACTCTTTTGGATAGAAAACACTTGGGAATACCTCAGATTCTGAAAATTATTAAATTATTTTTTTAATTGTGAGCCTGTTGTTTCATAACCATGGTTTATGAGAATGTTGCACATTCACTGAATCATTTCAGACACTCCCAGAACATAAGCACACTTAGAAGACAAACTCGCTATTTCTAGCAGTATTTCATAAGTAAGAGGAAATCTGTTAAGCAGCAGCAAGAAAGAATAAGGACCCATTCATTGGAAAGTTATTAGAAAACTATTAGAAAATACCAAGGGAATTTAGTTCAAGCATATCATATATCACTGGAACATATATCATCTGTCTCTTAATTCTTGAATGATATTTAAAATTTTTTATGCTTACTATGTAGATAAGAATACTATGTTAACAAATTTTGAGGATAGCAACAGATTATACTTTTCTGTCTTGAAAAAGAGTAGTCAGTTCTTACAGGTATTTCAAAGAATACGTTTACTGTCCTTGAAGCAGTCATCATTACCATTTTTCTGTTTCTTACAGTAACTAATCTCACATTTTATAAGCTGTCTACGTAGTGGGATGTTTGCACACTGTGAAATGTGTGGAGGTGAGGCAGCATTCCAGGGGTTAAATAGAATGGGAACGAGGAAGATAATTGTCTTTGAAGGTCTGCCAGAGCAGAGTGCTCTTCCCAAGAAAGATTTTACAGAGAAAAACCAAACCAAACAAACCCTAAAATTTGTCTTAATTGAACAGCTGAGATTGGAAGAGGTTGCATGTAATTGACAGAGCAAGCAAAGGATGCTTTCATTACAAGAAGCTCTACATTTCACAAAAGAAAACAAAAACAACCTAAAAATTATCAAATAAGAAATGCAGACTGCCACAAACCTGTAAACAGATGTTTTCCATGCTCAGTCCACAGTCCACCTGAGCTTTCTAAAATCTGACAACAAAACCTTGTGTATATTGAAATAACTGTATTTTAAAAGTTTATATGCAGAAAAATACAGACTTCATTGTCCAAAATTTTGGGGCAAACATGGTTAAAAGGGATTTTCATAAAGGAAAATGGAAGGTGAAACATTTAATTTTGGCATTTTAAATGTGAATTTTTCAGATTTTTTTCTTAGATAGTTAAGAAGACATTTGTAGGAAAAAAAATATGGATATGAAAAAGATTTCAATTTCAAAAGCAAATGGCATTTGACAGAAAATTACATGTATTTTATCTGGGATACATAATCTTTAGTCTTGTTTGACAAAAAAAAGATATTGATATGTCTTGGTAAGAAATTGTGGGTTATTTGGAGTGCTGAGGCATTTAAAATGACTCATAGAAGAATTTTCTTTGTCTGATGCAGAAGTGTGTTGGTTTTGTCAAGGGTAGAGTTAATTTTCTTCATAGTAGCTTGTATGGGGCTATGTTTTGGATTTGTGCTAGAAGCAGTGTTGATAAGACAGGGGTGTTTTAGCTATTGCTGAGCAGTGCTCACACAGAGTCAAGGCCTTTTCTGCTTCTCACACCACCCCACCAGCGAGTAGGCTGGGGGTGCACAAGAAGTTGGGAGAGGACACAGCTGGGACAGCTGTCCCCAGCTGAACAAAGGGATGTCCCATACTGTATGATGTCATGCTCAGCATATAAACCTGGGGGAAGAAGAAGGAAGAGGGAAGATGTTCAGAGTTTGTCATCCCAAGTAACCATTGTGTGTGATGAAGCCCTGCTGTCCTGGAGATGACTGAACATCTGCCTGTCAATAGGAAGCAGTGAATGAGTTCCTTGTTTTGATTTGCTTCTGTGCATAGCTTTTGCTTTACCTATTTAACTGTCTTTATCATAACCTAAGAGTTTCTGCACTTTTACTCTTCTGATTCTCTCCCTGATCCCACTCAGGGGAATTGAGCAAGCAGCTGACTGGGGCTTAGTTGCTGGCTAGGGTTAAACCATGACAAGAAGACAAACTTCCAGGAAGATGAGAGGTAGCTAGCAACTGAAACAAATTCATCTGTGAGTAAAGGTTTTCGGAAGTGTTGGCATAGGATTGTAGAAAGATGGTGGTGACTGCCACAGATACACAAAAAGACTACTGGACTTGCCACTACAGAAGGAAAATAACATTACCAACTTTTGATGCCGGGTCAATCCTTTACCAGCAAAGCGTTGATCAAAACAGCCAGAAAAGATTGGATAGATAGGGGGTGCAGGAGGCATGTTTATTGCTCTCAAATACTGACACTAACTCCTCCTATCACCTCAAAAATACAACATGCATTTCAATAGTCTTATCTTGTTTATCTTCCTGCTGATATTTTCCATACATGCTTACAAGTAATCTAATGTTAAGGCCTATTTTGAATGTACTATAATAGACGATAACAGTTCCATAAACATTATTCAAGATCCTGCTAACAAAACATTGTTGGTGATTGTAAGTAGTTTGAAATGCTGTGTGAACTGTCTTTAAATTCATAGAAAACATCACTTAACTGTTGGGCTTTATCTTATAATTTTGATGGCTTTTCAAATGAGATTCTAGCTTACTTCAGACTCATAAGTCAAGCCTGCCATTTATATCTTCATTACCCAATATAACTAAAATGGAAAAGTGAAAAAAAGTAAAAGGAAGGTGTCCTGGTTTGAGCCAGGACAGAACCAGTTTTCTTTCTAGTAATTTTACTTTTCAGTTAAGTCTCTTCCAAGTAACTGCACTTGCTGAAATTAGCAGCAAGTTTTTCAGTCAGTGTCTGCTTCTAGAACTGATAATGCTTGATGTTTATAGTTACTGCTGGAGAATGGTATGCAGAAAGGCTCTTGCTTATACTTATTCCTACACAAACCAAGGTCACTGCTTGGTTCTGTTAAACATCTTATGTTCCAGAAACAAAAGGGATGAAAAGGGGTTACACCTGTGACCCTCCTGAGGGAGAAGCAGACCAAACAGTGACCAAAATTGACCAAATAAAGTATTCCATCCCATATACATCGTACTTGGCATAAATCTGAGGGATTGGTCCATGGCTGGCATCCTGGGAGTATTCCGTCTGTTCTTCCACCTCTGATCCCAATCTATGTGTTCCTGAATTCAGGTATTCGGCTGCTGACTCCAGGAGTCCAGTCCGGGACCTTCCCAGGGCCTGCTCTGCAGCCTTAGTGGTAATGTGAGTGTTATTGGGGGAAACATGTTAGTTTATTTATATATAATTGTATATATTNTTCTGTGATTCTGTGATTCTCTTTCTGTTCCCTTTCTATGAAGTGAGAGACACAATAGAGAGCATCTGCCATTCGTTTGATTGTGGGCCCAGTATTAAACCTTGACAGAAGCTTTCAAAGCTTTTCAGTGTTTCATTAGAAAAAGATAGTTCTTACAATTGCTTCATCTCCATTGACTGTCACAGTTTTGATATTTATCTCTCAAATCTTTGATACAGTGCACAGTGAATAAAAGTTATAAAACATTGCAGCACAAAGCACAGAAATGCAACAGAGGATTAACATGCATATAGAGGTGGTAGAAAACTTGCACTGAAAACTAAGTGAAGGGGTATACTATGGGTTAATTCTAATTATGAAATGATTCATGAATCTGGATTTAACAGTATGGATAAGAAACAGAGCAGAAAATAGATGTTAGAATACCTTCTGAAATAAGGACATATATGTGACATTTTCAGTGTGTGTGACATTTCAGTTTACACCATTGGAAACCTTCTCTCTTGCAAATGTTTCTGTTCTGCAGACTTCAACTTCACCTTCTGCTGCTATTTTTTTTTTCTTTCCCTGCACTCTAAAAGGCAGGAGCTGAGGAGAAAAGGATGCAATTAAGATTTAGTGATCTTTTTAAAAATGACATTGAGCACTTTGGAAAAAGCAGAAAGAAAGGGGGAAACAAATTCAAGAGCAGGGGATGAAGAGAGGAGAAGTTGAATACAGTGACAAAGTCATGATGTGGGTGGAACAATAAAATGATGTATATGAAAGAGAAGAAGGTGGGAAGGAGAAGGGAATCATAATTGAAATTAAGATTACTGAG
Organism: Aegotheles bennettii; assembly: GCA_013398125.1. Taxonomy (NCBI): domain Eukaryota; kingdom Metazoa; phylum Chordata; class Aves; order Caprimulgiformes; family Aegothelidae; genus Aegotheles; species Aegotheles bennettii. Next base: position 136,235 of record VZRW01009947.1, on the reverse strand, counting down.
GTGGGCAGAAGGTAGAATGTGTTAGAATAAGAAGAAAGATGTTTTGTTTAAACAGCAGAACAGCAGACATGAGGCAGAGAGCACTGTATAGAATCAAAACTATCAAGAATGTGAGGAAAGAATGAGTGAATTGGGGGAATGGAAGGAGTAAATAAAAATAGGATCACAGATTTGCAAAGGTGGAAGAATATTGTAACAAAAACAGCAAGCAAGTGAAAAACTAGCAAAAACTAAATGCAGTCATTTTTATGCCCAAACTTTAGTGAAATGAATGCGTGCTTCTGAAATAGAACTGACTAGAGCTTATTGGTGCTAACAAAGTATGAGAAAAGTCTGTTGTCTTCCACATTCAGACAGGAGCTCTTGCTGCCTGGAAGTAGGTATGCACCCTACCTGCAGCCTTGAGAGTTAAAATGTGGCAGAGCAGAAGGGGCCTTTACACAAAATTCATGGTTTATTTATATTGCCTTTGATATGTCTTTTCAAGAAAATAATAGCCTGCTACATAGGCCAGTTCTAAGAGGTTTATTTCCATAAATATTTCCATTGACTTTATTGACCACACTATCCCAGCCACTTTATAAACGATGAAGGTTTACAGCTTTACATTCCTGTGTTAAGCAGTCAGGTTTACAACTTCTCTAGCAGACTGGTAGCTGAGAACAGATGGTGTATAACAGGAAATTCCTTCTTTTGTATGTGCTTCTCTACCCTGACACCTTTTCAAGTCAGTGTCAGACAAAACATAAATCATCTCTGTATAAAATTCAAAGCCTGAAACTCCATGTCTTTACCTAAAATTACCCACATTACTTTTAAGCTGACCTTGTAAAATGAACTGCATCATGAAGAAAACAAGGTTCATTGCATCCTGTGGTGAAGTATTGCACTATATCTGCTCAGCTCTGATTTAGTAGAAGATGCTGGTATGCACTGAGAAAAAAAACCAAACAAGCATGGATGATTGTTTTGGGATGGTTTACTCTAAACTACTACACCTGCCCTGCTCTAAGACATTAAGAACACACAAGAAAGAAACAGAGAAGCACAGCTTAACTGTTAACAGGTTTCTCATCCTTGTGATACATTTGGGGGACAAGGGTGGGCCAGAAGGTAAAGGTACCCCAGGTAATAACTACTAATTTTCTTTAGATATGGAGCAAGTCAAAGAGATTGGGCTAGGGTGATGTGACCAGTGATATCAACCATCCAAGTCAGAAAGCAATAATGAAGATGTGATAGCACTGTGGGGGAAACATCCATGCCAAGGGACCTGACATGATACAGGAGCCTGAGCCTTCAGAGGGATGCAAATATAAAAGGGCTGGAACACCAGGCAGAGCCTGGAATACCAGGTAGGGCCTGGAACACCAGGTGGCTGCAGTGAGTGTCCCTTTTCCTTGGGTCCACAACATAAGTCACAGCTAGATCATAGAGGACCACACTGATGTGAGTATATGCACAATTCAGGACATACAAACATATTGCAAAATAGAAATCGCTCTCTACCTGGTGTAATTATCCCTCTTTGTAACTCCATTAAAACCATGTCTCTGAGTGGTCTGGCTCTGTCCTTGTGGCTAGCTCACCCTAAGTTCTCTATGCCATGTCTATATTTGAAAAAAGTGCTCAAAGAAGAGGTGATAAATGACAGAATACCTGATGCCACTCAATGACAATTTTAAAACTCTATAAAATGCAGCAGACTGCTATACTACCTTAAATATATACTTGTAACAAAAATACATTTTATCACAGCAGTATGCACAAGCCTTTTCCATTACATCAGGGAATATGTTATTTGCTGCACCAAGAATAGTTATTTGATACTGAGCTCAACTAGTTTGATATCAAGCCTTTTTGATCCATGCAACTCCTATTTACAGAAGTGCCCAGAAGTAACAAAAGCAGCTTCAAAAGTAATTTCAGAATAAAGTAAAATAAAAATTATTATAAAAGGCAAGCATGGTCTGTGAAGGTAATTATTCACCAAAGTCTCTTAGAGTGAGATAAGTTTCTTCTACATTAATTGACTGCATGCAGCAGTGAACAAAGTGTAGAGGGAGAGATTTTATAGTTATTATTTTTTAATGCACAAACCATGAGATTTGACTTTAGAGAAATTTGAGATGAGACTTATTTCCAGTGACTACTATAAAAATCTTGGAAAAAGGTGACCAAGAATTAATGATTATCCAAGATTATAATCTTACAGGAGATATAGTGCAACCACAATTCACAAATGTGTCCCAGAGGCGGCTCTTTGTAGCTTAAAGTCAAGAGCAAACAAGCACTTTATTAATAATATCCCTCACATACATTTACTGCAACATTCCAGAGTTCTGTTCTGCATTATCATAGCCATCTGGCAATAAAAAAATTGACCAGGTGTTACAGGAAATAGCTGGCATGAAATTACCTTGAATAATACCATCTTAAATAGGATTAACAACAAGAAGAAAATTATAAAATTAAGAAGAAAGCACCACAGAGATCTAAGGCAGTATGTCTTTTTTTCTAGAAAGATCTGAGGAATTAAAGGGAAAAAAAAGTAAAATTTAAAAACCGTCTCACAGAAAAGAGATTTTGCTATATTATAAAGAATAGACCAACTTTGGAAGCAGACAGAAAAGAAGCAAAAACTGTTGTGGCAATAGCCTCCTACATATGTCCTAGGCTACAATAAAAAGCATTTCTAGAGAATAACCCATTATCTAAATTTAGAAATACAGCTGCATAAAGATGTTTCTTGAGAATCTCAAGCCGTGGTAAGACTGAACTGTGTTAAAAAAATGAGTGTCATCTACTTTCCAGAGTGAGTATTCATTAATTCCAAATGAAAAAGTACATCTGTAACATTTTATGAACATGAAGTTTCTCTTCATGTGACTAAATAATGCATAAATATCACTTTTACCAATATAATCACTCCATATGAACAAAGAGGATGTACAGGTAGTAGAAGATGAGCAACATATGTCCGAATACACATAGTAATTATAGGCAGGTCAAAGTCACTTTCAGTATAGCTGAAACTTGCAGTGATTCAGCTGAGATTTATGTTAGTGTTCAGCATAATTTCCACTCTCAGTGAGCAGTGTATTGTTTAAAATAATCTAAAAATTACAAAAATGACAGTGCCCACCTTCTCTTTTTTAAATTTCACTAAATAAAAAGAATGGGAAAAGTCTATATGTGTCTTGCAGATGGAATATTTATCTCATTATTGAAAGCCTACTTAAATTTTAATTTTTAATATGGGTTATTGCAATAGTGTTCCAAATGCTTCATTAGTATACTTTTTGCTAAAGAATTCCCAGTGCTTAATACTATTTACAGTCCTTTTCATCCTCTGCCAGTATTTTGAAGTCTGTGTCAAAGACCATTCTTGAGACCTCCATTTTAATTTGCAATTGATGAAATCAAACCACATATATTAGTACATAGCTCTTCTTAAATGGAATTACTATAGTGCTTGGGAACATATACAAAAGAGTCTGATGATACCAGACTAGCATTTGACTTGAAGCAGACTAGGATATAAGGATATTATGGCAACCTGTGGTGAATGATTTACATATACCATTCCTTCAAAAATTACAAGAAAATATTAGTTAGGGATAAGAAATGAAAGGATAAGAGTCTACACATACAAAGAAAAGGAAGATACATATTATTTTTAACATATCCGAGTCAGGTAAGTGTCAAGAGATACAAGTTTGGTTGTCATTGCAAAGAAAGCCCACTCTTTAGGCCTAATGGTTCTAATCTTTAGTAAATCCAGGAGAAAAACCCTAAACAACACTCTAAAAAAGTATGGAAGTTTTTATATTATTGTGATTTAAAGTGCTTTTATTACTAGATATTCCTTCCACTAACAAAAAAGATGTGGTTTCAGGAAACAAGAGTATGACAGAAGTTAAGGTGATATATATTAGTAACTGTTAGTATTAGATCAGAAGTGATTAGCTAAGCATACCAAATGAGAGATATACAAACTTTTTCTCCGTGTAATTAGACAATACAACCAGTAATAAGGTCAGAGACTGAGACTATTGCCATATTCCATAAGATATGGAATCAATAGCAGATAAAATTAGGACATGGAAATTCCACAATCACTTTCCAAATAATCACTGTGTGTTTCCTATATAAACACAACAGCTCAAGCTGTTCAATACTGACATCTGCATGGATCTACCACACTTCAAATCAGGTGTTTACGAGATTATTTGGGACTATAGTACAAAGTAAAAAAAAAGGATACTGAGAAGAAAGTGAGCTGCCAGAAGTTTCCCAAGGATATCTGGTAAGTGTGATGCCTGAGGAGATGTGCAGGGACGCTCAGCAATCAGAAGGAAGATGTATTCTGTCTGTAGATCGAGGGTAGTTACAGTATTATGTTTTTATTTTTAAGTTATCTTTTTACAACTCTTACTGCATTGGCAGGGATAAAATTGTATGTTCCGACAGAGCTGGGAAAGAGGCAATCTACTGACAGAGCTGGGAAACCTGTTTTATTACCATTCTTAACTTCTGTAGTAGTAAGGACAAGTAGACCTCTCTGTGTGTGTATTAGAATGTAAGATTTATTTGAAGATAAAAAAACCCCAAAAAACTAATCAAGAGATAATACATGCTCATGATGTTATTTATCAGGAGCTGATAGGTATCTGAAAGGATTTTCATCAAAGATTTCAACCAAATTCAGACACATAAGATGTGACAACAAGAATAATATGAAAAGGGGGATTTTATTAGTCGTTAGGTTTGTCTAGCTCCTCTTCAACTACAGTTCATCTGAATTACACGGTATAGAATCTTATAGTGATGGAAAGTCAATTTAAATTGCTGACTGACCTCAACATTTTAATTAAAGAACCCCAAATATTAAAGAACAATGACTCAGTTTGATAAAATAGTTTAATCTATTTTCCGTTCACGTTTTATATTAGACATTATATACAAATGCTGATATAAAATTATAATTAAAAAATGTCTTGTAGATGAAGGAAGTCACAAAAGTGATGCATATCCTTCATCTGCTTTCAGAGGTAAACCATTATAAAAGATTTATCCCCTGATAAACAAAATACTTCAGCCTCCAGCAGCACTAAAAACAGAACATATGGGTTCTTTATTAATTAATGAAGTAGAGCTTACCATCTCCAGCAACACAATCATACACACACAAAATAATGTTGTTTATCCTGAAATTCTAATTACTTTAGAACCATAATTCAATTAGTATTATTAGTTCTTCAGCACTGTGCTTGACATTAAGACAAGCCTTAAAAACCATAGTAAATTTGAGTTAATAATTTGGTGTAATTGCTACCAACATAATTATTCTCTGTGGCTGACCTTTGGGTTATTGCATTTTAAAATTAAATTCTCATGAAATTAAAAAGCAGAATAGATCTATAATGTGCTATTTATTCAACTGTATTCATTAAATCCTAACAAATGCAAAATACAACCATATCAAAGATACATTTTACAAATTCATATTACAATAGTACATATTCCTATGCTGTAAATCCTCAAGTTACACCAAAACTAGTTTTTAACTTTTAATATGTCTTTTTTATTATCCATTAAGTTTTCAATTATTTTTATTACAGTTGCATAGATATAATTTGAATTAATTTCAGGCAATATAAGCTCACAGTGTTTTTGAGTGAAAGATCAACTTTGCCAAGTGTCTGCATAAGAACTTGGGGGTAATGAATCTTCAAGAAGTGAAAAAGAAGATTGCAAGGCATTGAAAATTAAAAGGCTTCTTCAGTGAATATTCTGGCCTACACCTACTCAGTCATGAAGTTTAATGGCTCAGTAAGTAGCTGAAAATGAAAGACCATACTTGAATCCAGAGAACTGTACTTCTTACTATATTTAACCCTCCATGAATCTGTACAGCTTCACTGAATACAGATCTATTCTGATATTGGGCTTTTTCTAGGACAATCACAACACAAAAATGTTTAAAGCTCCTGGAGCTATAAACCTTATTTCGAAAGAGATGTTGAGGGCAGAATCCAGAAAAGTCAAAACCTGACTTCTAAACACCTTGGTCCTGAATGAAATCCCAACCATTAACTTGTGGCACAACATATAGATGCAATTAAGTTCTTCAAAGTCAGGTTCACAATAGTCAGTATAGTAAGTAGAGAGTTCACTTAAGAAACAAATAGGAACTCCCAAATAGACAGACATGATTACACAGTTTGGCTGCTGTGAAAATATAAGCACCTGCTTCTGATGCAGGTTTTACTTTAAATTAGTAGAATTTAGGGAAAAGCACATAGTAGAGAGGGTTACAGAGACATTTGTTTTGGGAAAAAGAATACAAGAGACATTACAAGAGACATCACAGAGACACTTGGAATAAAACAGAGTCCCATAACATCCAAATAATGGGAACTGGAGAAAAAGAACAAAACAGGCAGTTCTTGCACAGGAATGAGAAAGTACTCCTACTGGCGAGACATCACCTTATCTGGGTGAGAACCTGCTATAGGGCTCGCTCCAGCCATAGGCCCAAAGTCAAAACAAATTTTAACAAGGTTCACCTATCAGGATTACATCATTGCAACTTTAAAAGGAAACAAGAAATTAATTGACTAATCATGTATATGAGTGATAGAATATTGTTAACATTAATTAGGATTACATCATTTCAGTCTATAGAAGTTGCTCATGAAGTCGAGTGGACAACTTCCTGTACTGGAAATTAGATATCCCTATAGCTACTTAGAACCTTGACATGGTGTTTTGTTTTATGATTTCTATTGAAATATCAATCATGTAAACAGTTGCAAATTGAGACTGAGCATTTATCAAATGAACTGGGGATATGATACTAGTATAGAATAAAGTTAAAATTGCAGTGATGGTTGTTTCTTCATGAGAAGAGATATTACATCTAGGTCTCTATGTGCACACCTTGTTACAGTCTAGTGCTATAGCTCATCCTGAAAACTGTCTGAGGAACTCAAGGATTGAAAAGTGTGATGGATGTACTCTCAGTTAATTCCAGTAGTTAGCTTGGGTCTGATGTGGCTGCAACCATGTTGAACCCAGGAAGCCATGCTAGTCCCAGATGTCTTAGAATACTGTTCTCAGACTTCTTGGTTCTTGAAAATATGCAGAAGTTCTGCACAATGAATAAACAGATAACTCTGAATGTGGGCTATCTCCAAAATCATAAATTTGAGTTCTTGTTATGCTTTAAATGATCCAATAAACTCTGCAAAGCTTTATCTTGAGCTCCACTGTAACATTTGTAGAAAAATATCTGGCATCTCTGCATATTTTTCTGCACTTCCAATGGTCCATTACAAGAGCCATTTTTACAGAGAAATATGGTAGTCATTGTGATTTACTTCTTACCTGCCTGAGACAATAAGTCCTTCTGAAAAGGTATCAAATTGACACTGTAACATACGGGTGTTAAAATGACTACCATAGAGACAAGGTAAAAGTCTCAATGGAACAAAACTGAGCGCAGCTAAATGTACTGTATTCCTCACTATATCTCACATTGCCTCTCTTATCAGTTTTTCCTCTACCTGGCATATGCTGCTTCCCATGTTGCCAGAGATAATGGAGACCTCATTGTGCTGGGGCAGCAGCCAAATACCTGTCTAGCAGTAAAAGTCCCCAGTCATACAGAAATTAGACATCACTGTGTGGTATTCGAAATGGCACCCAAGACACAGAAGGGAAGAAATGGTGTGGGCTCAGTTGTGTCTCATTCAATAAGTCCCTCTACCTATTAAATCTGAAATAGAAATCTCCAGTCTCAACTGAAGTGTTTATGAATGTCTGTATTTTGAAACAGAAAGATATAAGGCTCAAGCCAAGCTAGAAGTTAGGTAGCTCACCAGATTGCTATATTTGCACATCAGTGATTCACACTTTAGCTCAATAGATTAAAATAACTGGGACTCGGAGCCTCATGAGCAGAACACTACTGTTAACTTCACCTCTGAGTATTTGGTCAATTAGTTTTTTATTGGGGCAACTTTAGGAATTTAAACAGAATAGTTTTCCAGTCTTAAAATAATAGAAATCAAAGGGATTACTCCATTTTAATGAAAATATCATTGACGATAAAATTTCTAAAGCCATGTCACAAAAGTTAACAAAAATACTTTAGACTCTCTGTTACAGTTCTTGCAGAAAAGTGGGGGAGGCTTGTAATCCTGCTTTCAAAAATTTGCTGTCTTCCTTCAGTCTCTGAACAAACAGCAATATTAAAAGCAACTGGAGCCAACTTTTAAGCCCTTTTTCCAACCCCCAAAATATCATGAACACTACACTTCTAACAAAACCGTTAATTCAATGTTACAGCAACTGCCACTAATCTTGAAGGTAGAGTTTCACAACTGGGGGTTGGCTGCCATGCTGGCAGCCAGGATTTCTGACACTTTGTTCCTCTCCAGTCACTTGTTCCTGGTCCCACAAACACATTTCTGATCTGTTAGTACTGCTGTTGGATGTAACTGCAAGATCATGCCATCAGACTGATCCAAACAGAAAATAAAACTAGTCAGTCAAAAAGAACTCATTATAGTTGTTTGTGTTGTTCATGGTAATATACAACTGCTTAATCACAAAAATGTCCCAGATTTCAGAAAATACTATATTTTTCTCATGAAGTAGTCTATGCTTTTTGTATGTAGATAGTTGAATATCCTGAAGCTGAAAGAGACAAAAATTTCACCAAGACACTCTTTTAATAGCCATGAAAATGTTTGCATGTGATTGCTAAAAATCATTCAGAGTAACAGTAAAGAGCATGTAGAATGAAGCATCAAATATTAGCTATGCACCTCTACTTTCCTTTGTACCTCAACAAAGATGTTTTGCTTATCTTTTACCCAGCAAATTAAAATACTAAATACTCTGCTTTGACAATAAACCTTAATTCCAAACTTGATCATCTATGGCTAATCTTCAATATATGCTGTAGCATTATAATTAATTTGTGAATTTAATTTAATTTAATTCCCTATCTTTTTTCCAGAAACTTTCTGGACCTCTGTTGCCTGATTAAATGCCTCCCTCATTTTAAAACTCACTTAGAAAGAGGTACACACATATACCTTCTATAGATCTGTAAATAGTAATAATCTTTACTAAATTATCAACTAAAATTCTCAATTCCAGCACACTATGGGATAGAGGTGATGGTGCACAGAGGTGGGAGGCCAGATCACCAATTACATCAACAACTCTAAGAAAATAAATAGCCCAGTATTTATAGAGTGTGACTGCTTTTTATTTCAAATTACAGGATAGAACTTTCATTTCATGAAAAGAGAATCCAGTGTTTTCCAGGCCTCTCACCAACCTCGTTGCCCTTCTCTGGACCTGCTCCAGCACCACAATGTCCTTCCCACACTGCAGTGCCCAGAACTGGACACAATACTCAAGGTGCGGTCTCACGAGTGCCGAGTACAGGGGCACCATTACCTCCCTACTCCTGCTGGTCACACCATTTCTGATACAGGCC
>VZRW01009947.1:93678-126514 GCA_013398125.1 Aegotheles bennettii | reverse complement strand
CAAGACTGGCCCCAAGACTGAGCCCTGAGGGACACCGCTTGTGACCGGTCTCCATCTGGATTTAACTCCATTCACCACCACTCTCTGGGCTCGGCCACCCAGCCGGTTTTTAACCCAGCAAAGAGTCAACCTGTCTACTATACTATATTACTTCCAATGCATGAAAGACTTGATCCAAACCTGTGATTTCTTCTTCCATAATGAGTTCTTGGCAATATTTTTAGGGCTTACTAAAGGTGAGATTCATCACTTCAGAAGTACCAGTAGTCCTGACTAGGAATTACGAATCTGCCACAGCAAGCAAAGAAATTACACCTGGAGTCATGTTTGCAATATTTACCTCCTAAGTTGATGCTAATAATAATTCATCTATTAAGAAGCAAAAATAATTTCCCCTGCTTTGTAGCAACATCTAAAGTAAAACTGTATTATTTTTTCCTGTGTTGTTTCAATATTACACTGAAAATTTTAAGTTTTCAAATGTAAATTATAAGCAAATAAACTTTTTGCTATGTTTGTTTACAATAAACTATGAATATGAGGAATGAGACAGATTTCAAGAATGGCAGGCACTATTATTTTGTGTCTTTGTATTAATTTCAGTAACAATCCTAATCTCAATTTTCCAGTATAATTTTCACTTTGACAAAACACTGGAGTATATTTTAACAGTTAAAAAAACCCCACAAAAACATTTCAGTCAGTTTTTCACACAAATACTTCAGAGGACATATGAGGAAAACAATTTTATATTTTTTTTGCAATACACAAAATTCTCTCACCATTGTTATTTTCTAGATATAATCATTGCAGTAACCAGTACTAAACATTACTCTCAGCTCCTGTATACAACCTTCAGTTTTCAAAAAAATGAGTTTACAACACTGTACCTAATATATTCTGTTCAATTTAAAATACACTGAAACAGTTATCTTGTCTCCTGTACCACCCACATAGAGGAAGCAAAAAATAACTGGTAGTTTCTGTACACTGATTCTGTTGGCTCAAAGCATGAACCTGAAGCCTCAGTTACTAATCTTCAATACTGTCACATCTGACACCACTCTGAGCTTTTAATTTCAAGGAGAAGATTGCTGTAATTAAAATATCATGAACACAGGTTGTTCCTACCTGTTGCAAGCTCTTTGCTTGATAAGGGTTCTTATCTTTACTCTTTGGCACCTACTGCATTGGATATAAAATCACCATAATTTTCAACACCTAATTAAGCACTGTTTAATCAGGTGGTATTAGTCATAGTGGTCCCTGCTAAAAATAAAAAGGAAGTGAGAGATTTATGATAATAGTGTTCCAATTAAGCCTCAGATACTGCTATCCACTATTACTCACTGGACTAAGTCAGCAGATCTCCCTGGGAGACATCCCAATAAAGCAGCTGGGTAATTAAGTGGAATATGGTATATATTATGTTATATTATAATGAGAAGGCTAAATATTGGCTCTCTGCATGCTAACTTTTCTGATGAATTTTAATTCACTGAGGTGATGTTCACTGAGGTCATAGCAGGACCAGTCACTCTTTATATCTCATTGTAATGAGAAACAGTACAGATGTTTTCCTATCATGTGGCTTCTAGCATCTTTCCCTAGTAACATTCATGACATCATGATGCATGAATGACATGGAACCAATGCCTGAAAGATTTGCTAGAAGTTAGACAAAATATAAACAATAATATGGTAAACAAATAAATAATATTATCCAAAAATACAAGTAATGAAACCACAGACCAGAATTTACTATCAAACAACTAGAGAGAAATCTGCTATTAAGGAATAATCACTTGAGGAAACAACAGGAGTTTGGAATCAAAGACAAATGATGTACAAGACTGATACATTTGTAAGAATAAGGAAAATATTTCAAATCTGTGAAGGACATATGTAGGCTAATTGAGAAGTGATGAAGGTGAATAAATCTTTGTAGTGTCAGATGACACTGTTATAATGATCTTACTACAAATCCTTATATATTTTTAATAAAAGTTATAATTAATAAAACATCTACTCATTAGATATATATTATAATTTAAAAAAAATACATAGAGTCAAAATTATCCTTTCACCTTCAGAAAAAGTCACCAGTTCTAGTCACAGTAGTTTTGTATTCTTAAAAGTATAATTCTTGATTCAGGGATGCAAAATAGAGACCTCTTGCAAGTTCCACTGCTACTACTAGGAGAATTGCATTTCTTCTTTGTGCTTCATTGTGCTTCTTGCTTACAAGATCAGAAATAACAACGCTAGCAAGAATTTGAGGTGTACTGAATTATTCTGTAAAGACCATATACTAAAAACCCCACAAGAGAATCATATTATATTTAAAATTATTGTTTCTCTAAGTCAAAGGTTTACAGTAGAAGAAAATACATTTTAAATGAAAAGATTTTCTGGATGAGAAAACCTTAGAGTTTTCTATATTAAATTTTTAATGTAACAATAAATATGTTAAAAATAAGAAATTTCCTCTGAAAGTAAAGATGTGATAAATCAAAAGAGCATTCTTGTGTATCCTTAGTAATGCCTTACAGGAAAAATACCTGATGGGAAAGTGTCATAAACCTCTGGAATATGACAGTAAATTCAAGATCCCTCTTTATATTTTATTTCTAAAAGAAGAGAAAATGAATTGTGATAGGAAACAGCCCACACAGAGTTTCTTCCATAGATGAGAACCAAACTTAAGATACTTGATCCACAACTGGCATGGACTGCTCTGGCAAAATTCCGCATTAAGACTTTTCACAATTTGACAATTTCCTACAAATAATCTTTTATATCCAATTTCAGTTAAAAGGTTTCACTTATAAAAAAAACCAACTTCCTATCTTGACTGAAAAACCACACATACCTGCACTAAACCTAACTTTAATTTTATTATATAAGATTTTTTTAAGCCTAGAGATGCTTCTTGAAGTCAAGTTTAACTACTGCAACATTTTGAATTGAAGATTGAGTAAATATGAAAGTATCAAGTATAAGTGTAAACCACAAAATGTATTTTAAATTTAATAACATATTATCTATTATATATTATGATAATGTCAAAATGAGTGGGGAAGTGGACACTTTGAGAAGGATAGGCACAATGCAGAAAGACCTGGATAGGCTGGACGAGTGGGACAATGAGAACCTTATGAAGTTCATCGAGGACAAGTGTAATGTCTTGCACCTAGGAAAATGTAATCCAGGAGTGCAACACAGGCTAGGACCTACCTGGCTGGGAAGTAGCACTATTGATAGGGACCTGGTGGACAAGCAGCTCTATATGAGTGAACAGTGTGCTGCTGCATCATAGAAAGCCAGCAGGATTCTGGATTGCATCAACAAAGGCATCACCAGCAAAGACAAAGAAGCCATCATCTCACTCTACTCAACTCTTGTCAGGTCACACCTGGAATACTCTGTTTTGGTCCCCAATATACAAAAAAGATGTGGACAGGCTGGAGAGGATGCAGAGAAGGGCCACAAAGATGATCAAAGGACTGGGGAGCCTGCCATATGAGGAAAGGCTGAGAGAACTGGGGTTGTTCAGCCTTCAGAAGAGGTTTAGGGCAGACCTCATCTCCATGTTCCAGCATTTAAAGGGTGGCTACAAAGAAGATGGAGAGTTCCTTTTTATAACGAGTCACATGGAAAAGATGAGGTGTAATGGGTACAAGTTACTCCTGGGAAGATTCCAACTGGACACAAAAGGAAATATTTTTTTTCACAATGAGAACAATTAGCCACTGGAATAATATCCCCAGGGAAGTGATGGATTCCCCAACATTGGACAGTTTTAAGTTTCAGCTGGACAGGGTGCTTGAGCCACTTTCTATAGACCGTGCTTTTGCCAAGAAAGGTTAGACCAGAGGATCCTTGGGGTTCCTTCCAACCTGTAGTTCCATCATTCTATGAAATTATACTATGCACTGCATATAAAAGCATATAAAAGCATCTATTTTTCATGTGAAAATTAAATGCTGAGGTAAATTTCAAATATAATTAATATAATTTTCATAGTAAACCAATACTAGAGCTGCTTAGTTTTTTCTGTCTTGCTTTCATCTGAAGCAGACTATCTTTCAGGACGACTAAGCCATATCTAACAATACATGCACAGTATGAAACAACCTTAATAATGTACAGTAAATGCTGTACTGTATGATCACAATATCTCAAGGACAAGATGTATGTTATATAGAAGAAAATCAGTTACAGATATTTTAACAGCTGAAAAATATAAATCATACAGTGACGAACAATTGGAACGGGCTGCTTCAGAATAGGTCTAAGTGATTTCTCATAAATTTCTATATTGGTAACATACCCAAGATTAATCTCTCCATAGTTGGAAAGAATGAGATATATCACTATAAATACACTTGGTTAGTTCACCTTATCTATACTTTGGAATGTATATTTTTATATATTAATTTCCAAAACACTATATTGAACAGAAAAAAATACCTGGAATACAGTTCCAGATGTTAATTAAAATATTTTCTTACAATGTATTGAAATTGATATGCTACCTAGGAAGAAAAAAGTGAGTTTCTAAGAGGCCTGTATGCATTAATTTATAATGAAAGAGGGAGTAAAAGAATATACATTCCTGACTCTAAGCCATAGCAATTCACCATTAAATCAGCTGAGACATCTTCAATGTATTCATATGAGGATAATCTTTACAGTAAGTGTACCAAATTTTAAATGGTATATATTTATTTTAATCACCAGGATATGTTATTAATTAATGTTGATTCCTAAAACTATATATTAAATAAAATATACTGGTTATTTAGAATTCAGCTGTTTTTATCCAGCAGGTTTTAGAACAAAGCTATATATGTCTATTTGTGTATAAAAGTGAGTCCAAGGTACAGTTTAATATGAAGTTGAATAAGCGTGGAGGGAAGGCTGTTTAGCATACAAAAAAAGACAGTGGATCTTTCTTATTAAAAGTGAAACAATATTTCATTTTTATGCAGAAATCTAGCTTAATAACATGCTCATAGAAAGTTTTTTCCTTTACAGCAGTACTCCTCATGGAACTCCATTACTTCTGGCAATAGCATGTGGATTGACCAGAACTTGCAGCTTCAGAAGGAATAATAGGGATAATAGCGGATTTTTTCCCCCAAAATGTTAGTACACTCCCTAACTCTCTTAACATCTTAAAGAAAGGCTATAGCACCTGGAGATATTAAATAAACAGTGAATTTTCACAAAATGTCTAGTGGAATTTCATTTATCTCTATTTATAATAGTAATATATCAGCTAGTCTTAGCCTAACAAGAGTTTGGCCTCATAAAACAGAAGTGAATACTCGTAAGTCTAAATATATAATTTTAGTGGGGAAATGTTTTAAGGCAAAAATGTTTTAATTTGCTAAGTCTCATTCATGCCATGGACTGATGTTTCAAAGAAATTTTTAGAAATGGAGCATATAGTCTAATTATTACCTGAGTTGTCTAACTGCAATATCTGAGTCCTTGAGTAGTTCAGCATCTAGAGCAGTAATGAGTGACACTGATTAACTAAAACGTCTGACAGAAAAAGATCAATTTAGAATAGAATCATGGAATTGTTTCAGTTAGAAAGGGCCTTTAAGATCTTTGAATCTAGCCACCAACCCAGGACTGCCAAGTCCACCACTAAAACATGTCCCTAAAGGCCACATCTACATGTTTTTTGAACACTTCCAGGGGTCGTGATTCAACCACTTCCCAGGGCAGCCTATTCCAATGTTTCACTAGTGTTTGGTGAAATAATTTTTCCTAATATCCAGCCTGAACTTCCCCTGGTGCAGCTTGAGGCCATTTCCTCTTGTCCTATCACTTGTTACTTGGGAGAAGAGACTGGCCACCCCGTTGCTCCAACCTCCTTTCAGGTAGTTATAGAGCAAGGTAGTTATAGAGAGAGAATAAAATAATCTTCCATTTCTAGAAAATATGCAAATGTGACTCTCCAGGCAAAGGCTTTGGAGGAAAAAGGAAAGCATTGAAGAAGCATGAGGAACAATCATACCTGGCTGATGGTGTCTTTCACTTTTGTTCTACTATAAATAATGTAACCAAATAATAAAAAATGTTTAAGCTCAAAACCAGAAGGAATTGTTATTTTTGAAAGCTTTGTACAATGTCCTTGTCTCTTTCTTTTAGAATATATTAAAAATCTTTAAGAGTCTAGTATTAAAAACTATGTATTTGCCGACAGCTCTGACACCGTTATATTTGTGTGCAGTTGAACTGACATGTATTTTATTTAGAGATGATTTTGCACAAACTTATGAACTACCTGTATTTTTCAGCTGTATGCATTCAGAAAGAGCTCTAATTCAAGCTTCAGTTTAATGTCTAATCCAAACCAACAGATAAAATAGCTACATTCATCTTTGAATATTAGGCAACCTAAAATTATAGCACTCAATGGTAAATTTCAAAATTTTATACACAGAAGTGTGCCAATCTTAATATTTCCCTTCCACATACTGACTTTAAAACTCAATCTGTAACTCTAAGACTAGGGTTTAATTTTAAAATTTTGCCAGCTAGTTATGGAAGTACTGAGATGAATGATCTATTTTGGCACTATCTACACTTCAGTGGGTCTACCAGCAAAACTCTTCTGGAACTTTAGAAAGAACATTTAAATCTTGTCAATTCCAAGATTAACATCCTGGTCTTATAATTACCTTCAAAATAAAACAACATGGCATGTATTTAAAAGGAGTCAAGGTTTCCATGAAGGACACATATTAATCTGTCTATATGATAACATGGTATTTAAAATTGTAAGAGTGACATTAAAGTGCAGGAAAGTGTCCTTTTACTAGTCACTATATCAAGACTAAAAAATGCTGTCAGTGCAGTCTGGATGAGCAGACTGTCTGGCTAAGGAAGATAACTTCTCACAATAGCTGATGCAAGGGTTTTCTGCTTGATCAAGATGCTTGAGAGTTCTCTGAAATAGCAAAAGGCTGAGTGACTACATCTAGCTTCAAATAGGTTAGGCGTATATCATACTGGTTTCCATTTGCTGACTTCAACTTTGTTTTCCTTTCAGGTCATAAGAAAATCAGAGGTGGCAATCTCAATTACATATATTCAAGAGAGGTTTAAGATAACCTAATGAAAAATATAGCTGAGGAAATAGTGTTTAGATTTGGATCTAAACTGAATTTATGGCATGTTTCATATTCAGAATAAGGCCATGTGTATTCCTCTGTAGGCACCAAAATCCGAAGTACTGTTTCATGAAAAAGTGTCACTATTTTTGACAGCAACAGTTCCACTTTTTTTCTGAATACACATTCCCATGTATTTTGTGGGGGATAAAAACTGCGCCAAGAATCTTATATCAAAGAATTAAGCTGCTATGGCTCAAATATTCTCAGCTTGAGCTATCCAAAGAATTTGTACTTCACTAAGGTAGAACAGTTAACTTGTATTAAAAAGACATTTTAAATTAGTGCTTGAAAGAAGAGAAAATAAGCTCAACATCTAATTTTATGGATCTGAAATACAAAATCATAGCAGAATTACCCAGGGTGAAAAAAAAGCAAGAACAGTATTACTTTGTAACTACATTTGTTGTCACTACAATAATAAACATTTTTTTTTCTATTTCTTCAATTAGTGATAAACTTGCAAGGGTTTAGGAGTATTTTATTAGCTACAACTCATCAATGCATAGTAGTATCTTTATAGCACATGTTATTTAAAGTGGCTTAACAGGCAAATAGGTTTAATTTATGTTTACATCTGGGAATTTTCTGATTCTAACACAACGCTGTTTTTAGATATGGGAAGAAGAAAGTGAAATTAATGTACTTGAACTTTATGGTTTTTACTAGTGTTTATAAACCAAAATCTTTTATTCTGAGAGATGAGAAAATCCATACTTGAAATGAAAACTTCTATTTGCTTTTAGAAACAACCCATCTCCTTGTTAGAGCAAAGCTCTTTATTCATAGGGGTACGTTTATCTTGGAAATAAAGTATTTGAGGTAAGATGACATTTTTTTAATAGCAGTTTGGTATTGATCTTTGTGATGATCCTATCTGGAGTTCCATACAACATACCCAAGAATATTTTATACATAGAAATAATTTGCTTTTAGCCAGTGGCTCAATAATGTAGTTTGTGGTGATCATCTTATTGTAAATAATAATTTTGCAGTATTTGCAAGACAATTAAAAAAAATAAAGGATATATCTGCTTCAGTGCTGATCTTTGAATATGAAAATAGATCTGTCTCCTTTAAAATTGTAGATTCAAGTTGTAAATATATTTTAAAACCACCATCAATAAGTAATAATAGCAAAGTTTTTTGAGTACCTAGGTTCAATATTAAAATATCTCTTTTGAAAAGGTGTATCCTGCTTCACTACTACAGTGAACAAAGACTGCAAGACAGAAAAACAAAGTTGCCACAACTAGCCTGCTCTATCCACCTGATGGGTATTCATGAGAGTTCTCCTGCATTTGTAGGTTTTGCCATCTGAACTGCAGAGATGCACTATTGCCTGTGAGAAGCAGCCATTGACACTATCCACGAGCACGTAAAACTAATTTGTTGGCACAAATAAACAGGCACAGAAATATTCTTTCTATGAATAAGATTGAATCTGCTTGTAACATCTGGGTAAAGAGAAGCGTTCTTAATGAATACTGGCCTTTCACTTCATACTGAAAAACAGCTGATACAGAATGGACACAAAGTATGACTACTAAGGTACCAGCAACATCAATCAAAAACCCCATGCTGAACATGTAGCATTTTTAAAGGACAGTAAGTACGTGAACGTTCTTGACAAGTACAATTGCATATTTGCAATTTTGTAATTTTCACTTCTAGTAATGATATTCAAATTTTACAATCTATTGTTATGCAATGGAAATTGAACTCAAATAAAAATCATAATATTTTTAAAAGAGGTCAATCCAGTTGTACTACTACACATCTGATTACCAAAGTATTACAAATAAAAAATTAGGAATTATTGTAAGGGCATAATTAAAAATAGATTGTTTCAGAGGAGAGCAAGAGTTAGTGTCCACACACTTGAGACAATAATTTTAAACATTTGAATTAGGCTGTAATTAGTTTTAGATTACAATATAGATTACAATATTAAACTTATTTTATATCATTTTTTCCAGGCAACATAATACTTGCAATCAGAGTGACTTCTTTAGTTATACTTGTTATTTATGTCTTCTTCTGAACCTTTCTGTTTCAGAAAGTCAGTCACTAGGACTACAGTAACAATTTAAGAATCCAGACATAAGCTTGTTAAGAGCATGAGTATAAATGAGCAAGGTTAATAGTCTATTCATTAGACAGTGAAGCACTGGGGAAAAAAAAAATAAATAGAAGACACATTCATTTACCAGTTAGCCTGGCTTTGGAAAAATTGCAAGTTCAGTCATTTTTTCCAGAAGAAACAGTAATTCATTCATATGCAATTTGCACTCAAAATCAGAAAATGAATAATTTCATTCTCTGTCTTTACTTGAGAGAAATGAATTTACAGACAACAAATGGTGAAATTATTTATGAACACAAGCCTATTATAACTATATACTCATTAAGAAATTCTTAACAGACAAACAATTTAGGAAGGGTTAATTAGCTCACCTGTTATTTATGTAACTCAAAACCAGTTTCTACAGAGATGTTTTTTGTCAAAAAAATACCTATCACATTTGAATGGCTGAACTGTCTTTCTTTGTGTAACTCATTTTCTTTTGTAATGTGAACACAACAATGTGAACCAAGAAAACAGTAAGATACTTGTATGTTAAGATAATTGGAGAACACCACAAAATTAGACCTAGATTTTCTGCAGAATCATGTAACTGGAGTTTCTACTGAGATTAACTTAATTTGATATGGAATACATTTTTTTAATTATTATTATTTCTTTTTTTTGAAGTCCTTACTACAATATTCTTTTTCCTTGAATTCTCTATATTTTGCTATTAAGCAGAGAAACTTGAACTGAACTCTCTTTGAGGCCAGGTATGAAATTCATTCACCAGGAACTAAATGTTTCCCAAGATCTTTTGTTTCTTCATTAGAAAATGAAGATACACTATAAATTAATTTGCTATCACATTATTACAATATCTCAGTGACAATAGTGTGTCTCAAATGCATAGAAACCATTTGGGGAACTGCTCACTATACAGTCCCATATTACAAAAAGAAAAGCGATCCTGCCAAGTGCATGCTATTTCATTGCATCAGCATGACAGGCTGGACTTGGGACATTACCTTCACTCCCATCAATAACCCTGGCAGATTCTTCAGACCTGCCTGAATGGACCCTGTGCTCATTATAAACATGATTTTTTGATTTCACTTTTTCACATGTCTATATTCCATTGTGAAACCTCTTGCTCCCCGAATTAATGCTTTGCAGCTACACCTATCTATATTCTACACAGCTCAAGGTCAGCTTCTGTGGCCATGTTGTAAATGCCCAATCCCTCCCATCTTAGATTTTTTTGCTTTTAAAGGTTCTCAAGTGCTAAGCTACCTCTGAGTCAGAAAAGGATCAATAGTTTCATTCATGAGAGCTTCATTCCTGTTTTCTTTAAGTTTTGTTTTTATTGACAAGGTGTTTACAGAGGATTTGTACATAAAATCCCCTGATACAGTTGTAGGATGACCTGTGCATTAAATCCAGCAGTTTGGAGGTTGTATACGTGCATGCCAGCTCTTGATCAGGGAAGTGTAACACAGACTGTGCCTGCATTTAATTGCTGCACAGGCCACTGAAATTGTGAGTGGTCAAGAAAATAAATCAACAACCCAAACCCAGAAATTCACAGAGGCAATAGGAAAGCACCTGCCAAATCCAAAGGAGATTTGGATTTGTTTTACATCTTCACATAACTTCATTAGCTGATAAAATATTTTCCAACACTTAGCATCCATTCTGATATAGTTTCATACAGTGTCACAGGTTTGGCCAATAACTGGGTGACAGATGCTCTCTGTTATCCCCCACCATCCTCCCAGGGGAAGATAACGGGAATAAAGCAGAGAGAATTTGAAGTTGTAAAAAATACTAGAACAGTTTTAATGAAACAGAAAAACAATAGTAATAATATAGATGGTGAATCATATACAAAGATGTAAATATATCCAGACACATAAATGAATCTGTAAATATGAAGCCCCCACTTCCCAGATGGTAATTATGTCCAAACCAGAAAAGTGACAAATTGGACTCAGCAGTGGATGGGGTTACCTGGGCCGAGTCTCTTCATCAGCAGTCCTTAAAACCTTGGAGCGGCTGTACTGGTCCTACTTGAGGATACAGGGGAAGGTGACCTGTTTCTGTGTACAATGTGTCAAGAAAACAGGATGCAGGAACAACAACAGTGTAGGGAACGATGACAAGAGGCAATCCCAATCTTGCCAGCACAGTAGCCACAGCAGCCAGAAAAGGGCTCTCTTATGACCCATTTTATATTGATCACCACAGAAAGGAATAATGTGATTGGTCCACTTGGGTTTGTTTGGTTTCCTTTTTTGTGTTTTTTTGTTGTTGTTGTTGAGTTTTTTACTTCCCCTAGCACCATCCCCCAGATGCGTTAAAATTTCAAGAGAGACTTACTATAACATTAGCTACAACTATACAATGTTGTCCAATAGCTTTAGAGAAAACTGGACTCTTGTATAACAAAACTCTTATTTTTTAAGTTTTTTTGTCACCCTGTCAGGGTTTGCAGACCTATGAGAGAGCAAAACTTTTATACTGAGACCACAAAAATTTGTCTAGGTTTCTTTCACCTTGATTTGCTCTTCTTATTCATTTAAATAAAGTTACCTATATGAAAAGCATTGCAACAGTATAAGCTTTGTCTAAAGTCATCAGAAAACTTAGACAGTCCTGACATCATTGTTCCCAGAGAGATGTAAATCCTGGGAAGTTCCAGCATCTTTAAGCACTTGCTGAGGTAGATGGCCAGATGCTCAGCCGTTTTGAATCAAAACTGACTTCCCTAAAGTAACTACACAAATTTCCTCAGCTGACATTGTCTACTCATAGTGTCTAGTAATTACAGTTGTTAGTCTCTAGGGATTGTTCCTCCATGGATTTTTTTCTTGATCAAAGAAACCATGCTGAATATGGTTTAACACCATGAGAACAGTAAGATCATGAGGAATATTATATGCAGTGATATATTTACATCACAACAGCTTTAACTCATTTCCCTCTTAGGAAAACAAAGGTGGTGGTCATCCTTTCATACATGATGTTACTAGATGAGCTAGGCAAGCTTCATCTAATGAAGCAAAGGCTGAAGGAGGATGTGATTTCATTCTCTGAATACAAAACAAAAACCCAAAGACACAGGTGAAAATAAACAGGTAAATTTAAGAGACTGCTGACACAAAGATTAATGTCAGTAAGATTATTCTCAATACAATGGAACAGAAATTAGACTATCAATGTTTGCTGTGTGAGCTAGATTCGAACTCAAATTAATCAATACATGTTTTAATTTTAATCACTGATTACATGGCACAGCTACTTTCACAGCAAAGACCTCAAACTGATGACTCATTCATACCAAAACTATATTCTTTATGGAGCAAGAAAAAAGCAAAACAATGGCAAGAAAAAATAGAAAACCAAATATTACAGAGAGCATTACCACCTGGAAGAACAAATCCCTAACTAATATTGGGGATTAAATAAAGAATTCCACTTAGAATTTTCATGGAAACTCAGAGATCTAAACACACTCCCTCTTGGCATGCTAACTGTCCAAGTCTAATCTAAAAACTTCATTTCCCCTTTGACTTTAAAGAGGCCACTGAAGTGAAACTGCAATTTACATGTTAATAGAGGTCTGCTTCAAGCAATGTGTGACATAGAACAAACAGTCATAAATATAGCAAGTTAATGAGTATATTTCAAAATATTCCAACAAAAATTTAATGAAAAAAGTATTAATACCTTCAGAGGTTAAAAATAGAGGTTAAAAACAGAATAAAACCCTTCTTTATATAGTGTTCTTATACATTGGGGGATGAGAAACAGTGGGAAAGTAACATTTGGTAAATTAAAACAGCAGCTGAATATCAGTCTGTGTGAGTAGTATATCAGACAAAATGCTAATCATAATTTTCCACTGATTGCCTGTTTAGGTAATACAATTTTAATACATACAATAGATAGAACACTTTTAAGTGACTAAAATAAAGTCATTCACAAGAGTAACTTTTTGAGTTTGATGATTATTCAAGGCTGACAGTCCTAGCTCTGACTGTATGCCCATCTCGGGAGGACTGAGTGACCAATTCGATTGTTACAGCTAAATAAATGTATGATTAGGGTCTTTAAAGTTTTCTGAAGAAAATACGTCTCTTCTTCAAATGTTATTGCTACGTCTAAATTGCTACATCAAAATAAAAATATTAGTTGCTCTATGAAACTGAAAATTGGTTGCCATTTTGAAATTGAATCTGTATCAATTTAGCTGCCACCTGCCTTTAAGTAATCAAATATGTATCTCACTTTAGCTGATTGAATGTAGACAGCTTTGTGGGGCTGTATATAACAGCGCTCTTACAAGAAGAAATTTTGCAAGAAATGTTATTAGAGAAACCTCAAGTCTGTAGTTACCTTCTCTCAGATGTGTGACACTGAGGTCAGAACTCCAACAGTGATTGCTCACACAGCCTGGGAAACTGGGCAGTATGATGACTGCCAGGACACCTTCAGTTTTTAAATGGCTGTACCTACTGGTGTAGGTACAAAGGTGTTAGCAGTGGGGACTGCAGGGTGTCCTCTGTCAGGAAGGAGGGTCAAAAAACAAGTGTTATGGACTGAACACAACCCTCCATTCTCCATCCCTGCCTGTGCGATGAGTTGGCAATGAAGGAGTGAAGTTGATCCTGGGAAAGATACAGGGGGAAAAGTTATTTTGATATTCCTTTGTTTCTCACTATCTAAACCTATTTTTGATTACATTATTTTTCCCTAAGTTGAGTCAGTTTTGCCAGTAACGGTAATCAGTGAGTGATCTCCCTGCCTTTATCCCAACCCACAAGCTTTTCCATCTCATTTTCCCCCCCAGTCCTTTTGAGGTGGAGAAGTGAGAGCAGCTGGACAGGTCTGTTGCAGCCAGCCATCAACCCACCACAATGACTAACTCTGACTCAGACTACAGCCATACATCATTGTGAGCCAGTATGCATTGGTTTTGAACTACATGCCTCATACTCTGCAAAGTCATTCTTCCTGCATAATTAGTATTGCTGTTTTGAACACTTTAATAAATAAATAAATTAAGGACCAGTTACACTCAAAGTTCAGTGCAGGAGATAATAATGCAAAAATAGATTTCAAAATCCCGATTTTTTTAACAATACAACTATCAGCTAATGATAAATGTTATAAGAGTCTCAGGGCAAACAAAAGGTTTCATGAGGGCCAACTTTTTACCAGCATTTTCATTATTATAGGAAAATATCAAGTTGTAGTGTTATTTATAGCTACACAGTAACACTACAGAAGTGAGAATATTTTAGATCACACCTATGACAATTTGCTATTTACATGAATATATTTGTTGACTGCTGCAAGCTAAGACAAAAATAATAGTTTTAACAGGAGGTTTCCATAGATTTCCTTAGAAATATTGAAACTGTTTCAGATAAACCACTAGTAAATTTGATATCTAATGATCTGTTTTGGAACATTAAGACTTGATAGATACAATCTATCTTAAATTGCCAATGAATAACAAAAATTATAATACTGCCATCTATTATTACAATGATATGTTAATTGTTGATACCTCAAACTGCTTTAGAAAAAATACTATTTAGATGTGAATTCAAAATATTGGGGTTTTTTTTAATTAACTGACTTTAGAAGTGTGAACATCAACAAGTCGTACTCTTTTTCATATAAATTGAGTAAAGAGAAAATGCATATGCAAAAATAATCTACAGAATTATGCTAATATAAAATCAAATTTTGCAGATTATTTTTACCTAAATATTAGCATCTATTTACTGCTATGATTGTTCCAATTACCCTTCTTTTAGATGCTGGCATCTAATTACACTTAATATATAGACACGATTTTTTTAAAGATAGAAGCATACTTATTTAAACACTTCTTGGAGCTGTGACCAAACTGACTATCATACCTGGAAAATTAGTTTTATGCCTTAGTCTGCATAGTACAGTCTTACCTCACTACACCACTAGCTGAATATCGCTTTTTGTCTCTAGAACATGTAATCTCTGCTCAGAAAAATGAGGAAAAGGGTTTGGATTCTACTTAGAAATCCCTTCTTTCCCCCGAGGAGGGAAAAAAAAAGACACTTAGTCCAACCACCTGACCACTTCAGAGCTGATGAAAAATTAAAACATGTTATTAAGGACATTGTCCAAAGGCCTCTTAAACACTGACAGGCACGGGGCACAGACCACCTCTCCAGGAAGCCTGTTTGATTGTTTGGCCGCCCTCTCAGTAAAGAAATGATTCCTAATGCACAGTTTAAACCTCCTTTGGCACAGTTTTTAAGCATTATTGGCAGATCTGTTTTATTATTGCCCTGACAGATTTCACGTTCCAATGTAGCTTTTGTCTAGAAAAGGTATTTTTATAAAATATCCTTGCTTGTTTCATGTACAGCAGTTATGCAGCACAAAAGAGAGAATTAAACACTTCATCCCAAATGGTGTGCAGGATCTGAATTAAAATAATTCACTTGACAAGTTAGTCTGTAATACCAAATATGTGTATTAAAATTTTATATCCCTACAGGATCAATCTAAGACCCCTATGACTGCACTTCACCTGAAAGATGGAATTGCGAAAAAGTTAGGAACCTTGCTACAAAGAAGATATGAGAGACAACTAAGATTTAATCCTTTTAGGCAATGAGGTAAGTACTGAAGAGCACCACACTGTTAGCAAAGCATCAGTTCACATTACTTATCAAGACAGAATAAGTTATTGATATGATTAAGTACAATCATAAGGGAAGGTATTAGGAAGAAGCAGTATATTCCAGAAAGAGAAAATTGCATCTAGATGAAGAAAATAGAATGAAACTCTGGGATGCTAAATGAAAAAAATTCTGAATAAACACTGCCTTCAAATCTACCTGGAGCAAAAATATGTTAGACTGTATGCATAGCCCACTGATGACCACTGTATAAAATGAGCCTTCAAAGAGTCAAGACTATTAAAGAAAGGTAGTGATTTTTTAAAAATTAGTATTCACTGAGGGGAAAAATCCAAACAGAGGCCCTTTCTGGAGCTCCTTGTGGGAGTCTCAGCAGGTTTGCCTGAAGCTGAAGTGACTATGAATTACGTTAGAGAATTAAGTTAACAAAACTAATAATGAGAAACTTCAGGGAGCAGATGGTACTCAAATAGAACTATTAATTGTGGTCTTTAACATCCTACTTAGCACTCCTTTCTTACTAAGTGATAAAAGTTGCACCAAACGAAAAGAAAAAAAGAAGCAAGGCTCCAGGTACTATCGAGGTAACTGTAGGCGCATAAACCAAATGTCTATAAAAAGGAAAAACATACCAAATAATAGATCCCGAGGTCTGACAATCTTGAAAGAAGTCAACATATGTTGGGTTGTTGAAAAAACCCTGCTTACAAACCTCTTTCTTTGAAAGTTTCTTTGAAGTTCTGTGCAAGGTTATAAAAACCCTAATAGTCTTACATTTCAAGAAGGCTTTCACCAAAAGTCTTTACTAATAGCTTTAAAGAAATCAAGCAATCATGGATGAGAAAAAGGTTGTGATGTAGGTAAACAATTGGTTAAAAAAAAAAAGATGTGAAATTGATAGTTTATATTAGTATATACTCAATTATAAAAACTAAAAAAAAAAAAGTGGAAAAGTTAGTAAGAAGGAAAGTTTTCATCAATGATGACAATGAAGTCACTGAAACTAATAAACTCCAACAGGAAGTTTTGATCCTAACTGACAGTCAAACAATGAACAAAATTTGTTATAGACAGACACATAAGTGAAAGGTATATAAGTAATACTTCTTAATCTATGTAATTTGTGAAGGACAAAACCTAAGTTTACACATGGAATATCGTGCTCTTTGTGGGCCATTACCAAACATGAGTGACAACTAGAGGCTGTGATGATTTTATGAAAACATAATCTCAAAACTCATTAAATGACAAAAATAAATCTGTTGCTAGAACCTACTAAGAAACAAGAAAAACACCTCTGAAAAAAATATTACACCACCACGTAAGTCTATGGTTAACTTTTCTCTGAAACACTGAGTTCCCCGTCTTGGAATAGGTTAAAAAAATGGAAAAAAGGATTAATTGTGTAAGAATGACTAGATTTTTGGGGGCTAGGAGAAAGAGGGCAGGCATGAGGAAGGCACTCTTGCACTCTCACCTCAACCTCTCAGATGCCCTATGATTCTTTAACAAGTTCAAAATTACTGGTGAGAAGGACATAGGAGAGAATAATTTTTAGTGTTTTGAAATATACTATTGGTATTGCCTTATGTTAGCAACCATTTTGTATGCATGGTTTCCTCAGGGACTAATTAGACAAAAATCTCTAGAGAAAAATACTGATGCAGCTTTTCTTTGTGATTTGGCAGTCCCAGAATTTCAACATAGACCAGACATACTGGGGTTTTTTTTAACATTTATAGGAGAGTAAGAAAATGTATTAAATAATATATTATATTAAGAACTTCTGAGTTTCTGTTAGAAGGCAGGGAAGAACCAAATGAAAAACAGAATGAAAATCCCACATTTATTTGTCCTCACCTTTATACCTTTGTTATAGGAGCTCTTATTTTCCCCTGCAACTCTTCTACATGTAGGTTCTTCTGACATATGTCAGCCCAAGCATTAGGAAAAACTAATTTCTTCCTAAACACTTCATATGATACAGCCTTAGTACATTAATTAGAATGCTTTTGAAAGGGGAAAAAAATGGACTGAATTATTAGCATGTTTGACCAAAATTCCTATATAGTCTTAGTTTACTTTAGAAACCAAAGAATAAAAGAAAAAAATATAATCTTCCAGACATATTCTGACTAGATTTCATCTGCATATATAGAATAAATGTATGTCATTCCTAAATAATGGAATATAGTGAAACAGTTATTTGGAAATGAAAATTAATTCTTATTTCTAACTTTGTCTTCATATAACTAACAAGAAATAGGTCACTGATAGCAAGGGGAAATATTTACTACTCAAAGGCTTTTAAGAAAAATAATGAGCCAGCTATTTTAGATTAATATGTTAATCTAAATTACCACATACAAAAATATATTCCAAAGTACCCAAAACTAGACATGATCTTTAATTCCATTTGAAGGTTGTTGGAGATAAGCTTTCCCAAAACAGTCAAATCTCATTAGTCTATATGTCTTGAAGACAGCGAGATAGATACTTCGCTAAGCATTCTATATTAGTATCCCAGGCCTCTATTATTGATGTGGACGAAAGCAAACATAAGCTATCTGTAAGACAACAAGCTGTATAATAAGTAGGGACACTATTTAAAAGACTAACAATCAAAGATTAATAACAGTAATATTTTTATTAGCTAATATTTTCAAAACACTTATCTGATGTAAGCATATTTCATAGAGATGAAATATGCTAAAATTCAGTCAACACTTCTTAAGTTATACATTTCCAACTCTCATTCAATTGTAAGAAGATAGTTTTTAAACATGACTAGAAAATAATTTTTACAAGAAAAGACACAACTTATTATCACCCTTTAGAGAGTGCAAGTACATTGAATAAACTTTTTTTAAAAAAAGAAACCCTAGAAGTAAAGGTTATTCTGGGGAATGTTTAAGTTTCAACACATTGGTTTAGCTCAGGCATGACCAAGATACTGAATTTCTGCCTCCAAACAAAATGGAGAAGAGCAGAGGTACAACAGTACATAGCTAGGGAATCTGAAAGCAGGAATCTGGAGCTTTTCCACACGACCCTGAACACATCACATAACTTGTTTTCATGCAAGACAATACTCAGCCCTTTCACTCAATATAATTGAATCCTTTAAATAGATACACATACCTTCATATACAGATCCTGGTTGCGTATATAGGCTCCACCCACGTTGCTGTTGTTGCTGATGCTAGAACAATTTGTATAGCTTATTTTCCTCGGCCGCTTCTTCCCCAGGACTTCTTCAGAATAGGAGCAAGCTTTTAAATATGTTTGCACTAAAAGCCTTTGCTACTAATACTGTCTGCTAGGAGGGCTTTAAGTCTTTACTTCTCTTGAGGCTGGACATCCATATCTGCTCAGACTCACAGGATATCTTCCTTCCTCCATGACAGCTGCTGGACATCAACTTGCTGATGAAAAATGACTCCTGTAGGAAAGCTTGTGTTCAATTAAGTTTCATTGGGAATTGGGATTGTAATTGTTTTAGTCACTGTTGAAGGCAGAACTTACAGGTATTTTAAAAATTCCACCCATAATGGACTCATACAATAAAATGTTTGTTGTGAAACAGAGGAATTGTATGATTTTAGTGTATATTAAACATTCATGCTTATTTTTCTTAGGTGCTAATACTTATGAACATGTTATTTAACATATTTTGTACAAGATTTCAAAACATCTTATGGTATCTATTTTAGTTTCCTCCGCTTTGATATTAGTGGAGTTATTGATACATGTAGTTGCTGAATTTATTCTTATTTCTTGCCTTCTTAGAAAGCATCTCTGCCAGTATAAACATAGTTTGGACTTTGTCAAGCTGTATTCTGTTGAAATGTTAATCATTCTGAATTTTTAAAAGACATACACAGAGCATTTTTTCAGTTCCTTCTCTCTATCTCTCTTTCATCATGCTAATAGGAAGTGTCATGTGGCAGACGTTAGGACAAACAAGACCATAAGGGTTAATAAAGCAAACTCACTCATCAATTCTACTTCCCCAAACCTCAGTTAACAAGGGGCAGCTGAATCTCATAGTTTTCAGCCAACATGTAGCTTTTTTTTTCTTCAGTATCAAGTAGGTTTACTATGTCAGTGCATATCTTGAAGAAACACAAAAAAATACTCCATAAACATATAGCACCTCATATGTTATATATATATAGCATATATAGGTTATATATAGCACCTTACAATCTGAAGTATTTTAAGTTTTGCAAATATATTAAAATGATATGGCAGTGAACAGTAGACTCAGCTTTCTATAGTGGCAATTCACTCATAGTAGCAGGTCATGTCCTAAAATTGCTCTAAATTGCCCTGGGCCAGCAAGTTCTCTCTGCTTCCCTGCTCTGCTTCTTGAATAACTGTATCTAGTAAGCTAATGTGAGCTAATAATCATTATCTTGTTTATTAAAGTATAACTTGTAAAACAAATGCAATGGTATTAAAGTCTGACAGAAAAATGGGATTCAGAAAGTGTCCAGAGAGAACTACAGATCACAAACCGCAGCACCTGGGCAGGAGGTGGTGTTCAGAAGCTGGTCGGTCACCAGCTCTTTCAGGTTAAAACTTGAAGAGGCCAGTCAAGCAGAAGAAGAAATATTTCATAAGAGAGCTAAACCAATTACTCCACATTGTAATTGTAAAAAGGAGCATATGGGCTTCAAACTATCAGGGGTCTTTACCCTCTATGTAAAACTGAGATTAAAGTTAGGGATTAAATCCAGGAGCTACAATAAGAACCTTACTCAAAAGGTGTGACCAAACTAAATGTAGAGTAGGAACAGAAATTTCCAGTGAGTTATAATTGCCTTCAAGGTTCACAGGAATTACTAGCTCCAGTGTTAGGTCAGGTACAGAGTTTATTGTGTGAAAAAAATAAGACTAACAACAACAGTGGGGTGCATAGTGAGGAGCCAGAGGAAATAAGTGCTGTAGACTGTCCTCTCCCAGGAGTTACAATTGGGTTGAGCATGGCAGTGGTCTCTGGCAACTATGTCAAGTCAAGGTTATATTGAGGTTTGGTTTATGATAAAACAATGTGGACAAGGAAGAAGCACAGTAAAAGTAGAGCCTATAAGAAGTAACAAAGTATACTGAGATTTGGTGCCAGATATCAGATATGTTTTATGCTTAGGCAGGGGTCTGCAGTTCTTATGTCAAATTAGATTTAAATACAAAGTTACAGTTTGAGTTCACAGAAAGACAAAATTTATGAGGAGAGGCCAAAAGAACTGAGAGTGGGCAAATGAAATCTTAAATGAATTATATTTTAGATCTTCTGCCAGTCTAGAGTTCAGATTAGAAAAAATATTGAGTTACAGTGTAAACAGAACCCCTAAGAGGCACCCAAACAGAAAATAAATAAAGGTTATTAACGAACATCTTTAATGAATTATGCCTTTCTTTCTGTCTTCAAGTTTACCCACAAGAGGATATGAATTTCATAGTACTTACATATTCAACTCTCAGAAGTCAGGTATGTTCAGAAACAGTCACAGGTTTTGCAGTTTAGCAGGATTTTGTGTGGCTGAGGCTGAATTTCAAGTCTATATTTAAAAGTGAAATAAGACAAAAAACCATTATTTGATGTCTTATTGAACACATTTTGCAGAATCCATTTTATATTAGCCTGACAAGTGCTGAGAAAATAGGCATTTCCATAGAAACACTAAAGGAATACACACCATCCTCTAGAGGACAATGTGTAGAAAGGATGTGTCTGCTGTGAATCTTCATGGACACAAAGTATTGATCTTTTCTGTTGCTTACAGAAGATTTCTAAACTGCAGTAGTGTCTGCTACTTTTGTATGTTAAAATTGCTGTAACTGGTGAGAGATTAAAAAGGGCTTTAAAGAGAGAACAGTGCATAGACTTTATTATCTTTCAAAGAAAAATATATCATAGGAAAGATCCATAACTGAAGTCAAAAGGTCAGTACCTTTGCTAAGGGTAAGTGCAAGAAAGTGCTCCTAGCTGCTATTTCTGTTTGAGTGTTTTAAATCAGTTGAACAACCAAGTTGCCTTTTTTTTTCTCTACATTCTCTTTTCTTTCCATTTTTACTACGCCTTTTACAGCAGCTTCCCTCGGCACCACTCTAGTTTATGTGCAGAGAGTGGTACTATTACACACCACTCTTCCTAACACTTTAAAACTGGTCCAAGAATATCTTTCTTTCATGGAAAATGTGTCACATGAAGCCTTTTTTCTATTAAATTACAAAATAATATAGCTTTCAAGAGAAGTCCAGCTTCAGCTTTGTAACAAATCTGAGTAGACATTGATTCTCTAAAAATGAATAGTTACGTTGAATTATATCTAGAAATCATGATTTTATTATTTTAGCAAAATAAAAAAATCCCTCTTGCTTTATACTAGTAAAATGGAAACAAAACCCCCAGACAGTCAAAGTTACATATTGCATTGCAACAACTTTCAGTTTAGCTGTTCCAACCATCATTATTTTATTGTCAATAGGTCAAAACTAAGGAGATAAAAGTATTTTTATTTTTTTTAATAACAATTATTGCTTAGTTTTCTAATTGTTGATATTGCTGTCTACAGTTTGAGAGTCATATATCATCTTAAGTAAATGAAGGTAAGATTACTGGCAAAAGGATTTCCAGAACTTTTCTGGGTTGACAGGACAGGTGTTTATCTCAACTTCCTCCATTATTTCTTTGTGCTCTGTTTTTCATCTTATTCAGAATTTGAAGCAACTTGGGATACAATTTTTGCATTCATTTGTTTCACTTAATTTGTAGTCAGGCAGCAGTTCAGGGGGCGGGGGGCAGAGAAAACTGCTGCAATATGAGGTTACTCTTGGTGGTAAATGATGTTAACATTTGTCTTGGTTTAAATGGTCAGTGTGAGCCACAAACCAGAGATCAGGATTGCTCTCTGTTACTCTCCTCCATCCTTCCAGGGCAAGATAAAAGAGGAATAAGGAAGAGAGACTTAAAGGCTGGAAGTTAAAACTAGAACAAGTTTAATAGAATGGGGAAGGGAGAGTAACAAGGGAAAGAAGGAACAAAGTATACAAGTATACACAAAACCCAATCCTGATGATCGCTAGTATGAGTGCCCGAAAGTCCCTCACGGCAAAGCCAATGCAGGGGAAAGTCAAAAGCTCTTCCCAGCACCCGATGGATTTGGATTCTACAGTGCACATCATGAACTGATGACAAAGTGCACGATTCTTTCTTCTGGGATGTCTTCATGTGGTGAGGAAGCAAGGAAAGGGGAGAACAGGAACAAAGGGAGGGACTTCTTGTCCTCCTGGTTTTTATAGTGTGGCAGGACACAGGAAGGAATACAGATCCCTTCCTGTTTTGCCCACCCTAAACCCCCCCACTCAGGGTCCTAAACGCCACTCCCTCTCTATGTTCTCACACTAATTACCAGAATATTTTGCCCATGCTCTGTCAAACCATAACAACATTAGACTCAGACTGCATGTGTAAGTGTTCTTAGTTATTTTATATTTATTTCTCTGAAATATACACTCACAAAGAAGTTTAAAACTTATTGAATGTGTTTGGGAGGAGTTGTTGACTAAATGCACAGCTGTCTCATGGCAATAACTGGTAAGGTATATCAGTAGAGTGTCAAATAGCTTAGCTAATTCTCTAGTAACGTATTTAAACTGCATAATGTGGTAGAATTTGTTTACCAACAAATCCAGTAGATTTTCCCTTGCAAATACACTGGAAATCTTTGCGATATACAACCTTTCACTAAGCCTGGTACTTATGTTTCTTCTCTGTACAATTATGGTACAACACCACTTTCGGAAGGATAATTTACCATCAAAAAAAGAAGCATGTTAGTGCCCAGAATGCGCAGTTCCTCTCTGTTTGATACTTCTAATAAACTTGATGACACATCTTGCACAACAAGATTCATTTTTTAAAATGACGGCAACATAAAATGATCCATTGAACAAAAATCTTTGAGCATTATCTATTTAGATTTAAGTATTGAAGCACTTGTATTGTTAATCATTTTTATGTGACTATTACGTGAACAGAGTCCCGTGATAAGAACTCGGCTGAGTGACTAAACATGGGGATCAAAACAAAGTGATCATTAGACCATAAGTGTTCAATGTCTGCAAATGTAAGCTTGCTAGGTCTTATTATGTCTTCATTAAATGACACTATGCAAAAAGAGATGCAGCATGACAGTAATTTTTTCAGGTACATTGGTTTCAAGGGACAAAATAATATACTGAACAGCTAAGAAATATGACAGGAAACAAGAAGTACATGTAGTCTCCTAAACAATATATTATGATAGATTTTCAAAGAAGAGGAAAAAGAGAGAGAGACTAAATAGTTGATGTGCAGCCAATTAAATAAATTGTCTGTTATATATACAGAGAAAACCTTTTAAAAACTGATATCACTGGAGTTTTGTTGCATGGAAAAGAGAGGTAAAAACCAACTCTATAAAGCTAAGCAAAGCCCAATTAACTAAAGAAGAAGCTTCCTTGTGTTCATTGGGAGATGGATGAACTAGTAAATGGCTGCTGACCACATCTGTGTTTAATTCAGAAGATTTAATTGTATAATAGTTATAGAGACATTAAAGACAAAACAATGCAAACCAATATTTAGGAGGTTGGAGAGGCTAACTTTCAGAACAAGATCAAGACAACTAAGCACATGTACCCAGTTAAATGTCATCCAAGGAAACATTCAGCAAGAAGTCTAAGATGAAAATACGTATAAGGAAGTTACACAGAAGCATGCAAGAATTACTAGGAATAATGGAAAGAAGGAAAAAAAACCCCAAAACTCAAAATCTTTAAAAGGAAAATTCAACAAATATAAAAGCTGCCCAACAGTTAATAAACCACAGAACAATTTTTCTCATTGAACTCACAGAAAAGCCATTCAGTTACTATTAGAATAAAAATGTGATGCACAGTATAAAACAGAAAAAAGTCTGGCACTAAAAAAGTTTGCCTAGCTTCACTGGGGTAATTTTTCATTTCTAGTACAGATACAGAAGTAATTCTAACTTTAATTCTGTTGTACTCAAAACATCCTTTTCAAAAACAGGAATAACACAGAAATGTTAATTAAATGAGACCTGTGTGTGAAGATTCAGTACACAGATCCAAATCGTTTCACTCTTCACTATACTTTTGCCTTTCTCTCACTTGTGGTTAACTTCTAGATGGCAAAGCACTGTAAAATTTCACCTCTGAACTTTTTAATTGTTTTATTGGAAGGGAATATTCTTTTACCTTTCTCTGAAGCATTGTATGCTATAGCAGCTAGAAATCAAATGCTTCTGAGCAGTAGTACCATTGAAGTCTTTCATGTTTTTTTTAGTGGGCTTTGCTCACTTTCTGGAGATAAATGAATTTGCCAGTAGTGTAGGTCCAGGAAGGAATTTTCCTTCCATTGAGAATGGATGCAATTGTTCTTTTGTTCTACTGCTTTGTTTTGATTCTTTGTCTTACTTGAACTCCATTTTGTAAAGTGTACATTTCTTAGGTAACACACAGGAATTTAAATTTCCTTTTGGACCTTAATAAAGAAAGGCTCTTCTTTGATCTTTCCTGCTCTCAACTAGTGGCATACTAAAGTTCTGTTGTTTTGTTGTGTGGGGTTTTTTTAAAAAATATTCAACCATACATCTTGAGCTCGTTTTAGGATACTGAGTGGTTTTCTGTAGCACACAAAAGACAACACAGGGGAATCTTTACAGTTTGTGCTTCCTTCAGGTTTTCTGAGAAAAGAAGAAACCAGAGCCATTATTCTCTTTTGGTGCCTGTTCCTATTTTCTTAAAATAGAGACAATGAACTGTAGCATCAGTGAAGACTGGCTGTATTTAGCAAAGTTTCCCAAGCAGATTGTTCTGGATTTCTGCTATTCTGACATCTCATTTCTCCCAGAAGAATGAAACACCTGAGAATTGAAAAGTTATTTATAAAAGGGAACTAACATATGTATACATAGTATCCTGGATTTGTTTTAGAGTTCAACATATTTGAAGTTAGCATTGATTTGGTGTGTAACTCTTGTATTGATGAAACATTTGGGTCTTAATTCGTACTGGCATAAACATGCAGATATATTTCATAATATGCTATTTCTTTTTCGGTGACAATGCCCAGACACAGAAGATTTAGATATAGAACTACAAGATTTAAAAGACTAAAGCGGGATATCTAGTGATTTGTCAGAATACAGAAATCACATCAAAAGAGGGTCCCACATTAAAGAAGAGCCTAAACAAGAGAATTGTGCTGTAATGTGTAGACCATCCTCATGTTCAAAGCAGTACGCTATCTACACATATAGCTTCCCCTATGCTACAGCTATAGTATTAATTTCTCAGCAGTAGATTTAATGTAGCAAGAAAAAATAATTTGTAAATCATAAGACAACAGTAACAAACTAGTATTAATGATAACGTTACCAGGTTTCATAATTGTAAGGAATTGAGAACTGAGAGGATTATTGTCTCAAACATCAGTTCTAACAAAAAGAAGAGATAGTAGGAGTGGAGTCCTGCCAAGAGGGATGTGTGAGTGTTGAAGGACACTCACCCCGGCCTCTTTCTGCAATACTTTCTTTTCTGAGGCACACAAAGAATTTTGCTATGTGAAGTCACCAAGCTTCAATAAAATACAGGGTCCGTGTGAACTCCAGTTCAAAATGCGTAAAGGGTTAATGATACCTTTGCCCCATGCACAGTGACTGTAAAAATACCCACTCTCCCTTTCCATGTAAATTAACTCTGGATGCAACACCTGAAGGTAACACCTGCACCTGAAACAGAATAAAAGGCCCTAACGTTATTCATGAGTGCATGCCCATCACCTGAGGAATCAGACCTGAGACAATGCTGGAGCCGGGGTGCTGATTTGAATCTCTGTTATTGTCTCTCTCTCTTTTTCCCTTTTTCTGTTTTTCTCCTTTTCTTTTTCTCATTAATACAAGTAACATCATATCACTTGCTATAATTAATTGTATCCATTTCATTTGACCATAGTCAATTATCATGAGTTCAACTAATACATTGTGAGAAGTTAATAAACTTTGTGTATAGACTTTGAGTCTTACGTCACTGCTGTCCACTCCATTGGGGATTTATGGATCTTAGTCACTTGTCTCCCTCTCCTGAGCAAGATGTGACAATAATGCAAACGCTTCTGCTTTAAAAAGCGTTAACAGACATCATAGCTTTTTAAAAGGGTTCCAGGTCTGTGTCCATCTTGCATTTCTGAATCACAATCACTTTGTTTATCAAAGACAGTTAACTAAAAACACTGAGGATTAGAGATTATTTTCCATATCTGCTAAACAGCATTTGACAGAAGATATTTGCTTAACATGAACCAGAAACTCTCCAGTCACCTTTCAGACTGGTCACAACAGACAAAGGGAACAAAACTTCTCTCTTAATAGAGTCATGTTATATTTCAAAGCTAATAGGACTCGTACGATTCCTATAGATAGGCCTAGAAATCTCAGTTACATAGAGTTTGATGAAAAACCCACAGAAGTTGCTGAACACTTTCCATCAGTTTGAGTTCATTTAAAATGTCCATTTAAATTCATACTTACAAGTCACCAGGGGAATGAAATATACCTTCACTTTCTCAAAGAACACCTTGGAACTTGCAATAGTTTTTTTTAATCTCTTCTCTTTTCTCTAATTTGCTTTGACTGTTGTTCTACCTACACTTGACTAAAGAGATGTTTCAATAAGATGCATCATTCAGTAGGGGAAACAATCTACTGTTAAGGATGCTGTAAGACTGCTCAAAAGTAGTCTCAAACTGAAACTTTTGGGTCTCATGTGTATTAATGAAAATGGAAATATCCTAAAGAGTAGATACTTACTAGACAGCACAAGCTCTTAAAAAACTACTTGCATAAACAATTCACATATAAGAAACAAAGGACAAAATGTTAAGTACAGACCACGGTAATAAGAGTTTAGGACCAAGAATCGGAGCAAGACATACTGGGTTTTTTTGGTCTATTTTTCCTCCAAGAATTATTACCTTTAATCCCAATTAATTTACATCCTTGACTATCAATTTTTTAACACTGGAAATATGCAAAATTTAGCATTTTAACTATATGTGGAAGATCTCCAAGTATAACATTGAAATCTGCTACATTAGTCAGAAACATAACAACTTGAAGGCAGGAGGTCTTACATCCCATATGGGTTGAAGAAACTAATCTGATCAATTAGTTTTATTATTAATATATCTCTAATAAGCTAGAATCAAGACAAAAACAACAAACTTTTTTAGGACCACAGAAGCTGCTAGTGCTTATTTGTGGGTAGTTTAGTTTTAACACTTCATGAGTGTACTACTGGAGAGACAATTTCACTTCACATTTGATTTATTTTTTCATGTATCACAGCTCCTTCTTCCACTCATACTTGAGGCTACATTTTTCATGTAATTATAGGGAAATAACTTGATGTACCATTTTTCGTCATATCTCACTGCAGCTTAGTGGAGAGCAAAAATAAAAATAACAGATTAAGTTGCATAACTAAAGTCTGCTTATACAAAAGAAAATGAATTTGAGATATATGTAGTTCTTGAGCATATGTCATTAGTTTATTTTGGCTGCAGATCTCCTTTGTGTGCTGCTGTTTTTTATAAAGAATGTTCTGTCCATTTATATATTTATTCTTTCACAGAGGAAGAGTTCTTTGTATTTGAAAATTCTTATGAATATATATTTTCTCCTCCTCCTCACATCTGTTATGGAAAGCAACAAAACCCCATTTTTTTTGTATTAGTTTACCATATAAAAAGAAGTGTGAAACATAGGAAAAAAATCCCAGTAGTAAAATAGAAATAAGACACTATGAAATGTGAATGGCATGTCAGATATTTTCAATGTCGCTTAGGTTACCAGAGTCCCCATTTCAGCAAAGCACTTGGGATCAGCATTAAGGTATGCTGGGAATTGGGATTTGTGGAAGGCTAGGTGCATATAGAGGTGGGAAGGGCTGAGACAGAAGCTTGGAAAATGAAGGTGCACAAAGAGAGGAAAGTGGCTCATTTCCTTTCATGCAGGCATGCACCCAAGTTGGTGTTGATGCCCAAATGAACGTGGCAGCTCTTGCCTCTAGCTAAAATGAGTACTGGATATTGAAGATGAGGTCTTACAGATGTAAAGAAGCAAGAAGATGCTTTGTTCCATCTTTAGCTCTGCTGCACAACAAGTTCTTTTACTGAAATTCCAGGGTATATTGTTTGCCATTTTAGACGTGCACTTTAGCCTATGGAGGATGTGTGTGAAATTTTCACAGGAGCGGTGAAGTATGACCCTCTTACTCCTTGTTTCTAGGGCTCATGTAGGGAAAAATTATCTTTGTTTTTTTCTCCCTGCTCATCATTGTTGAAGGATAGATGTGTATCATGTTTGTGATGTATCACTTAGACCTGTGATGAAATGTCATGTTATTTTTCTTCATGCAATACCTTTGTGTAACTGACCCTTATTGTACTCTGTTTAAACAGAACAGAGTAAAACATTTAGCAGAAACATTACTTTATCTTAGATTTTGCTTCTGATATCATGTACAGCAACTAAAAGCAGTTAATAGAAATCAATGTTCAATGACCAGCTCAATCAAAATATTTGAAGAGAGCTTCACTGTCCTGTTGACTTTTGATATTTTCTTTAATAGATCTTTATCCATCCTTCTTCCTACATTTATATCTTACCTGGTAGTACACTAACTTAGTTAAGTACCTTTACTTTGATTTTAATTTCATCATTATGAGCAATGCTTTTTATTTTAACTTTAGATCTTTCACATCTGAAAGAAAGATGACACATCAGTAATATACCTAACTGAATTATGACATTTTTATTCTGTAGAGATACAAAAGAAGATTTTTTAACATTGCTTTTATTGTTCGAATACTTGAGCCAAAATTTCAGAGGTAACTAGCTGCTTTGGAAGCTTTGAAGAATTAGGCAATTTAAAATTGATTTATACAACAAACCTTGAAAGAAGTCAAATTCTTTACATTTACAGAAAGATTAATAAATCTTGGATTTTAAAAAAGATGGTTAGTGGTACAGTACTTCTCTCTATGATTCACAGCTGCGAAGACATGAAGACTGCACAGACAGATTACTCTTGTAGTCCAAGTCCATAAAAAACCCTTGCATTTCAATCTATGGGTTAGGTCAGAGGAGCAAAATGATTGCTCTAGTCTGACATAAATACAAACCAATATAGGCACGGGACTTTTATGAGTCTGAAGACTGTAAGTCTTCTATTAGCACTGTCCAGTGTGAGAAGCATGCTCCAGATATTGGCAAACATGGCTGCAGTAGCCTTCTCCTGCACCCTTCAACTGCTCACAGCTGTGTCCAGTTCTGAGACTCGGAGGGGTCTCTCTGCACAGTGTGCTGGGGGCAGTCTGACTCAAGTACCTTATTAGTCTCTTTGCTGCTTTCATCCTGTTTCCATTACTGCAGGCTTAACAAGAGAGGATCAGAGTCACCTCAGTCATAAGGTCTCGCTTGCAATGATGAAAGTCCCATCCACCTTCACAACATAGATCGGTATATTTTTGATTCCATATAGATACCACCTTTCTTCTTCATCTTTTTTTCTTTAATTTCCACTGGATTATCCATTTTCCTCAGTCTTGTCCCCATACTCCAACACAATATCATTTTTTTAAAGATTTTATTTTTGCATTTATTTTCAATTCTTAAGCCTACCTTGAAAAATGCATATCTCCTTTCTAAACGTTTTCCCCTCTATTCCATTTTTCATTTGTGTGTACATTTCTGAGTTTATTAATTTTATCAGGGTCTCTTGCACTGCTGACCAAAGAGCACAGCTTTCAGCAAGTTAAATAGTTGTGTTATTATGACTGTTTTCTGGCAAGCAATGCATCAAGTCACACAGAAATAATGAGACTTTTTCATTTACACCACAGCATGTCAAGAAGTCTGTAGGCATTACCAAATGATAAACTGAAGTATAATTTGAGATGAAAAGAAAAGAAGCAGCACAAAACCTAATTAATTTCCAAAATAGTTAAGGGATTAAAATATTTGAAAAACAATAATGAAGAATAGTAATTTTAATTTTTAGAAATATTTAATAAGATCTTGGCCATTTAGTCTACTACTGTCATAAAATTATCTATTAAAATTTCTATTGAAATGCAAAAAAAAATATTTTTTTTCATGTCCATTTTTAAAACCAATTGTTCTGTCCAAATCAATTTCAGGTGATGTTTTAAAATTTCCAATATCCTTTACACCCGTAAATGATGATAGTCTCTCTTCTACTTCTCTCTTTGCGTATTTATTTTTCAGGAAAATATTCTCATTTGGGTTTCATATATCTATATATTTCAGCCAGTAGTTAAGGGGCTTTTTGTCTGTGTGATATACTTTTTTTTTAAAAATCTTCATTTATATATTCACTGCCCCCCCCTTCAGACCTGATTAGCTCTGTTAACCATTTCATCCTTCCTTCACTGATCTTTTCTATTCTATTTCTAAATAATTTCTTAGCATCTCCTCTGTATTTGCCATTTGCTCTTCCATTTTTCCACTCTGCTACATCCTCAATTCACTGGATAATTTTTACAGTTCCCCTGAATCATAACTGTCAAGAACAGATGTATAGGGACAAACCATCAAATAATGGAACAAGACTTGTTTAGACTGATTATTTTGTGCTATCTATGACCTTATTTTTTAAAAAATGGAGAGTTGCCTCATTGTTTTATTGTGAAAAACAAACTCAATATAAAAAGTCATCCTGAACTGACTGTATGATCAAGAGCACTGGAAGATGTGGGCCAAGAATAATATCTAGCTGATTACCACCTCCAGTAACTTCAGTCTTAAAAAGAGATTATGAAAATATTTATTTTTACATTCTTGAAGTTTCAAAGCTATCCTCTTTCAGTCATCAAAGCTTCCATATATTATTTTTTTAAAATATGAGAAATTATAATACTAACTACATATTGCCATAAAATATTTTTAAAACAAGTAATTTTGACCTACAATTAAAATAATGTAAAAAAAAGTAAGTTAAGGGAGAGAGGCCACAGTTTCTGTCTAGCCACTCTGTTGTATAGCTCTGGTTATGCTATTCTAGTGAAACTCAAGCTGTAATAAATCATGGCATCTTACAATGACAGTTTCAAATGAACAAGTTTATTGGGACAGACAAGTACATCACTAAGAGTGTTATTTACTTCAGGTGCTGACATACAGTACCAGCTGCTGGATTTAAGCACTAACTCAATCATTGCAGCTGAAAGCTATGGGAATTTTTCAAATCATATACCAATATGCACAAAAAAATGGACATCATAGCATAAGCAATAGAGATTTTTTTCCAACAGCACAGAAACTACAACATTTGAGAAAAACAAACAAAAAAAACCCGACAATAAAACCCCCAAAACCATGCAAAAATTCCATTTAATCTCTAATAACAAGAAATTAACACATTTAGATTAAGTGTTAATAGTTGTGTTTATAGTTTTTAAGGATGTTTAAAGGAATACTTTCCTTGAAAAATCAGTGGCTGATCTTTAGAGGCTTGTTGAATTTCATAGTTTTCTTCAGGTATATGCCAAAACCTTCTCTATCCACCATTTTTCACAAGTAGGTGTGTTTGCAAGCAGGCCAAATGCAAATGTGAGATGGGGTTTCCTGTGTAAGTGGTCTAGAAGGGAAGCACATTCAGCACAGCTGCAAGCTCTTCCTCTACGACTGAGCACATGGACCTGACTCATGCAGAGATCTGGGGAATCAGCCTGAAAGGAAGGGAGTTTGTGTTGCCAGTAAGATAAAAAAAAAAAACCT
>VZRW01009947.1:32224-93655 GCA_013398125.1 Aegotheles bennettii | reverse complement strand
CCATAATAAACCAACCAACCAACCAAAGAACCCACAATACAAAAACCCAAGTCAAAACACAAGCAAGCAATAGACACACGGTATGAAACATACTTTGAGGTGGAATAGTCGAGTAAGATGGTATATCTGTTCAGGTTGTGGTGGCTCCAGTCCTTAGAATTGTAAGCATTTAATCAAATAGACGTATCCAGAATAGAAATAAATACCTGCTTCAAGAGGGTATTAGTAACCTTGTGGGAGGAAAGGATCTGTTCTACAGGAAGGAAAGGAGGTGACATCTACTTCATACATAAAAGACTTGTTTAGTAAACTCATCCAAGTCCCCTGTCCTTCAAGGTTAAGGACTGTTGTGTGGTGCTGAGACCAAAAGAAAAACTATGACCAGAAAAACCAGATGAGAGAGACTGTATGTCTCAATACTTAAAGGTTGTTTGCAGTTACTACAAATTCAAAAAAATGAAGAATTAGACAGTTAAATGTCCCCTTATGAGGGAGTGAATCCTATCTGACAATCAGTCCAGGAAGTATGAAGCCTAACTGGAATGAAGTCAAAGATATTAAAGATACATTGCCAATACTAATGCTGCCTTTTGGCCATGTCTTATTTAATCTCCAGTATAAACTACTTTGCTAATTACTCTGGATGGTCATGTAATCTTCTTCATAGAAGACTGCCGTGATGATAGATTTCTGCTAGTGTAAGTCAAGGAGATGAGTATGTGGCTGGTATTTAGTCCTTCAGCTTGAGTATACAAGTTTTGGCAGTGATTTACATATATTGCAAGATTAATATGTAACTCCATAAATGGTTGATATGGAAACCAAAGTTAAAACCTGGGTTTCCTTTCACAGATGACATTTCATGAAACAACACCCATGGCAAGACATGAAGTTCCAACAAGAGAAAACAACCCCAAAGCCAAAAAATCCTACAATCTTGTTCTACTGTGGTTGTTTAACCTTGCTCATGTGCTCAGCAGGACAGGGAGAGAAAATATGATGGAAAGATCATCCATCATATAAGGATGGAGTGATTGCTCATCAGTTATGACAATTATTGCTACAGCCAAAACAGATTTGACTTTGGGAAATTAATTTCATTTATTACTAATTAATAGAAGAGTAAGATAGTAAGAAATAAAAACAAAAGTAAAAGCACCATCCTCCTATCCCTCCCTTATTTTCAGGCTCAACTTCACTCCCAATTCTTCTACATCATTCCCTACCAAGTAGCGCAGTAAGAATTGGGAATGGAGGTTGCAACTAGTGCGTAATACTTTCCCTGCTCCAGCATGAAGTATCTCCCACAGGATATAATCCTTCACGATGATCTCCAACATGGGTCCTTCCCATGGGCTGCAGTTCAAGAACTGCTCCAGCATGGAGCCTTTACAAGGAGTACAGT
The DNA here is from genome assembly GCA_013398125.1 of Aegotheles bennettii. NCBI lineage: Eukaryota > Metazoa > Chordata > Aves > Caprimulgiformes > Aegothelidae > Aegotheles > Aegotheles bennettii. Next base: position 92,250 of record VZRW01009947.1, on the reverse strand, counting down.
CCTTCAGGACTCCAGTGTGGGTCCCCCATGGGATAACGGGTCCTGCCACAAAACCTGCTCCTGCATGGGCCTCTGTTTACTGGCCACAGGTCCTGCCAGGAGTCTACTACAGCATGGGGTCTCCATGGACTGCAGATGTCTTCAGGGCATATCCACCTGCTTTTGCATAGCATCCTCCATAGTCTACAGTGTGGATATCTGCTCCACTGTCATGTGGACTATCTGCATCATCATGATTTCCATCATGAGCTACAGGGGAATCTCTCCTCTGATGCCACCCCTGCAGACCCCTGCTACCAAAATCTTACCATGTAAAATAAATACATCTAACCTGGACTTAGTGAAGAGAGATTTAACAGATTTGGCAGAAATTCACCAGAAAATAGATATTATTTATCTTCTGAAATGGTAAAATTATAGAGTGGAAAGAATACTATAAAGACTGGAAAAGCAAGACCTTAAAGAGACTTTTATGCTGTGAAACAGGAGCATGCAAGGACTGCAGTTACTAAAAACAAAGTATCAAATAATACAAATTCTTGAAATGTACTGAGGTACAGTTTACCTTCCAAATTACCTTCCACATTTACAATCTCTTGTAGGGCTCAATGGTTCTCAAGATCAAATGTAGGGAAAAAAGCTCACTAATAGCTTCTTTGGTTTCTAAAATCAAACAGGTGAAAATTATTTGTATGGAAGCAGTTGTACAGTTATATTTTTTATTATCCTAGGACAAAGGACCAACCATGGCAGCAGAGTAAGGACTGTAACTTTCACAAAATCAGATCATAATTTGAAGGGGGTGGGTGAGGGAGCAATCTCTAGGTGCTTTGTATATCTGAAAATATGTTTTATATCTATTAAGTTGTACTACAGGAGAACTAGTAGATCCTGAAAGTGACAGTATTAAAAGGACAGCAATCAGACTAATTCAAATAAAAGACAGTTAATTCAATAAACTACTAATCTAATCAGAAATGCACCAATTTTAAAGGAAAAAAAGGGGAAATTCGGAAACTGACAAAAATACTGTTGCCATAGTGTAAGTATGAAGAAATGACAGAAAAATGAAGACATGAAAGGCTAGCTATAAAATAAGATAAAACAAGAAGAGGTTTTATAAACACAATAGATAATGAAATCAAAAGGTAGTAAAAGTCTTTTACTCAACAGGAAAGCAGAACAAAGAAGACATTATGCACAACAGACTAAATTCAATACCTTCTTTGATTTTTTTCATTAAAGTAAGAAAGAAAGGAAGTAAAGTTACTTTTGACCAGCTACTTCACACAGTGAGTTTTATCACAAGGATAAATATGTTAGGGAGAATTTGAAAAGAACCAGGTAAAGAATATTTAGATAAATGATTTAGATTTAAGTCATAATAGCCTGATAAATTTATCTTTAATGCTTTAAAAAATCTAACCAAAGTGATATATAAAACCTTAGTGGTTTTCCTCAAAAGATCACAGAAGAGAGGTGATTTGAAACAGGAGAAGAATATGAAATTCTGTATCAATTATTAAGAAGTGAGCAGCTCTGTGGAGAAGGATCTGGGAGTCCTGGTGGACGAGAAGTTCACCATGAGCTGGCAATGTGTCCTTCTGGCCAAGATGACCTAGAGTATCCTGGGGTGCATTAAGAGGAGTGTGGCTAGCAGTTTGAGGGAGGTTCTCCTTTGTACTCTGCCCTAGTGAGGCCACATCTGGAGCATTGTGTTCAGTTCTGGGCTCCGCAGTTCAAGAAAGACAAAGAGCTACTGGAGAGAGTACAGCAAAGGGCTACAAAGCTTATGAGAGCATCTCTCACGACTGGATGAATGGAATTGATGACTGGAGCATTTCTCTTATGAGGAAAGGCTGAGAGACCTGGGTCTGTCTAGCCTGAAGAAGAAAAGACTGAGAGGGGATCTTATCAATGCTTATAAATATCTGAAAGATGGGTGTCAGGAGGATGGGGCCAGGCTATTCCCATTGGTGCCTAGTGACAGGACAAGGGGCAAGGGACATAAACTGGAACACAGGTAGTTCCATCTTAATATGAGAAAAAACTTCTTTACCTTGAGGATGATGGAGCACTAGAACAGGCTGCCCAGAGAGGTTGTGGAGTCTTCTCTGGAGACATTCAAAACCTGCCTTGATGCAATCCTGCATCACCTGCTTTGAGTGAACCTGCTTTAGTGACTTGCAGATGTTTAGTATCTTCCAGATGTTTATTCTCTGTATATTTAATTGCTTAAATTTGGTGAGGGAACACTGTACCACAAGCTTCATATGTAGCCTGTTAACAGTATTGCTGTTAATATTACATATTCTGTTCTTGTCTGCAGTCAATTTCTTACATCTCTTTCAGTTCCATCTGGAAGAGGACTGCTTAAAAGTAAGATGATACAAAGTGTTTCCCAGCAACTACCGCATCACTTCAAGTGACCTTCAAATTACATTTAACATTTGTCTTGGACAAAACTATAAGGCTGCTCAGTGCTGTGGACAGGAAGATTCATCTTGTATTGTTAACCTGATCAGTAGTGAAATAAGAAGTCAACTGAGCTTACATTTTTACAGCCCCTGGAGAAAGTTAAAAAACACATTAGTTGGTTTAACAAAATGGTAGCAGACAGAGAATCTCTGTCCAAGGTTATAAATGGTAGTAGCTTAGTGAGCCCTGAATATCATATACAGTCATAAACTACTCGCACTGTATTAGTTTAAGGACAATCTTACTTTTGTTTTCTTTTATTTTAAGACTTTTTGCTTTGTTCCTCAGAAAGAAAACAAATGAATGAGGCTGCAGGGATCAAAATCATACAAAGTATTACAGATTTCAGAAAAACATAAGGTGTCACGTGGCAGGGAGATTCATTCTATGACCTCTAATTATCTAAAACTATGTGTACATTAGTAAGTTTTTTGGTGCAGCAGAAGTAGATCAGTAGACTGAAACAGATGGTGCTAAAGCTCCTGAGCCTTATTTCTGTTCTTCCTTATGGCTTTTTCAGAAAAAAATGGTGTCTGCTATTTCACCTTCTTTTTTAATCCATGTTTAGGTACAACAACACCTGCAGAGATGATGTAGTAAACTCAGTCCAGTGACTAAGCAGTTTCTGGAAAAATAACCTAGTGAAATGACATCCATCTTCCTGCACCTCTTTTCTCTAAGCAACAAGGAGACATGTAGACTGACTTCTTTGGAAATCTTTGCATGGGGACTGCTTTACCTGTGGTCACTCATGTATGTTCTAAGCACAAGAGATGCACATTATTCGTTTAGGACACAGGGGCTACTTTGTCCTCTGTTCTCTTTTTGACCTCCCCTAAATATTAGTATGTGGTTTTCACTGCTGCCTCCATTACAGAATCACAGAATGTTAGGAGTTGGGAGGGACCTCAAAAGATCATCTAGTTAGAGCAGGACAACCTAGAACAGGTCACACAGGAATGCATGCCAGCTGGGTTTTGAATGTCTCCAGAGAAGGAGACTCCACAGCCTCTTCCAGTGTTCAGTCACTCTTACAGTGAAAAAGTTCTTCCTTATGTTTGCCTGGAACCTCCTATGTTCCAACTTGCACCCATTCGCCCTTGTCCTGTCACTGGACATCACATGTTCTGAATTACAGAAATTCTAGCAAGATAATATGGTTCCTCAGGGACTAACATAAAAAATAGCTAGCATGTTACTCCTAAAGCCTTGTCACAGGCAAAAGGGAACAAAGAATTTTTAGGACTAAGGATTTTTTGTTAACCCAATTAGTATCCTCACACTCTAGTAGTCCAAATAATCTAAAGCCTGAAAACCCCAGTTTAAACTGTTATATAAAAACTTCCTAGTATATACCTCTTTTCTCAGATGTTATAACTGTCCTTCCACCCTGTTTTGAGCCCATCTGTGTAACATCTGGACTGTTTTTAGGGGGGACTTTTCGGTTCATGTAGAACAATTTGCTAACTTTCAAGTGTTATTTAACCACAAGCAAACTGGATGTAGAAAGCCTGACTAGTAAACTGAAGTTTTCTATCCTGATTATCTTGTCTAATTCAAGGCAACTATACTATGATATCATTAAAGCTCTGAGTGGCTGTTACAATGCTATTTAATTTTTTAATCTAGAAAACAGTATAAGTATCAGTGACAGAAGTGTTTTAGCATCATGTACAGTGATGTTATGCAATCTAAATGCGTCATTCTTAAAGGAGAGCAGAAATTATGCTGTCCTGGTACATAGCTGCAGGCATGCACAAGATGAATTTACAAATAATCAAAGGAAAAATCAAATAAAGAGTCACCATTAGTAGCTGCTAAACTGGAAAGAATGTTATTAATTCAGAAAATTTAATTAAACAAAAAAAGATGCAATAAATATTCAGTATCCATCCTGATGATACTACCTACATTTTTCCTAAATTTCCTTAGTCAGAAATTACTTTGACTGGTTCCACAGTCATTATGAAAGGCATCCTGTCTTTCTCGGAACTCTTTGATAACATGTTTTATTATATTTAGAAATCTGTGGATTAGTCATATATTTTTTAGGTACAGGAAAGAAAGAGAATGTTGTCTTGCTTTCTCTGCAGAAAAAGTTTCTCACAAACAAAAACATTTATCACGATTGTATTTTCTCTTATACAATGGTGGAATGGAAAAAAATCCTTAAATCTCCCTCAACATTTGGACGTATAAGACAAGGAGTACAGGAATCTGCATATGCCCTTGGATTTGAATACTTCATTAAAAGTATGCCATTAAAGCTAGGGTTATAACTTTTGAAGCTGCTTCAGAGTTTTATTGATGTCATTAGCTAAGGGAGATGATGAAGCATAATAGTAAGTTGTCTCTGCTCATTGAACTAGTAACAAGATTCTGGTTAGTATCATGAAACATCAAACATTTTCTGGATATGAAACTAATTCTTAGCTGCCAGCACAGAATACTATTTCCTTCTTTTCCATGTGTGCTTAACTGGATATCTGAGTTAAAATCTGTAAAGTTTTTGGCTCGTGGCCTCATATTGAACATAGCACAACACTAGTGGTGAAATTTGAATTCACTAAGGAGTCCTTTTTCTTCTAGTCTAAAGGATTGGCTCTATTCTATGTTTTGAGCATAGTTTTGGTGCTCAAGGGAAGAAAACCTCCTTTCCTACACTCTTTTTCACAAATATGCAGATTAGTCAAGCCAGTGCTTTTCCAATTGATCAGAACAATGCTCTATATTATACACGTTCTCCCCACTTTGACTGTGCAACAAGATATTGAAATCCTTTACTGTAAATTATCTCGTCACAAAGCAGTTCTTTCAGAAACTCTGTAAAAGTATCTCAGCAGTGGTTTAGTGATTTTTATGAGTTATTAGTTGCCCAACAAATGATTCTTCAGCAGAATTTAGTTAACTGTTCCCTTAATATCAGTTCTAGCCTAGTTAAAAATAAGATTTTGACATTCACTGCCACTTCTTTATAAGCTTATCAACAAATAAGGTACATGAAAAAATAAACATTTATCATTATAATCCTAGGTATTTATGAACTTCACCCTATGTGTATATGTTACAAAATCATATTATTAAAATTAGATCATAAAACCAAAATATTTTAAAAAGCCGAAGTAAGAGCTCTTTGGTCATCAATGTTTACAACTTCAGCGACATATATAAGGTTCTAAATATGATCTAAAAAATGTAATTGCAGTTTTGGTTTAAAAACAACACTGTATTAGTACCATATTTTCACATTTAATTTTATTGCTGGATATTAAGTCTTGTGCAGCTTTTAAAATTTTATTTAATTTATGTATTTGAATGTCTCACTATGCTTTATTATACCTTTTTTTTGGAAATCGATATATTTGAAAAGCCAGTTTAAAATTACATACCTTCATTTCTCACACTCTTGGTTCATTTTCCACACTGATACAAGTAGGGAAGTATATTGTTTCATTCATAATAAAGCTGGTATGATTTATTTGTAATGAGTTTTTCTCTGCCTTTTTTCCCCCCTTTTATTCTTTTTTCTTTTTCCTCTTTACTGATCCACTGCAGGGTATTTCTCAAGAGATTTGTAGTAATAGCAGTTATTATTAAGATACATGGAAGTTCATCACATTTAGTATTTTCCTTTTTTTTTCCTCTCAAAGGAAAAGTTTTTTTCCTACCTTATAGTCTACACTGCACCTCCCTGAAACTCTAATAAACTGTCTATTGTGAGGAATATTCTGTCACATTCACTTTTTGTCAAGGGTCATTTACACAGCTGAGATAATACATTAAAGGCAATCTATGCTTCAGAGAATATACAATTGGATTCCAATTCTGGGTTTACTGAATGCTACATGATCTCTGAGTGTTTAAAATTCACAGAATTATTATATCTGGTCCGTCTCTATCCCCACGGAAATAAATGGAAGATTAGAACAAGAATAAAAAAAATATTTTATTTTTATACTGAGAATAAAATTGCATTCAGCTCTCCTTGTATGTGGAAAAATTGCTCACCATCTGTATCTGTTCACAAATAATTAAATAGCAACTAATTTAGTCAGAATTTAACACAAATTTCCTTCAAGTATCTGGAGGTGGGAAATTCTGTAGATTTTTACCATTACAGCATTTCACTTTCATAGATGAATATGGTTTTAAACACCCAGCTTTTAAAAGCTGTTGAGAAGTTATGACCTATCTGCTGAGCTGCTGTGAATGACAAAGTAGTGGCTTTTAAGCCTGTTCAGCTGTTAGGTAGAATTTGTTAAAATGCTTTTATAGCTATTTAAACCAAAATGTTTTGCCTCAGTTGTGGTGAGCTAACAGTACATAGTTATGGTAACTCTGTCACCAGGAAATAACTTAAGGCTATTGTAACTTGATTGTTTTACATTATGTTCCTATATTCTTATATTACCACTACTGTAAAAAATATTTGACTGCCCTTTTGTTCATATCCAATAAAAGTATTGCTTTAAAATTATTAAGACATGATATTTCACCAAAACAAGAAACGTATTTTGATGCTTATTACCTGTGCTATAAATTATTTTAATTGGTAAGAGTCATATTAAACAACTGAAGTATATGTCATGGTCAAATCTGTGTGATAAATAAAGTAGGTTCACTTCTAATGTATATAAGTTGACTGGTTTAAGCAGACATTCTTCTCAAAAAAAAAAAAAGTAAAAATATTTAGTGCATAAAATAGGCATTGTTAAGATGCTAAAATAGACATTTCATCTTCTGTGCAGCATCATAATTTCCCATCACAGACAGATTAAAGTAAAAGTAGTGATTCTGGCCTTTCCCTGCATACAACTAAAATTTTCTGCTCTCCCTTTGCAGTAGTTGTAGTTTTTGTACCCCTTTTTTTTTTATTTGTTCTTGGAATTAATTTGGGGTTTTTTATGTTTTTTCCAGGTGGATTAGGAAATTCATCCATCTAAAAAATAACCTAACTTCCCATGTGGCAACATGAATGCTAGTATTAGCACAAAGAAGAAAAGCACAGCAGAAGAAATATAGATATATTTTACGGGGGACTGAAATATTCCACCTTAGAGACTTAGAGATTATGAAATCACAGTCTTTCAACAAACCTACAATTACTGTAGACACAAGCACTTAAGTTCTACATACATTTTTCAACAATAGAAATATATTTTATTCAATTTTCTGTCAAAAACCTTGGGATAAACCTCAAGGTTTTGCATAATGTTACTTTATTGTTCCTGCCATTAAAAGCAGTTTTCAGAGTCCATCAGTCCACTGCTGTGAAAATCAAAAGGTCTCCATAATCAGATAGGGCCTCCTGATTTAAAAGTCTGTTAATTTCTCTTCAGTAAAGGAATGCAAAAGAGAAATTGAAATCTATTTTGCCTTTTAGGTATTTATATGAAGACAGCAACACTTAACATGTATAATATTCTACCTTCTTCACTGCAGTGAATGATTACCTAGAACAAAAACAAAGTTGTCACTGTGTCCAAATCAGTGTCATTTCTGTTTTTCAGCAAGCAAAGAATGTAAGGTTGGCAGCACGAGTGAACAAAAGAGTCAGCTTTCCCTGGGACTTGTCTCCCTTCAATTCCTGTCAGCCAAATCCTAAAATTATTTGCAGAGGAAGGAAAAGAGCGTAAGTATAAACAGGCCCAGAGGTAAATAGGGCCTTGGCAAGAATAAATATCCAACACCATTCAGAAAGTTAGGCCAAAGGAAGTGTCTTCATGCTGAATGAGTTATGTTTATATTCCTTATGAAAAGATTGTGGAATGAGATATTGTCCTCGTTGTAAGAAAGGAAGAGCTGTATATTTTGCATTCATCTGACTTAATAACACAACTGAAAAAGGGGGGAATGCCAGAATCAGACAGTTTTCTGCCATGTACAGCATTCCCTAACCTGGTAGATTCTAATTAAAATTGAAAGCATTCTCACATTTGAGAACAGGCAGAAAAAGACTAGTAGAATTCCAATTACAACAGTACAAGTGAATGCCATGTGCAAGATTTCACAGCTTGTCTAGTGAAACATCTAGCCCTCTGAAAATGTTGCAGATCGACTAAATATCTGTAAGCTGTAGGAAACTACCACTTGGGAAACTCAAACATCCAAGAGGATAGATTCAATTAATTAGTTTGCTAATTTTGTCCCCAGTTTGCTATACATTATACTTGAGTACAAAACTTATTCAGTCATTCCTAGGGAGTGCAGAAATATCATTATCCCTATTGTAAAAATGAGATTGTAGGTATTTACAGATAAAAGAAGACCTGTTTAAGAAATTTCCAGTAGAGTTCTGCAACTTTTCTTTTTTTTTTTCCTTGCCAAAACTCCCAGATTGTTTTGTCTACATGATGTCATCTGCAGAGTGAGACTGCTATTGTTTACTCACTCTGCAAAGGCACACATGAAATTAAATCAGGTCGTATAGTGGAAATGTTTTAGAGAAACTGGATCTAACACAGAGTGAAAATGAGGTTTGGATTGTTTTTTGACAATACATTATAACCAACTTAGAAATGTAATAAAATCACATTAAACAATGAAACCTCACTTCTCTCACAAATACTTAAAACACATAATGATACGGCATATGATTTCCAGAAGGAAATATACAAAATGTCTCTAAATATGAATAATTTGTACTTGAATCTTTTATCCTTTCTTGAACTCTTTCAGATTTTTCTGATCTTTTCAGCACCTCTCTAAACAACCCACTGTTTGTTGTTATCTTTCCAGTGTTAAAGCATCTGGAACTTTATTTAATATTCTATTTGTGCTTACACTAAAGCCAGAGAGAAACAGACTATTAGTTTTATTCTGCATGACTAGACCAGCACATATCAGAATTTTTTTGAGTTTTATAAACTATACCACACTGTAAACAGGTCCAATTTGTGCCCCGCTATCTTCCTGTAATTCGATTTAACAGTATTGGTTTTGGTAGCTTGCATCTTTCCATATTAAAACTCTTTTGCCTCTTTTCTGTCTCTATTCCCAGACTGTGTTTCTGCACTTTTTTTTGCATTGTCTACAGCTTATTCAGCATACAGCCCATCAAGTTTAGAATTGTTTGATAGTGTTAGCAAAGTGTTAGCATTACTTTCTCTGACAGATGAAAAAAATGAAAATAAAATCAGCTAAGAAAACACCACTTCTGCAGTACTCCCTGACCAGGGAGCACTTTTCTCCATTTCCATATGATGTAATTTATCATAATTTTGTTTTGGGCAGATCAGCACTTCCCCTTCACAGCAGACAAAGATTTGTATATATCTGACCCCTTCTGTGGTGCCTCCCATCTCTACTTAACTCTAAATAGCTATGCTTCTGCCAATTTTTATTTTTCCTTTCTTGAAAACCTATTTGCCATTTACAGTATCCTGTTTCTGTGATCCATGCTTTTTGCCTAAAAGAGTCCTAAATCAGTAGGAATTTCCATACATAATAATGAAACAGATTGCTGGCTGGCACCCATGCTTATGCTAGTTCATTGTCTGACTGCATCAAGACAAACTTCTTGTATTTGCCTACTAGTAGCACATCTCTTATTTAGATTCACCAAAGGCTGTATATGCTATCTTAGCTTGCAGAGGAAAGATTAAGATTCTGCCCAAAGGGAAATGAAATGATGTCTTGGAAGAGAGAAGAAGGTATTGCATAAGCAGACAGAGAAGTCTCAGGAGCTTCTGGGAAATACTGACTTTAGGAAACAGTACTGCAGTTGGAGTCAGTGGACAAAGGCATACCGTAAAGGCGTTGAGCTGGGTTTGGTGACATTCTGTAGAGGGGCACAAACTGTTCCCCAGCTGTGAGTGTCAGCCTGTGGCAATGAAGGGCAACATCTCAAGCAAAAGTCTGAAGACCAAAGTAGAGAACTGTTTTATGCCTGCTGATAGCAGTCCTCAGTCAAATTAAATCCTTCAAGAGTGGACTTCTAGATCACAATTTACAACGTAGTGATGAATGTGTCTCAGAGCTAATTGTGTTACAGCCTAATAAAGTCAGATGTCTTTCCTCTTGGGTTTCTTCCTGCCCACCTCAGTCAAGCTAGGAGCTACTAAAACACATTCTTCAGAAGAATTAAAGGTGTCTGAATGTATTTGACCTTCCACTGGATGTTTTACAAATCATAATGTCTGAGTGACTACAGAGAACCACTGTTTTTGTGAGTTGGAAGTTCAATAGTGACGTGTTTTCTGCAGCATTCTGTTTAAGGTGCCCAACTTCTGTAATTGTCTTATTCAAATATGAGTAGCTGCCCTAAGTATAACCTAAATAACCTTATGTACTGGATACTTTATAGATGTGGATTATAGATATATATGTACTGTTATGGATGATAGATAGAGGTAAATACATATTATTAAGGATGACACAATATTTAAAATCTAAAGGAACTGTTACGAACCCATTTTTGAAGAGCACTGGACTAGTGAGACAAAAACCTAGAGTGAAATTTAATGTAGCAAACAGTATCCCTGACTTTTAATAATGTGTTTGTTTGTTTGCTTGGAAGTTCATGCCTATAGATTTAAAAAAGAAAATCAAAAAGGTTAATTTCTTTAGCTATTTCAGGAGAAATGACAATTCTGGATATATGTTATTTGGTGTAATCTGCATTTAAACAAAGAAAAAGAAATTGCTTCATCCTTACGCCACTGAAACTCAAGACATCAGCTATTTGGGTGATGTTTTATAATTCTAGAGGAATTATTAAAAAGACATAGAGAAATATCTAATACTAAGCTGTAAGGACTGACACTTTCTTCCTAATCCAGGCAAGTCATGGCTTTTGATATGACAAAAAGACTGCCTGGGTGTTAGGATCTGCTTATTAAGAGATGCCTCTGCCCAGATGAAGGTAAAAATAAAACCATATGCAGAAGTCAATAGTATGGATTTTATTTAAGAATGAATGAAAGAGAGAGAGAGAAAGAGAATGAGAGAAAGAAAGGTAGTAACAGAGATAGTAATAGAGATAGCTACAGAAGTCTGGATCACCACCCCTGGATTGTCAGGTCCAATTCCTTAGGTGATAGATGTGCCAAGTGAATAGTGCTTGGGCCTTTTATTGTGTTTCAGGGACAGACGTTACCTCCAGGAGTTACGTCCAGGGTTAATTTACATGGTAAGCGAGAGTGAGTATTTCTACAGTCACTGCACATGTGACATGGGGGGGTTTGAGCTGAGAGGTCTTACAGACCTTGTCTTGGTGACCTCATGTCCAGCTTCTTTGTGTGCTAAAAAAAAGCCTGAGTGTTTTTGTCTCTTCAAACAGGATAAGTCCTGCTTATCTCCTCCTGTTGCCAACATTCCCCCTCTCTGGCATCCAGTTCCAGCCTTAACTCCTCTAATTCCTTTTGGCAGCACTTCACTCCCACAACCTCTGCTTTTTGTCACAACTAATGTTTGAGACATTAACTCTTTCAGTTCTCAGTTCCTTACACTGGGTCAGGTTCAGGTTGCTACTCTTCTTACTATGCAGTAATTCATTACAGGAGTGCAGGGAAAGTATAGAGGTGCAGTAGTTCGTTCACACAGAACAGGATGTTAGAGGGGTGAATGCACATGGCTGATTTTATATACCTACACTGAAAATCTTAGATCACTGGGTTATGCCTTCTCATACTGCAGCTCAGACGAACATGGATGATGAGTCTGAGTAACCTCAGTTTTACAGTCAACACAGCTACAGAGTAATGGTCACCCATTAGCATTAACTGCATGTGCATTTGCTCAGGCTCCCAGGCAAGTTTTGCTGCCAAAAAGTGCCACAGTTTAACATTAGGCCAGCAATTAAATGAATGCTCTCTATTAACCCCCTTCATTCCCAGAAAGGGAAATAAAAGAGAATAAGAGAGAGACACTTATGGGTTGGAAACTAAACTACACAGCTTCAGTAAAACACTAGTGATGAAAGAGAAAATAATGAAATATATACAACTATATACAAAAACAATAACGTCATCACTGAGACTGCAGGGCAGACCCTGGGAAACTCCCAGATGGGCTCCTGGAATCAGCAAAAGACAGGATCTGGAGTCAGGAACACACGGAGCTAGAAATACATGGATCAGGATCAAAGGCAGACAAATCAACAGAGTCCACCCAAGATGGACAAAAAGAGCTTGACCCTCCTAATTCCTCAGATTTATATCAAGTATGACGCATAAAGGATGGAATACGTTATTTGGCCAATTTAGATCACCTGTCAGATCTGCTGCTCCCTGTAGGAGGGTCACAGGTGTGATCCCTTTGCTCCCTTTTGTTTTCATGTTGTGAAATAAGATGTTTAAGATCTTATGCTAAGCATAAGATGTTTAGCAGAACCAAGCAGCGGCCTTGGTTCTGCATACCATTCTCTACCAGTAACTATAAACATTGTGCATTATCAGTCCTAAAGACAGACACTGACTGAAAAACATGCTGTTATTTTCAGCAACTGCAGTTACTTAGAATTCTGAATCTTAACTGAAAAGTAAAATGACTAAAAGAAAATTCTATTCTGGCTCAAACCAGGACAAAAAGAAGACTTTTTTGATGAGGTTAACATTATTTTAGTTCACTGTAACAGAAGTACTTCTGTGTCACTATATCAATAGAATTTTGACCAACAATCACTCAACTTCGGATCACATATAGGACCATAGAAAGTGCATCAATAAGTTCTGATTTTTTAAGTATTAAAAATTTAAAATTATTAATTCAAATTCTGTATTGTTATACTGGAAATTTTACAGAAGTTAAAAAGAAAATATTTTAAAGGTTGTGTTGGTACAAAAATCACCAAAACAGACTTCTTGCAACATGGTAAGTAGTTGTTCTCTCTTAAAAGCAGAAAAGTTCTTGTTCTTACTGACCCACTCTCAACATACTCACATGAATTAAAAAAACCCAAAAGTTTATTTTAAGTTCAGCTGTTTCAGCTGTATTAAACATTAAGAGAACAAACTAAGAGAGATGGAATAGTATAGTTGCATGAAGATAAGGACAAATAAGCTGGCTGAATAAACCCAAGAGGCAATGAAATAGGACTGGTCAATAATAAATATCAGTTTCATTATTGGAACATAAACCAGGAGTCTTCAAAAATCATGATCAGGAAAAATAACAACAAGCACCTTCTTGTGACAACATCAAGGAAGAGAGATGGAAATGCATGTCAACAACTACAGAAATCAGATTCAGGAACAGATGAACAGCTTTGACATAACTGCTAAGAATTTCTCCAATGACAGAATCTCTAAAAGACTTTTTTGAGTCAAAACCCATGAGATCAATATGGAAGCATCTGTATCATTATTGTGCTTTGAACACAACTGTGTCAGCCTTCATATGCAGACAGGCAAGAGGAATTAGGAAAGGCATGCAAAAAAAAAAAAGGGGGAATTGCAAAAATGTATGCTGGAGGTCTGGCTCTTGCATAAATTCCCTTATCCATGCATTTGGAAGATGTTAATTTCAGTGGCTGCCAGTAAGCTGGAAGGAAGTCATCACAGCACTGGACTTTAACTCTTCAGAATGATTTGGAGCAAAGTGAAGAGCAAAACGGCTCTTTGAATACTTAAAGGAAGCCTATAAAAAAGATCGGGATAGTCTTTTTATTAAGGCTCATTGTGATAGAACAAGGGGTAATGATTTTAAACTAAAAGAGAGTAGATTCAGACTAGATATAAGGAAGAAATTAAAAAATTTCTTTGATGAAGTGGGTGGTGAAACACTGGAACTGGTGACCCAGTGTGGTTGTAGAAGCCCCATTCCTGGAAACATCCGAGGTTGTTTCAGAGGATTTGAACTAGATGACCTTTAAAGGTCCTTTCTGACCAAGACTATTTTGTGATTCTCTCAGGTATCAAAAGGACTTCAGGTCACTGTGGTACATAAAAATGTATATCCAAGTAATATTCAGATACGAGATTTGTGAACACTTTGGTTATTTTCTTCTTTTTATAATTGCTTTCTTTTTCATCCTTCTACTGCTTTGTTTTTCCATGCAAAGTACCTCTTTCTCTCCTCCCAAACTACTTTTGGTACCCCTTGCAGAAAACTTTCCTCCTCCTTGTAGGAATTAAAAAACGGTCCTATGTTCTCAGCATAATGCAGCTGGGGTTTAAACTACTGAAAACATAGAAACTGGGAAGAAGGCAGCTGATGTCACCAAATGCAATAAAAATAATTTTGCCACTCAGAGTGAAGCAGTCAAAGACTTGAATGTAAACCCGAAAGAACTTTTTTGACATGAGTCTGGAAACAGAGAGGGTTAACTCTGTGGGTAGGCAGCAGCAGACTTTTAGTAAATAGTGAGGACATATTGTAGAGAGTAAGTACTTGGTAGGACTGGAGATGTGCCAAGTCTGCATTAATATGCTATTCTTTTTCTCTCTAGGCTAGCTTTTGATTTCATGATACAGTCAGACTAGGTGCCCCAGTTAAACACTTTCCTCAATTGTTTGGATCTGAATCTTGGATTCCCACATAATAACTGTTGTAAATAAATATTGAACTCACCAGCACCAATGACTATTGTCTTATCCAAGATTTTTTTAAAATTTAAGATAAAAATCTAATTACTGCCATGAACTATTTCAATTTATTAAGAAATAGGTACAAGGATCTACCAGCTCTGATATCCTTTCTGATTCAAAGGAACAAATACAAGGAACAATTATGATGGTATGCTTCCTTATTGAATTTGTTAAAAGAAGTATATATACACACACACCCCTTTCTTTAAATTTTTCCCTAGTTTTCTAAATATAATATTTAGAATTTATATTTCTAAATATAGTATTTAGAATTATTAGAATACACAATTCATTGAAATCTCATGTAAAGCATCTTGGGCAAATATCCAACAGTATTTCTATATGGCAAGCTCTATATTATGTATAAATAGCATTAATATTCCCTTATTATTACACCTTAGACTTTGTACTGCAATTTTCTTTAAACGCAGTGTTCTTTATAAATACGTGTCCCTCCCTCTTAAAAACATATTTCTACTCCTTTTAATCCTCTAATTTTTCTTAGTCACTAAAAGCTACAAGATAAAGTGTGAAGTGTGGTATAAAACCACTTCAGGGAAAAACAAACAAACAAACTATATTCTCAGCACTCTTTATGCAAATGCAATAATATTGTATTAAATGATGTGACTTCTAAAAATAAAACTCTCTGTGAATTTATCCTAGCTGAGGCCAACCAGATTTAAACCAACTGAGAACTGAACTGTGCATATGTCAACTTATTTTTTAATAAAATAACCTGGTTTAAAAAATAGGATCAAATCTCAAGGTACACAAATAATGACACCAAATCTGAGATCTTTATATGAAGTGGATCAAACCCAGAGAAAAAGTCTTCCTAATTATTGTAATCTAGTTTCTTGTTTTAGTGTTACAGGAGCTGCACATCTCTTTAAACATTTAAAAGCGATTACGAGAAAAAGATATTTAAAACATTAAGAGGATTGAATCAGGTGAAAAAAACTTCTATTTGTTCTCATGAGCTGATGTGAGAGGTGAGGAATAAAAGAATGTACTGCCAAGAAATGTATTTTTAACTCTAACCTTCCAGAACTCAAAGTTTAAAACTGTGCATAATGATAAACATACAGCCAGGTTTCTTTACTAAGTGGCTCATCTCATAATACGATAGAAAAGACTGCAACATTTGAAGAAATAAACACAGTCCATCTCTCCAGTCAATCTAGTTTTTCAGCCAGAATAGGAGAAATTGAGAACATTTCAAATGATTTTTACAATGATTTTTCTAAAATAAAAATTATACACCTTTTATTAGTAAGCCCACCTTAAGCTAGCCTAGAAAATTGCGTGGACACTACCTCCTACAGTAGCTCTGATTTTGTGGGCTTTGATGCAATGCAAGAGAAGAATGAGGATAAACTGTGATATTTTACAACAGTGAAGGAGATCATAGCTTCTCACTTCAGAAGGACAGTTCAAACATGAGAGCATGGCATAAGTTCTGCATCACTACGAGCCCAGAGACACAAGATATACCCTAGATTATATTGTCTTTTCTTCCGATTGCTTCCATCTACATACTCCTGTTCAATTCACCACTACAGGTTTCCTCCTGAAAAATATGACCTTTTATTTCTGTTGTCAAAAAAAGTAACTAAGAAATAGTTATTTCTCTACATATATTTCCCCTTCTGTAGGCAGAAACAATCAAATGAAGTAAAGCAGTATTATTGCCCTGTTGGTGCAAATCCTAGAAAACCTAGTTACTTGAAATATCACACTGTTAACACATGTTTAAAGGTATAATGCAGAATGAAATGTGGAGCCCAGAGATCATGTTTTACAGCTAGTGTTTTAAGCTTCTCTGTTTTCCCCCCAAAAAACCCATCACAACTCAAGGAGACACAGAATTGACCTGTTATGAACTTTTTTTATTGCCATCCCTCTGCGCTCAGAGAAGAAAGATACTTTTCTTAAGTCAACCATAGAACTTTAGAGAAGAGTAAATTATTTTAACTGTGTTAGTATTTGGGAAGACACAAATCTCATATAACTCTGTCTTGTTTTATTTCTACATAAAACATAACTTTTAAGTGAAGGTTAAAGAAATTACATTTATGTAGCTTAAAGAGGTGGCACTTAGAAACGAACATGACAACTCTACATAAATAGTTAAAGAGCAATAATATAAGAGAAAGGAAGATCTGGTCACACTGACCATTATTCATAAAGCAAGGAATAATGGGCTGAGTTAGAAGGATAAATTTACCTTGGTTACTACAAGAACTTCCTGAGAAAAAGGACAATAAGAGTATAGAAAGACTTCTCTTGTGAAATACTTATTGCACAACCTTTGGAGACATTAAAGGTAAGATTTAAAAGCTACCTGTAAAATATTGTGAGTTTTCAGAGACTGAACTGGATGACCAATAATATCCTTTCAAATATACTTGTAATGGATTAACCTTGTCTGGATGCCGGGTGCCCACCAAGCCACTCCATCACTCTTTCTCCTCAACAGTCTGCTCCTGGTGGCCTCTCCATGAGTTGCACCTTTCTTCAGGAGCAGACATTCCCCTCCAGTCCCTGGAGGAGACCATGGTGACACAGGTATTTCCCTGCAACCTGGGTAGAGAACAGGGTGGAACAGGTGGATATTTCCTGAAAAAAATGCAGGTTGTAGAGAGCCACCACTTGAGCAAGTTTATCCTGAAGGACTGCAGCCCATAGGAAGAACCCATGCTGAAGCAGGGGAAAAGTGTGAGGAAGGAGTGGAGGAGAGGAGCTGTTACAGACTGACTGTAAACCCCATTCCTCATCTCCCTGTGACACTTGACAGGCGAGGAGGTAGTGGAGTTGAGGATGAAGGAGTGAAGTTGAGCCCGAAAAAAGGGGAGTTGGGAAAGATGTTTCAGCTTTTGTCTTTGTTTCTCACCAACCAAATCTGTTTTAATTGACAATAAACTAAATTAACTTTCCCCAAGTTTAATCTGTTTTGCCTGTTATGGTAATCAATAAGTGGTCTCCCTGTCTTTATCTTGACTCATGAGATTTTCCGTCTTATTGCCTCCCCTTGTCCTGTTGAGGAAGGGGAGTGAGAGTAGCTATCTGGGCATCTGGAAGACCGGCAAGGTAAACCACAGTTAAATATAGGATAATCATAATTAACTAATACTATGGTATACAATAGAGCTAAGATGTATTAGTTGCATTAAGACGAATTCACTACATTCAATTTTTGTTACTGCCACCAGTAATTCAGTAGCAAAACTTTAATCCACCATACTTTATCTTCGGTTTTGAGGACTTTTTATTCTCCTACACTTCCTTTCTGCACACCTGTTTCATTGTAGTTTCAACTGTTCTCTATGTGTTGTCTTCAGAACACAGGTTCCACAACAGTATCAAGATTAGTGCAAAAATTTCTCCTGAACTACAATTTCACTATATTAACCAAAGTGCCAGATTATATAATTCAGTAAGATCATCAATTTTCCACCATCAATGACTGCCAAGATCACTGTGCTGGGCAGCAGGCAGCATGCCAGGCTGTGGCAGATGCTCTGGTCCAGGTGCCAGAGTCTGCGGGGCAAGACTTGGTGCTTCCTGTCAGTGCATGCACCTGACTGTTGGAGCAGAAGAGCCGCCAGCAGCATGCCCTGAAAGAGCTGGAAAGGCAACACAGTGAGTGCCCTGGAGATGGGGAGCCATCTGCTGAGAAAGGAAAGCTCTTGGGAAATGTGCAAGGAGGCAGAGAGGCTCCAGTGGAAAAGCATTAACCTGGCTGCCCTCACCAAACAGCTGAAAGAAAGGTGCAGGCATCTGCAGGAGACCATCAAGCACCTCACAAATCCTCCAGTGTCACTGCTTGTCCAGAGCACCACTGAGGAACTATGCATGAAACCCTTGCCTCAGCAGAGGGCTGGAGAAAGGAAAGTGCCTTGCAGGGGCTTTGCTGGGGCAGGACAAGCAGAATGAAGCCACACAGAATGTGGCTGAGGAGCTTCAAGCCCAGCTGGCTGCAGACAAAGAGGGCTCATGTTATGTGAGCACCCTCAGACAAAGGTGTGAGGGAGGAGTTAGAGGTGCAGTTCATGGAGGCGATGAATGAAAACACCAGACTGGAGGAAAAAAAAAATCTCTGTGTGCAGATGTCCTGGGCAGAAAAGGTTCAAGCTGAAAATGCTGACCTGAAGGGGCAACCAAGGTGAGTGGCAGAGAAGCAAAATTCTGCCACCCAAGATATCAGTCATCTTCAAACCCAACTGGAAGATACTGAGCTCAAACTGAAAGCCATGAGAGAAATGCCAGAAAGAAGGCAAGAGAAGGAAGGTGAGGAGACAAAGTCAGCACTGCAGAAGAAAGAAAAGGAAGACAAGTTTTTGCAATGTTCTCAAGCAGAAGGAAAAAGGGAACACCAAGAAGCCATACAACTGTTTGGAACCCAGGTGAGTGAGATGGAAAATCGGTTTCAGAGCCCGTCATTGTCAGCTTGGGAAAAGGACAGTTCTAGGTCCTGCCTTCTTTCAGGGAAGGACCCCACAAGTGAAAACAGAGGAACCTGCAGCAGACAAACTGTCTGTCATCCTGCAGGCTCTGAGACCACAACTGGGAAAGCTTTGAACATTCATAGCTCAATACAGCTACAATCCTTTGATGGTCCTCCTCAGCAGCCTGAACTAGAGCTTCCTCTAACTGCAGGACAATATGCTTATGTCTTTGGACAGGTGGATGAAGACAGTTGATATATGGGAGAGTTGGCAGAAGACAGAAGAGGCTTTAGCCACTCCAATTGTGTCAAAGAAGTTTCAGATGATCACCTGGAAAACAAGAACTGGAATGATCCTTGTTCTCATCTTTTCAGTCTCTCGGTTATTTAGGAGGAAGATGAAGATCTAAATGTGGGTGTCAGGGCTGAAAAGCACAGAAACAATGGATTGTAATAAACATAGTCTATATGACCCTTCAGAATATCTGAAGTGAATTTGTACTTAAAAGGGATGTGGTTTAGACTTTTAGATTTGTTAGAATGAGAGGGTCTCTGGAGGGCAGCAGAGGCCTCCAACTGGCCACAGCAAAGCATGGCTATGGTGCCAGCGCACTCTGGAGACTAATTAGGACCCTGCAAAGGCCACTGCAGAGACTAGCAAAAGCCTCTGGGGATTTCTGGAGGGCAACTCTGACATGGCAGATCACCACTGCTGTTAGCAGTGATAGGGATCCTCCTGTCAGGGCTGATTGCTGTGCGTGTCCTCACTGTGGGGAGTGGAGAGCAGAGAGAAGTGAAACAGCGAGTGGCACTGCCTGAGGGACTGTCCACACTTGGCATCAGTCAAGTGACAGGAAAGGATGTTTGTGAGGGACCTCAAACCCACTGCTGCCCCTGCATCTGCAGCCTGGAAGTAAGCTGAAGGAATGGGCTTAGCCAGGGCTTTCCAGAGCAGCCCCATACCCCTTCCGCAGCCAGAACCAGCCCTGCAGGTCTTTTGGCTGAGGGATGCTCCTGATGGCTTCCTGCAAGTGTTGTCCATTAAAGCACTTATGAGTGTCATGCCTGATGCCTGGTGACACGACTGCTATTGGAGCACACCTCATGAAGCACATATGAATTGTTAACAGTTTTCATTCTTACAGCAAATTTAGGGGGAAGAGGTTAGGAAAGTCTAGGAGGTGATAGTAGACCAGCTAAAAATCACTAGTTGGCTTTATATATGGAGCAACTGAATGAGATTGGCCTGGGTTTATGTGACCAGTGAGGTCGCATGCCTATCAACTCAGTTACAAAGCAGGTAATAGTGAACACAGTAGCATGTTAAGGTGAACATCCTTATCAAGAGGTTTGATGTAGGAGTCTGAAATCATGTTGAAACTGTGACATGTAGGTTCTTCACTGTCAGGCCATATCCACACATGCTAAAGTTCTGGAAGTGAATGTACACTTCCCTGGTTTACTACTGGACTATGGGGTCTTGTTTGTGTTCTGCATACCATGTGAGAGTGTGTCATAGATTAGAAATCTTCTAATAGAAACTGCAACCTCTCTGCAGTGTATACGTTGCTTAATAATTAATTTTTAAATGTTAAGTCACTGAGTGGTGTAGTTCTGTTCTTGATACTTTCCACCTCTGAATTCCCCTGTGGCAGCTATAAACTCCAGATATAGTAGTATTTTTCCAGTACTTTGCTGGTAATGATATTTTGCCAATCCTTTTTTCTAAAAATGTCTAGTATTTCATGTAATCTTTTGCAGCCTTCAATAATCTTAGTGGCATATTGTAGCACCCCAGTACGATGTTCTTTACAAGCATTCTCAGGAGCCATGCATTTGCTTACACACTCCATCTGCTCTGTATGCATTTTCTATGGTGCTTCTTTACACTTCAGCTGATTGCATTAGTATTCTTTGCTACAACACTCAGTTTTGGCACAAATTGTTTTAATTCTTTCATTGGATTTACTCATCTTCTATTTTTTCCTAGTTGCTTATTTGTATCAAACCCTTTGAGTCTTGGCTTCACAGTTTAATTTTAATGATTTTTGATGTAGGGCCATGGAAAAGATTTCTTTTTGTCCTGGCTTTTTTTAATATATATCCATAATATTTTATTAGAAGTTGAAGATTAATTGAGAACTAACCTAAAATTTGAAAATTAAATAGGTTTCTATACATGGAGGTAAATATACAGTTTTATAACATGCAAATTTCTGGTATATGCTCTTGTTATAGTCATTATAGTTCAACATCATTGAGCATTTTATACTAGAAATTTGTTAAAAAAACCCACCAACTTTATACCAGTTCATACAGTTTCACTAGAACTTATTACATGATATAGCTGACAACAGACTGTACAATAGGAGTCAAAAATCACTTTCTAATGATATGTAAAACTAAGGTAAATTTCATGATTACTTTGTGAATAAATTTGAATTGATGCATGGATCACCTCAGTGGCTTGTATGTAGACCTATAAGGATCATTTCTCATTGCCTGCTTAAGCTGAAGCCCAAATGTATTTGGGCCCTTTAATGTATTAGCTTTATCTTTAATCATATAATTTCCTAAGCATTTTCACGCAATTTTCCCATCTGGGTTTATAAATTGGATGATGAGTGTTTTGCCATATTACCAACCATCTGACGAGTAACAGCTGAAATTGTAATAGTGCAGCCTCTCAAGCTAAGGGGTCACAATATCTGTTTTGGTTTTGTTTTTTTACTGACACTGTTGATGTTTTGCTTTTGAAATATTAGACAGATTAAAATGTGAAAGTGGATGAAACTGTGATCTATACAACCTGTTTATTCCCATTTTTTCCTTCAGCACTGCTGTTTTTGTAGATAATACTTTCTCTATTTTCTGAATGTTCAATGACTTATTTTCTTGCTTGCTTTCTTCTTTATTTCTTTTTAACTTTTTTGGTGATTTCAATGCTTTTGGAGTAAGTAGGTACTATTTGTGCACACCTCTTAAAAAGCCATAGATTTACATAGAATCATAGAATCATCGAGGTTGGAAGAGACCTTCAAGATCATCCAGTCCAACCACCTACCTACATCACCGCATATTTCAGTTTAATCTGTGACAAGACCCTGAGTTGAATCTTCCTGCTAAGTGTGGAACAATTAGCATTTTTTCCTTAAAAACAGCATCCCAAAACATTTTGAACCCAGAAATTTATCTTTATCTGAGCAGAAATTAAAAGAATGGTTTTATTAAAATATAGAAAATTATTAATTAAAATGAATAGAAATAAAAGAGTGTAAACAAATGTTTGCTACAGTTTCTTTCCCTCCAGCCTTCCACTGTTAATAACATTATGATTTTCTGCATAAAAAACTTTCAAAGATAGTGAACATCTTTCTCTTTTTCTGCCTAGAGCCTAGTTGTGCATCTGTTCTCTGCTATCATGTCCATTGTCAGGCCAGTGTTCTGTCTCTTCTCTTTTATTGTGTATAGGCACTGTAGTTTGGCATATTTTTCAAAATAACTGGGTTTTTTGTCCACTTTTTTATTATACTTGGTACCTGCTGGAGTTTTGTCTATTAATTTTATAAAACATCAAGGTTTATTTTTTAAAAATTAAGATCAATGTTTAATAGTACAAGACAATTATGCTGTGAAAAAAATGGATTAATTTCCCATAACTAGCTCCCTCACCAGAAAAAAATAATCCCATGATTTGGAATTATTCCAGATTTATGGTAAAGAAATAACTAGGTAAGGAGACTTCTCATTTGTGTGTTGAGAACTGGTATTTGAATTCCAGAATAACAGCTCTGAGAATATATTTTTTTTAATTTATTTAACATTAAATTTTAATATATTTGATCACGTAAGGTTAATTTTTTATTTTAATTGTATTCTACACCTCTTTTCTCTTGTACCCTCGTCTGCAGAGAAGGACTCAGAGCTGTTCCTGTCACTGTTTATGACTAGGAAGCCCGGGGTTTAGGAAAAGTCTGTTCATATGCCACACTGTCCTGTTTAAGGCTTTAATGGATTTTGTAACAGCATATCTTAATGGATCAAGTTAAGGCTGTTCAGTGGTTGATGAACTTCAATGTAGTAATTTTTTCTTGGGAGTTTAACATAAGACACTTTCAGAATTTTATTTTGATGCATTTTGTTGTTTGTTTATGCAAAACAATTTTATTTAGCCCCATGCTGTGCTTTAAGGATATTTTTGTTTCAGAAATGCTTACCACAGACTAGAAGAAAGTAACGCACATGGTTCTACCATTTCTTTTAGCTGGGTAGTAGTTTGGTTGTGTGTACGTATTTATGTATCCCCCAACCTCCTTTTAAGTCAAGACTCTAGAACTCTGGGATCTCTCACTTACCAAAATACTGCCCTTTCTGAACTGTAATTGGTAGTGTCATATTAACAATGAAATTAGCTTTGTATGCTTTCCATCTAGTTATGCAATGTGGACCTTTTCTGCTGACTATTCACAGTGATATTCCACGCAGCTCACAAATCACTGTGCTACAAGTGATATCATATAATCTAATTTATTAACTGGCTTATTATCTAGTTTAACACATTTAAGAAAGGAAACAAATAGAACTATTAGATCTTTTAACACTTTAAATTCCTTTGCTTAAATACTTCTACTGCACATGTTGGCTGTGTCACTGTTCTGAACAGATCCCTTTCAAAACCTATATCACAATGATTCTCATAGTGTAGATAACTGTACCAGGGTCCTGATGACATCCTGCCTCCTAGAGGTTTGCCTGCCTGGGATCAGGACAATTTAGAAATAGCACAACTGATGACCTTGAAAGAAAGACTTAGAAAAAGCCTGAGAAAGAAATTCCTTCCTTCTTCTATTAGGTCCCACTAAGCTAATGCTCTTGCCCTCAGTTCATATCACTACCCTTTCCTTTCAGAGGAACCTGCTCTTGTTGCTCTCTGACAAACTGTGGGGCTTATCTAAACAGTGGTAGTGTGTTAGAAGCAAATGTTACCTTGTTCAGGAGACAGCAAATAAAGAAGGTGACTGTTGCTTTGCTTCTACATGTCTGGAGAAGGGACTGAAGTCTGTGAAACTTAACAGAGCACTGGAACAGGCTGCCCAGAGAGGTTGTGGAGTCTCCTTCACTGGAGACATTCAAAACCCGCCTGGATGCATTCCTGTGTGATGTACTCTAGATGACCCTGCTCTGGCAAGGGGGGTGGACTAGATGATCTTTCGAGGTCCCTTCCAACCCCTTAGATTCTGTGATTCTGTGAAGAGTATCTCAGCATCTCCTACCGTGCAGCTGTGGCCCAGGCTGACCTGAAGGATTTTGGTGTGTACCACCTAATGCAAAACTTATTTTCAGAATTTAGATGCAACTGATATGTGGAAAATACATCACCGAATAAAAGTCATGGTTTGTCACTGAAATGTGGTCACATGGGTGTCATCCTCCAATGTGGTGTCAGATTCAGTGTGGTCAAAACATATTGGTACAGATGTTAGCTTATCTCCTTCCTCGAATTCTCTATCAAACAACATAGGATGGACTGCAAAGGCACCTTTGTTTATTTAAAAATGTCAATAGCCTTTATTTTAGTCATCTTATTGTTATATCATTAAGTCTATTGCTTCACTTCCACCTTCTCTGGAGAGATGTTGCTGTTGCTGCCTTACTTCACAGATAAGAAAACATAGGACAGAGCATTTAGAATTTTACTATGTGGACTGTGATCTGTGTGAAATATAATTTATCTTTCTATTATTTGAAAATAAATTCTGTTTTTGTAGATATATAGTTAATATTCGCGTGTGATTGTATTTCTAGTATGTTAAAAAAAAGTCATTTAAAGCAATATCAGCAAATATTCTGTGACTAGAACAAAGACTCTTCTTAATAAAATTACTTAATTAGAGACCATTGTTTTAGGAACAACATTATCCTTAATAATCTCCTGTATACTTTAAATAAAAAAAATGTGGCGTAGACTTAACAGGTTGGTGAAGGATAAAATTATTCCTAAAAATTCAGAGTGCTTTATGAACCCTTTCCTGGAATGTATTGAAACCTTACAAAAGAGATACTGTTTATTGGAAGTTCAGGATTGTTAAATCTTCAATATAGGTGAGTAGTTACAGAAAATTTATAACAGAACATACCTCTGTGGAGACATTTGCTTTACTTTCCCATTAAAATTAACAACACACGTACAATAGCTGCGATTGCTCTGTTAGTAAGACATCCGTTTCAAAATACAAACGTGTTTGTAGCTATTCAATCACTTTTACGGGTGAGCTTTGACGCCTGGTGCTGTATAACCACGTGGTGGCACTGTTGATTAAATTTGGATTCTGACAACGTTGTCGTGTCAGAGCTCTGCATTAAAGCTGCTGCCCTCCTGTTCTCTCTCTGTGTGAATCTGCCCGCTACTATTTATCTGGGGATGATGAGGGGGCCTGAGTGCAGAGGCAGATGTTGACAGTTACTTCAGAAACAGCTTCAGAGACAGAGAAACTCACTGTAAAATAAATGTAGTCCAGACGAATTTAGACCAGTCCAGAATACAGCTCTCTATGAAGTGTACACAGTATGATTTTGTAATCGATGATCTTAATCATTTTTCCATAGTACTCATTTTTATAACATCTCTCTTCAAAATATATTAATTTAGCTTTGAATGGAGATCAACAACATAACACCCTTGACAGAGAAGTATGTTAATTGTCTAACATGACAAGAATGTAATATAGCTCAGTGGGAGAAATGCTTTTGGTACTCTAGTTACTGAAGATGACTCAAATATTTTTCCCGTTACTATTTCACCATTTAAATTACTACTAAGATTCACCATGTGTCTGGTTTATGTTTAAAGCTAGCTATTTTGGGGATACTACAAAGAAACCTGAAGCACCCACAAGATATTCACAACTTGCTGATTAATTATTGAATCTTTAAGCTTCTGTGGTTGCATGTGCTTTAGGATAGATGAGTGAGTAATAGCAATGCAGCCATCTGGATGATGGTGGAAGCTTCAAGAGTCTCTATGGCTTTGCACAATTTGTGTCCATTCATCGTAGTAATAAAAGGTAGTATCAGAATCAGTTTGCCTGGTCTGCCTCTTTTCAGTGTATTGGTTTGATGCATATTTGCGAGGTAGAACATGGAAGAGTTATCATAAAATAGTCAAAGAAGGTAAAGCTAGAAATTTATGTGTAAACACAGCATGGTGTGAAATTACGAATGGACTGCTATGCCTGCAGCCAAAAATCTTTGTCTTGGATCAATAAAGAATAAAATCCTCATGTCCATTTGTCTTCTGTCAGATCAAAGGCCTCTATATAAAACACTTGGTATATTGCTGCAGACAGATTTATTTTTTTCTTAATTTCAAAATAATGGTAACATACTTTCGATGCCATTAAACCAATAATATTTATATTAAAATTAATTTTTGTATTCTTGTTTTCTGTATTTATATTTACATATATCAGGCTTTAGATTTTCTGTAAAGTTGCAAATTCAAAGCATTAGCTGTGCTTGTCTTGAAGAGTTCTAACAGTACTATTAATAACAGATGAAGTTACAACTTGTTATGGTAAGTTTGTATCAGATACTCTGCATATACAAAACACAGTTACTGACCATTGAAATTTTATATTCACTGTTAGTAGAGGAGGTAAACTCTTGTAATTGATCTTGTTTGTATACTTTGGCCCTCATCCTGGTACCAAATCAGTGTGACTCCATTTTTCTTTCTGGTATTGTTTCAGGTTTATGCTAACACAACATGATCTGACTTACCATATTTATCACTGTAGAACAATGGACAGCTAATTTATTAGCAGCTCAGGACACAATATCTGAAACAAACTAATTTTTAGGAACGGGAAAGCCCTTGCATTCTCTTACATGTCATTTTATTCCCCTAAAGAATGCTACCTTAATTTCCTATTAATAGGTTAATTGCTGTGAAGCATAAATTTCTGTTTCCAAATATATATTACTCCTTATATTTTGTGTAGACCAGGAAAACCAAAAGAATTTGTCAGGCTCAGAGAGTCTTTCAAAGTCAATTTCAAAACTGCAACTTATTTTCTCATTTAATTAGATACGTAATTAAACAGTAGTGTTGTTACTTTGATTTGTTAATTTATGAATTGTCTCACCAATATTCCATGAAAACAACCCTTTAAGGAGCAAAAATGACTTGTACTTAACATGTAGCATCTGCAAAACAATATAACAAACAGGGGTAAAAGAGAGAGGCTGCAGATGAGCCCAGCTGTTCTGTGATCTGTATTTTTAGATAAACTGCACACTGAAATAGGAGAGTTGTCTTTATAACTGGCCATGATAAAACTAAGCACCACTGTGGCTTTCATCATTGCTTAGAAGTTAAAAACAGACTAAATGAAGGTCTGAGAGCAGCAATAGAAGGCTGAAGAGTCATGATTTATGGAGAAAAATAAAAAAACAAGTGTGACTGTGTAAATTGGAATGAGGTGGCAAGAAAAAGTTAAATTATGTTATGTAGCCATTTAGTTGTGAACTTAATGGAGAATTTCAGTACGTTTGATAAGTAAGACCATTTGAAGACAATAATAGATTACTCCTGACACTCATGATCACAGCCCTTTTAAATTATGATCATAGCTCCTGTCATCATGACTGATATATCAGTATTGCAGGAAGTGTGGTGCTTGATAACGACTATGCAGTTTGGGAAAGAGCAAAGACAGTTTTTCTTTACCTTCTGTTCACAGGTTAGCATTTGGCAAGAAAAAAATTGATGACAGAAACTGACAGAGCCATTTCAGCCTACTATCAAATGATCCCCAAAAGTTCCTGTTTCTGACAAGCTTTACAGATACTTTCCTTTTCTCACCAGTATCTTCCTAAAATATCTTCCTCCTGGGCTTGTCTTTCTATGTACTGTCACTCCCACAGTTATTCCCCTTATCCAAACATTCACGGTCCTTCTCTCAACTAGTGGCTGCAACCATTTATGAGGTCTAAATTTGGTTCAGAGGAATCATATGCTCTACCCAGTTGCATGTGTATTTTCTATTGCCTACTGTCTATACTGGGCAGTGTGTACTTGTGTTAAAACAGTGTACAGTCACAATGAACAGATGAAGTAACTTTGGTCCTGACCATGTTTTCACCAAGTTTAACATTTCTTATTTAGCCTATCTTCCTAGAAGCTGCACTATTTTTTGCTATTTGATTTCCTCTTCTTTTAAATAAAATACATTTTTTGTCTCAATAAGCATGCATCCAACAATATCCAGTGAAAATACGTACAGCAGCAGCAGTTTCTTCCTGTATTTTAACTACATTTTGATAATTTTGCATAGTGTTTTTTTTATGATTTATTATTTTTTGTGATCTATGATTAACAAAAATATAACTGTATCTTTTGTTAGATTTCATACAATAGCTTAGGTTTTTTATGAATGTTTATTTTGAAGACATTTCTTTGTATGTGTTTTTTCCTTATAGTATGTTACTCTGGTTTAAGTGGGTCTCACCTTTACTTTTCTATCTTTTATATTAGTTCTCAGTCCACAATAAAAGTCTCTCCATTAGTTTCAATTGGCTCTAGATTGAATAGTAATGCTAACAGGTATAGAAAGTTTGGGGAGGGTTTGGTTTGAGGGTTTTGTTGTTGTTGTTAATAGTCACTTTTTCCATTCAAGATTATCCATTTTGCATTGCAGGCACTATGTAAGATCCTAAAAAGAAATTGAAGGTAAAGGAAAAGTAAACTTGGAATCGTTCACGACAGGAGCAGTCAGTTCACAGGTGATATATCTCTCGTCTTCCACAGTCAGTGGAACCAGTTCCAGTTCCACATTTCCACAGCAATTTTAAGTACTCTCTGAGGATATAGGCACCTTCTGCTCTTCTCCCATCATGACAGAGCTAGGCTAGGAAAAATGTATGTTCTGGAGTAAAAGAGCTGAATTAATCAATGCTCATTTCCCTCTCAGAGGAAATTGACCATGTCAGATACATTCACCTAAACAAAACAGGTTAATCCTCTGGTGTTACAGAAGAATGCAATGTATTTTCTAACAATATAAAAAGAAACTTTCCAGAGAAGATAATTTTTCTATCTATTTTTTCCTGTCTTCATATGTCTGAAAGCTAGTCTCTGTGCTGCTGTTCTATGTCAGGGTATATGACCAGAGGTTCTGAATCCTTCTCACACTGGGTAATGTCTTTAATTTTCCTAAGGGACAAAGAAGATTTTAAATCAGAATTTATTTGTTATTGTTAAATGTTACAATTATTGATAAAACACTCTTATTTATTATCCCTTTTTGTATATGCATATAAGGAAAAGGAAATATTTTGTGTTCATATTCTAGTATCACTAGATTTGCTGTCAGTTTTTACTACACTGTTTATGTTCCTCATCAAAACATTGAATTTTCCATAAAAGTAAAGATTTTGATTTGCACCTCAGCCTTTTTATCCTCTACCTCCTTTTTTTCCAAATTCCACATGGAAGTCTCCATTCTATTTTACACGTCTGAGTTGGTATATCATAAATACAACTCTTTTGGTATATCATAAATAACATTCATATACCAAACATCTTGTTCAAAGATCCAAAAAGACATCAGTGGAATCTTGAAGATGCCATGCATCTCAACAATGAACTAGTTCAGGCAGAAACTAGGCACCAACAATGGCAAATGAATGTAGATTGTCAAGATTGGTGTTGGCATTTGCTCATAATGATTGTCTTTTTACTAATAATTCTAGTACCACTAATCACTACAATAACTTATCTGAATCTAAGTTTGCCTAGAAACTGGTTGCTTTCAATATATTCCTCAAGATGTCTTTTAGTGGCATGGTTTTAGTTTTCTATGTAAAATAGATGGGAACAGGCTTATATCCCAGGAAACTATGATGTCTTTTTTTTCAGTAAGTAGGTAAACCTCTCTGGTTTTAGTGGAAGGGCAATAGATTCAGGACCCTGAGAATGATTATCCTCCCATAACTTTTCAGTACCTTTTGTGAAACAACAGGAAAATAAGCCACAATAACAATCTTTCTTTAGTTTGTAAAAGTTAATAGGTGTTTATATATACAATTTTCCATTCCAAAGGACAACAAAAGACATCTTTCACTGATCATATCAGAAACTATGCAAAAAATTAAATAAACCTGTCAAAGGAAGGATCCACTTGCTGAGAAGTTATAGTCTATGGGCAAGAATAAAAGCCTGAGTGCGTCCTTACAAGAAACTCTCTCACACTGTACCCACATGTCATGTTTTTCGCTAGCCAGAAAATACCAGCCTGTAAATATAGTTAGTAATAAGAAAGCTGCAAAGAAAGATCTTCCTGCAATAGGAGAATAGTTGTGAAACAATAGCAAAAAATTTACACATTGAGCCTAAACAGTGGACATTTTCCTGTCTTTGTACACAAAATATTTTTTTTTGTACTGTGGTGCTCTCACCTGTATTTGATATATATTGCATTTCACCAAGTAGCTGATTATGCTCGTAAGATAAATGTTAAACTGAGGTTTTTATGGAAATCACTGACCTACTGGGATAGACTTGTTGTACAGAGTCACATACCCACCAAAAATCCTCTCTCCTTCAGTTAAATGAAGTCTTCAATTTATATTAGCTGTCTCAAATCTTTTCTAGAAACTCTTACAATGATTAATCTTGGAAGCTCATATTTTTGAGTTTTACTGTACAGTGATGGTCCTTATGCATACTGAATTATGAAGAATATCTAATTTCTAACACTAACAACCTCTAGTTCTTCTAGAGGTAAACATTTTGATTAATACAGTACCTCTATACAAAAATCTAATCAATACTCAAGTGTTCATATAGTCAAACCAGGAAGTTATTTTTATTATATAGTAGTTAAATCTTGACTCATTTATTAATCTGTTTTTCAGATGTTCTTATTTTTCAGAAATCAGAAAGATAACTGCTGCTGTGACATTACTATGCTTATTGTCTGTGTGACTATTAGGTGCTCACTAAGTTCAGGTAGGTCTACACACTTCTGGTAATTTTGTCTTTTTGCCTTCTACATCTAAAGTCTGCTATTCAGAGGTTATGTATCTGAACAGTTATCATAAGAATTACATGTTCAGGACCTCTGAATATCAGTGTATTGGTGTCTCCTATTGTAATTGAAGGAAATGTGGTCTAGACAAATTTCTATTAATCTCTATATTTAACTTATGGTTAATAAGTTCCAAACTGCAACAAAGATCTGCAAAAAATTTCATGATTTCCAACTGCTACTATAACTGACATTAATAAGTCATGAATGCCCCTTGGTACTTCCATTTTGGAATGCCCAAACATCAAAGCAGCAATGAATAATAGGTTGAACATGCTCTTTGTTCTTAAAAGAAGAGACACTAGAAACTGAAAAGCTCTTAATCACTGATTACTCTGGAAACTTAAGAAAATCTTAGTTCTCCATCTCAATCATTTTGTGCACAGAATAAAACAATTCCACAATATTAGAATCATTTTAGCCCTCTCAGAGTTAAGACATACTTATCCTGACAGTTGCTAAATCTAATTAAGATATCAGATGCTGCAGTAATGAATTTTCTGTGGAATTTAGCTAACAAATTCAATAGATTTGCATTTATTAATATATACATTTTTATTTATTCCATGTGTTTTGAATTGCATTACATTTCTGTTAAGTCTATTATATTAAAGCACTACATACCAAAATATTTGAAAAATATGAGGCCCTGAGGGAAAAAAAAAGATGTAAATCCCAGACACTATGTGGAAGCAGTCTTCTAAAGACATTTAAGAAGGAAAAAGGATATTAATTTTTTTACTTACAGTAAAAGAGATGTAACAACACACCTTACTATGAGTTCCTTCATCACATAATCATTTTTTTGGACAGAATTTCTTGAGAAACCTATGGAGATTTATGGTTGGACATCAGAAATATAATACAGCTTATTCTTTGCATATCAGAGCTTTACAGCAGCATAAAAGTATCATCTGCACCATGTTCTACACATCCATCTATCTATGTAATGACTTACATTGTAAGATTGATAATGTATTACAGTTGCCTTTTGCTTGCAGTCAGGGGCTAAATTTAGTAATGATTGCACAAGTGTAATTAAAGGAAATTAGGTTTGATAGTACTAAAAAGCTCTGATTGGTTTTATAGGGTTTTGCATTGCATTAGGAGAAAACACGAATGAAAAAGTAAGACTTAAATATATCTTAAAGTGCGTTAAAACCTATCCAGTTACAGGTAGTATTTTTTTGGTGACCTATGGAATTCACAGAAGAGCATGACAACAGTAAATAGAAGCTGATTTCAATTTCTATTTTATGGTTTCATTGGTTAAAATATTGTATGATATAAAAGTTATTTGGATTTATCTCCCACTTTAGAAATCCTTATGCTACATGAATCTCCCACTGTGAACTGCTTTTTAAAGTCCTCATAAAGTAAAGCATGCTGGTTCTTTAAAGGGTTCTCACTGAAGTGAAACCAAGTCATATGTTGGATCTATACAAGTATCTACATAACACAAAATTATATCCAAGAATATTCAAATACTTGGTTAAGGTAAAATTAAGAAATAAAATGATAAAGGAAGAAAATAATTGTCAGGTCCTTAAGAGCACTAGCAAGCCTTAATGACCCTAACCTCTCTCAAAGGAGGCCTCCACACTCATCCATGGACAAGGAGGGCTATTTAGATTCAGTTTGGGGGCATTTGGTTTTTATCTGAACTATGTTGGAGGACAGCTGATGACCATGTCAAGTATAGATGTGTTTATACTCAGTCACGGATCCCCTTAGTCCACAGACTGGTTTTACCTCAGCTCTTCTTCATCACTGTGGACATACCCAGCGATCACCCACCTTCAATCTGTCTCATCACCATTATATTGCCTTTTGATCTTGGTTGGTCCTGGCTATCAACTGCGTGTGTGTCCTGCTTGCTTTTCTCCAGTTCTGCAGAATATGACATGGTCCCTAACCCGCTGGCTGTGTGCTCCCCTCAGCTCCTGGCTCCTCTACCTTAAGGAGCAGTCCTGCTCGTGCTGTTCCATAACAATAATAGTAAGGATGAGTAAGACAATATTCAATTAGCCCAGCTATTTTAAAGAACACTCAGATATTTCAGGAACAGTTTCCATAGGCACAGGAAATGGGAAAAAAAAAAAGCCTGGTAGTATTGTTTTCACTTCTATATGAGATACAAAAGAAACTTCTTAATTATTTGAAGGGACCTGAAGTTCCCTCCTCCTCGGGGTCTGGGTGTTTGAGAGTTTGGTTTGGGGTCTGTTTAGATATAGGACAACTGAGAATAGTTCCTTTCCTTTTGTGACTGCGGGTGGCCTCTGTACTGATTCTACTGAAAGAAATACCTAATACCTAAAATAGAGACTTTGGAATTTGTAACCCCATAAATGTACTTTAGAAAGGAGAATTTATTCAGAATGTTCAGTCTCCTCATCACTTGAATATGCTTTTTATGGTAGGACCATTGGACTTTGTACTTTATAAAACGATAACGTCTGATCTATATGGTAGTTATAACGGTAATAATCTTTGTTTTGTGTCACAGTTTAAGTCTGGGCTGGCTATTAAACAGAGGACAGATGCTCTCTATTAACCCTCTCCCACAGATTTTTAAAGGCTGGAGAGAGCTCATCAGATGCCACCATAACCGCAACACTTTCCAAGGTGTGGGTCCCTCTCTCTCAGAGTGAACCAAATCCAGGGCACCTGGCCTTCATGGAGAAAAGAGAACTCTCCCTGGGTTCTCCCTGCTGGCTTCTCCCGTATCAGTTGCATCACCTTAAGGCTTACCTCATTTCTCTGTCTTTACTGACCTTATAGTGTTTTTCAAGTTTGTCCTAGTTTGTGAAAACTAAGCTGGGTATTTGTTCTCCTTTTCACATTCTTTCTGAAACAGAATTTTTCTGAAGCTAATCCTCTGAGATTGACAGGCCCTATTACTTTTGTTTCAGGCATTGGATTTCAGGGCCTTAATGGAAAGGAAAAGAGGACTTGAATGAAAATCACAATGGGGTATATCTTACAGCCTTTCTGAATGGTGACAGATGTCTATAAAGTTATGAGCATTAGGGGTTTCAGGCAAAGCCCATTGAGATGTTTTCCTGACAAGACGATCACATCTTTCAGAAGCTTTTCAAGTTCTCACAGAGGTTATTCTATTGATATTATTTATCTATTAATTTACCACTTAGTTAGCAATTCCATCAACATTGTTCATCCAGATGTTTGAAAGCTTTTTCTTTAAGTCACTGTTATATAAAAAAAGCAGATTCTTGGCAGTACATTCTCTAAAATACTACATGTCTGTTCTGTAGTTAAAAAATTACCTTATGAAAATCTGAAGTGGTCTGTTGGGGATCCAGGCGATGTAACCTCAATCTGGCAGCAAGCTGCCCCGGAGCGCTGGGTGCACAGAGCCAACCACCCTTCCAGCACTCGATGTCCTTGCTGGTGTTGTAGGTTTAGCAGTTATTGACATCCACCACACAGAGTATGTCCTGCTCTCTCCTCTGGTGCTCAGGCACTGAGGTACCCTAGTGCCCCCAGCCCTGCCTTTTAAGGTCCTTAGTCTTGTTAAGTAGTTAACCTTATTATTACCAAACAATTAACACCTGAGTGTAATGGTCAATGGGGCTGCTCTATCAATTATCAGTTAGTACTCTGATCAACCTCTACAGTGGTCCTTTCACAATTCCCACCATTTCTCTTAAAACTCAGACTTCAATAGACAGTCAATTCCAAGCTAAGTCTTTAATGAGCAACAGTGGTTTATTTCTCCTCTAACCATTTTAAGCACACAACTCAGTAGCTAATCTCTGCAGTTTACAGTCAGTTGGGCAAGTAAGTACCATTGACAGGTGCACATAAGTAATGTTCCTTCTTTGTACTGATCATTACAGATATAACATCACCCTCTAGAGGTGGTCTAGTGGGGCGGTGGCACACAGAATAAAATATTGCCAGCTTGTTTTGGCTCCTAAATTTGGAACAAGCATAACCCATTTAAAGTGTGGACCGAGTCCTATCTTTCCTATCACTGACTTTCCTCCTTGATTAAACTGTAGTTCATTATTAGTAAGACAATAAAATTATTTGAAAACCATTTCAAGGAAATATTTAAATGTCAAAGAAAAACAAACCCTTCCTAGCAGCAATGTTTCCGTTTTCTTTTTAATTTAGCAGAATTTTTTAAAGAAAGTTTATCTCATTTTTGCTTGCTTAGCTTAGATAAAGACACGCTCTTCAAAGCTAGATATTGTAAACACTTGAGACTGAGCAAGAGCATATTCTGAACTTAATTTTGTTTTAATGTTATTGATAAACCTTAGAAACGCAGCCTCCAAAGACTAATTAATTGTTCTCTTCTATATTTAGAGAAAGGCAGTATGAGCAGACTTCAGAAATACTATTGTTGGAAATTTTGTTGAAAAAGACTAATTTCTAATGGAAAAACTAACAACGTCGGCAAAGTTGGGCTTGCGATAATTTATGAACATGCCATCTGGGGGAGAACATAAAGGCTTCATTTTAGTATATTTCAACAGAGGCAATTAGAGATATACAGCACTTGTTCAAAACAATGGTTTTGATTTATACTAGGGTTTGTGCCAGATTCCCTTATCATAGACCTACTGGCAGAGGGAGTTCATATGGTCAGTAAGCTTGTGTTTCTTATCATGTCAGATGCCAGCTGTAGCTGCTGAAAAGGAAGTGGCAGTAGTTGAGACATACCACAGGAAAGAGTAGTATTTCTCACAGGCAAATTTGACTAGCAGATATTATTTGTACTTTATAGTTATCAAGGAGCTCTGCAAACAACATCTGGCCTCCTCCAAGGCTGCATAACTAGTGGAAACTAATGCTGGGATCAGAGAAGGAGACTCCAGCAGAGAAGCTGTTGTTTAGGTAAGCAGGCAGCCTTTACTGTGCTACTCTTGAGTTTTTAAGTTCGGGCTCTGAATAAAACCTGCCAGAGTCTGGCAGGAACTTCTGAAAAGAACTTTGCTATGGCAGAGACAGGAAAATGTATTTGACGGTGCTTTACAAAAGAATCAGGATCAAACTAATGAGATATATTTACTCTTATGGATCAATTCATTATTATTCACAATGGGGAAATTTACATTTTATATTTAATGATATTTAATATATTTTAATTTTAATTATATTTATTTTAAAATTCTACTCTGAGGAAACAATTTAGATTACTTTTCAGGAGGATTTTTGCTATTTGCTATATCAAGTAAATCTAGTAGAATAATAAATCTTCTCCAAACTGTTGCTTTAGATTTAACATTATCTGATACTTTTTAAATACTTTGAAATGTATTTGACTCATGTATTTCCTGAGGATTCTAATCCTCTAAATACCAAAATTGCAAATTTTCCTGTTTCCAATCTGAAATTCCTATCTGGCTTTCACAACTTTCCTATCAATTATCATGACTAACCTAATTTTGAGTTTCAATTGTCAAATGTTTTTATACAGTATCCACCAAAAAAATATATTAAAATAATCAGACAGCTAAACACTTTTAAAAACTTTCTTCAGGTTTATACAACTGCACTAGTGGTCTTTTTCCATTCAGAAAAACAGGTAATATTTTCTCCTGCATATCTACTGAGTGACACTTGGTCATATGTAGAACTTGGAAAAAACTTATCCAAGCAAATAAAACAAAAGCAGAATTTAGTTTAGGAAAAAATAAACAAATCCCTTAAACCAAATAAACTGTGAAGCCAAACATACTCTGTTGTTCTTCTGAAAAAAACTAAGTAGATAAAGTGTGGCTCATAGAAAAAAAAATGTCCTGAATAACACAGTAAAAATCTTAGAGTTGATAGAGAACACAAACAAATTTGATTTAAGAATTCTATCACATGGAGAGTAGAAAATTATGAAACATTTTTATATAAACTCAACGTCTTCTGAAAGTCTAATTGTGGCTGATTTATTTTTGAAAAATGCAGGATGTATGCTCTTGCCTTAAAGAAAACATATTTAATACAAGTTTTAATGCATGTTTTAATGACCTATGTATGGTTTTACTCTCTGAATCCAACAAGGACTCAATATCTTGCAAAACAAATTTCATATGTTTATTATGAATAATTTTTGAAAGCCAAAAACCCAAATTATTTGTTACTTAAAATAATTGTTACTCTCTGTTTCATCTTGTTTAATCATGAAAACAGGTTAGAAGGTGTCTATTTCCCTAAATCCAAAATTTTTTCAAGTCACTTTATTGTTTTATGTGAAATGTAGCTTTTTCTTTGACTCAGTGCAGAAGAAACTGAATGTACATTTGTACTTTATCTTTCAAAGTGGATTCTATGTGCTATTTGAAGTGACTTAGAGGAGTATATAAAATGAAAATGGAAACCCCACAGTGCAAATAGAACTTTCTTTTTGAATATGTGCTTTCAAAGTCTTCATGTCAAATGCATCCCTGGTGTAAATCAATTTCAATAGCATTACACCAGGGAAGAATTTAGATTTTCTTCTCCTTGCCAGTGACCCACTGATAATATCAATCTATCTGCTATGATACTTTCAATTTTGTTTCACTCACATTTACAGAATTAGGTAGAATTTATGACAGAAAGTAGTAAGAGAGCTTTTTTTTTTTCCCCAATACCTCCAGGGGTGAATGTGAGTGAATTGCATCTTTTATTTATTATTTTTCTCAGGATAGATGAACCAGGTGTAAAAGAATTAATGAAGCAACTGCCAAATTGCAAGGGTCATTGGTGTGTAGAAAGCTATAAATTAGTTGGCTCTTACGGGAAATTGCCTTCTAAGTTTAAGGTGTTGCCATTTATAAATTCTTGTTAAACTCCTGGAAAATAGCAGTTTCCAAGTTCAGAAAAAAAAATGTTTAAATAATTTTTTATTTGCAGATTTTTCAGAAAAAAATATCTGGAAGAGTTTGTAATATAATAATAAACATTCAATGGAAGCTGCATAACCCCAAATTTCTTCTTACATTTTGCAAAGTTGGCTGAAATATTCATACTAAAACTCATTTTGTATAAACAGGTTAAATCTATGATCCTTGAAGACCAGTTTGTTACCTGAAGTATGTAAATCTTCCAAATCATAATACTTTCTGTAAGATCCTTTCTTACTCCCTTTAGACAGGTAGTTTCAAAGATTTTTTTTTTATATATAGATAGAATAGAAGACCATGAAAAATCTTTAATTATTTATCTGCTGCATAATTCTTCAGGATTTTGTTGAGGAACACTGGAGGTATGCATACCTTTATGAGAAAAACTAGCTCTGCTACTGCATTATATGACAAACCCAGATTATTAAAATAAGATCTTAAAACCCAATAAAATATGCAACAGTAGTGTACTGTTATCCTTTGGTAAGTTATTGGAGAAACTACACAGTATTATTGGAGCTGAAAAAGTAGTTCCAGCTTGTATCATTTGATGTGGCAAAAGGAATCACATAAATATGAAAGTTTGAAACAGCATCCTCAAACTCTCTTCTATTACTATTCTTAAGCAGATCTTCAGTTGATGGACAGTTGATTAAAAAACCTTTTCTATAAATAATTTTGGCATGCATACTTTTAAGCATTTACTTTAGATTTTTTTCTAAAATAGACACTTGACACAACACTGTTACAATAGAAAACCATGAATTTTTAAAGAGGAGGAAAATGCACATTCTGTTTCAGTAGTCAAGAGGAGGCTTGAGACTATTTTTGCTATCCCTTATTATCAAAATCAATCAAGTCAGAGAACGTATTTAATATATTTTTCAAACTTCAATTATTCTTTTCGGTGAACAGTTGGTAAATGTTTGCTCCATTGCTACTTTTAAAGATTCTAGAGCCTCCTTCCTTGATAGTTGGAAGCTTTTTTCTAATTTCAAATGAATTCAAGACCATTTATAGACATTCTTTTTTTACCTTTCAGTTTAACCAGCTTTTTCTTCTGTAGTATTGATCTCCTCCTCGCTTCCAAAATTGTATGTGCATTCCTTCTCTGACAACGTATAGCTGTGTTCAAGATGTCAAATTCTTCTACTAGCTGTCTAGTAAGGTAGAAAGCCCTTTCTTCTCACCATGCAATTTTTGTGGTTAGCTGCAAAAGTTCAGGTCTAGGGCAATTCACATTGAATGTGGATGAGCAGAAATACATATATCCTATCATTTAGTAGAGGTCTTGTTCAACTATGAACAACTCTCTCTTTTTTATAAATGTCGTACTAGATGGAAAAATGCCAGTGCTGCATTTATAAGTAGTTTGTGATTGCACCATACTAATGTCAACCTAAGTTCAGTATGCAAGCCTTGATCCTCTTCCTATAATTTCTGTTGAGGAGGTTTTTAGCATTAATTCAGAAATCTTATTAAACTCTGTAATATGGTATTGTGTACTCCTAAATTGAATCAAATGTACTTTATTCCCATCCTTAAAATCTTCAAGTTCTAGCATGGCATTCTAATCTTCTTCTGCATTGATGCTTCTGACTTTGTGCCTTTAACATATTTTATTCACAAGCTGCTTCTTTTTCCCTTGTCAATAAAATCAATTACATTCTCTAAGTGTGATTTTCAGTTAACTGATTTATCAACACAGATCTATGATTCTATCCTGTTTTATCCCATTTTCTGTTTATCTCCTTGCCTAATTTATTAGCCAGCTAAGAAATACTAATTTAGAATATGATCTAGGTCTGTGGGCACTATCATGGCATTTCAGGGTAGGCTGCAATAGATAGTATCTTATCTGTAGTCACCAGTACTCCTAAATGGATATTCCTTTGATTGCTGTGCTGTCACTCTAATAATTCTGAAAGAACAGTGTAGCAATAAAAACAGTTTTTAAGCATGGCAAATACAATATTGTTTAGACAGAGTAGGTTGTATAGAAATGTCTTCCATCAGCTCAAGAAAGGAAGGGGATCGAGATATGGACTGTCATTAGATGTTCATCCCTGTATCTGCATACTGATGGATCAGACAATGAAGAACATGCTGTTAAGTGGTCTGATTTTTCTCACAGACGTGGAACGCATGTCATGCAAAGTTATTAAACTAACTAGCTTCCAGATGAATGTAGATGTATACATGTTCATATACATTTTAAGTGGGCTAAATAGAGCTTTGCATTTTCTCTTGTAATTCTCTGATTAGTGCTTTCTTTATTCAGTTCTCTTGTCACCTCCATTCTCATATGTTCTGTTCATAATGCCACATATGTCATGTATAGTCATGCCATGCATCACATAACTTCACAAATAAAGACAAAGGATAACAATATTATATTAAGTTACATCTATTCCTTATAAATTTCTGATTTTTTTTTTGCTGTGATAAAGCAATAAGTATAGTAAAAGTGGATAACATGGTATTCTGTGAATATTATTTTCTATCTTAAATATGATCTCAGTATGTTAAATTCAGTGAAAAATCATCCTTCCTACATAGAGTTTGATACATAATCGAACAAAGTGTATGAGGTACCTCAGTGAGTCCTCCTGGATCAGGCATGTTTCATGCTTTATTCTTGCTAGCTATTAAGAAAGCTATGTTAGTGGAATGGGTCATCTGAATATGATTTGGAATATCTTACAAAGAATTTAGCTTCCCTAGAATACTAATAATCTCTGATGATTGTTTTTCCTCATGCAGGGGAGGCAGAGGGGGGGTAGGGGAGCTTCGAGTTGGATATTTAGTTAACTGTTATGTAGCTTCATCTATTATTTGTTTTGTCTTGAGATACTGCAGAGTGAGAATGTTACTTTTTTCAAAAAATAAGCCCTCCACAAATCAATTCCGTCCTACTTACTAACAATATTTTGCCCAAGAATTCAAATACAGGTTATGATTCATAATTTTAGCAAACTCATCAGAGCAATGAAATGCCTGAAGAAAGACATAGCAACATAGGTTGCTAGAATACGACTTCAGGCATTGTTCTGAGTTGGCGGTGATACGTAATTTTATTGCTCCAGGAGTTGCTTCATGTGGTGTTCTTCACTCACTGTCCCTGTTCCCTTCACTTTTCTTTCCACAATTCATTCATTCATTCCACATGGAAACAGTAAGTTACTGATGGGATAACACAACAAATCTTCCAAAGTGACTATTAAGTAAGGTCAAGAGATTGTTTCCCACTTGCAATTTTTGGAAAGTAAGAAACCAATACTGAATAAACATTCAGTAAGCTCTGAACACCCAGAACCAAGGGTCAAAGTAGGCCAGGTGGATTTAAAGGGATTTCTTCCTTCATTGTGCTGGCATACACTGAAAGTCACAAAGTAAATTCAATTTACAATTTACAGCTCTGTGTGTGTATGAAGGTAGCCACTCAGACATCCTACCTTTCTCTGATTTGTCACATAATTACTGTAAATTCTTGGACACTCGTTTCTAATAATTGAGACAAATTATTAATTGAATAATTCATCAGAAGCTGGTAATCTCCTGGCATTTGCCAGAACCAGGTATATTGCTAATGATCTATCTTTGCCCAGGTAGCTCCTTTTCTGTGTGTTATTCTCACCATCACAGTAAGTCAATCTGTGAACTGAGCTTCTGTTGAAATGAAGAAAAATTCGCAGGAGAATCTTTGTAGATTTTATAATGAGTTCCACAAGTTAAAATTTTATTTTACATTGGTGTGTTTTTCTGAATTTATATGCATTCATTTAATCATCATTCATACATCAAACTTGTTTCTGGTGTTCAGTATTTGCGGAGTTAAATACTTTATGACCTACTAGGTGATACATAGCTGTAGGGCAATTAGACTTTTCATGACTGATACTAGAGTATGTCATCTTATACTATAGCAGCCCAAGCCATATTTTGTGGTAGCAGATACGGTTTTTATGTTTTTAATATTCTCAAAAGAAATCTATTATTAATACAGCAGAACTTGAAAGATTATTCAAAATTTAAATTACAAAAGGCCGGTGATCCTTATGTGAGTTTTTCAGATGCATCTTAAATAAAGAATATGGGGAAAACTCACTGAAAACGGAAACATTAACTACGGGCAAGCCTTGAAATAATATCTAACTATACATTTTTGTGTGGATTTACCATTCTTTGTTCTGTGGTAGGAATTTTGAAAATACTGGCACTTATTCTGACATTTTAATAACTGTAAAAATGCATTAACTAAATGAGTAGTAGAACATGAATATGCTCTAAAACTTAGGATATTAATGAGCATCTACAGTGATTAAGAGATTTTATCCATATTCGGAAATACCTCAACGTCTCTGCTTTGGTGGAAAGAAATGCAAATTCATGTAACCATTGAAGATGTTTGAATTTTTTCAAACATTCTTAAAAAAAGTCTGTTTGTAAAAAAGTATAATTTTTAGGTGATAAAAACCATTAAGGGAAACAATGTTTTTCGTCTGATATATCACACAGATCACCCACTTCACTACCAGACTCAGAATTTAGAGATTTTGAATACTGACAATCTGCAAGCAAAACAACTGTCTGTTCCTTAAGGAAACGGTCTGACTTACACCTTGAAGAATCTACATACCACGAATCTCCAAAATGCATTTCTAATATAACACCTAACAAATAAAAAGAGTTGTATGCTCAAGATTGGTCTAGAGGTAGTGTTGATTCTCTCCAGCTTCTCAAGAAGCACCTAGTACAGAAATCAGGAGTTGTTGAACATTTCCTCTTTGCTTCCTGTGCTTACCTTCAAGAATTTAAAAGTGTTCTACCTGGATTTAGATTGTTCCCCGAATTAAAATATGATTCTAGCAAGCTCTTCAAATATTACTATAAAACTTTGGATGACTTCAAAGAACAATTCATTTTTTTTAATTTTGAGATGTGACTTTCAAAATGACTACATATGCACCCCATCTGACAGGCACATGTACCACATATGTAGCTTGTTTTTATAATTTGACAGAAAAATAATAACAGAAGGAATATAGGGGGTGGGTTCTGCTTTTTTTGAATTTAGAGTATTCTTGATTCAGATTCTATTCCATTTCTTCAAGGACAGCAGTCTCCTGATCCAGAATCTTTTTTTCAAATATCTAGATGTTCAAGGGGTTTAGAAATTGGTTCTTATCAGGACAAAAAGGACTGAAAGGTGCATAGACAGTTAAAGGACTCTTGACCTAAAAATACTAGAGATTTTTCACAGCTCTTGATAAGAGATTTGGATCTTGTTTAGAGTTGTAGTTTTGCCAAATCCATTTTATTGCTAGATCACATTGAACTTATAATGAAAAGAAACCACAAATATAATACTAGTATAATCTGTTCTATACGGACATATTTCTAAGAAGCTATTTTTTACTGAGTCCATTCTTTTGTTCAGTAAGGACAAACTGCTAAATAAAATCCAC
The DNA here is from genome assembly GCA_013398125.1 of Aegotheles bennettii. Lineage (NCBI taxonomy): Eukaryota > Metazoa > Chordata > Aves > Caprimulgiformes > Aegothelidae > Aegotheles > Aegotheles bennettii. The sequence continues at coordinate 48,387 of VZRW01009947.1, read as the reverse complement.
TTATTTTGCTGGTTTTGGTTGTTAAAAATACCGTTGGTTAATAAGAAGTGATTAATCCCTAAACTATGCTTCATTATAAAAGTAGAACATATTCTGTTCTGTACTGCCCTATTTAGTTGAGCGTATTTTCTAAGAAAGAGAGTTTGATTGACATCATTTATTCTGGTTCTGTTAACAAAACACAGAGAAATACGTATCGTTAAGTGTCATTATGACAATCAAACTTTTCCATTGAAGAAAGTAGTTTCTGTGTTGCATCACTTTGTAAATCTAGTGATTTCTCAAGCTGTTTTGGGATCAGTGACTAACAGGGCAGAAAATGAAAATGCAGAGCAGGAACAATATGAACTTCATGCGTTACTTATCTTTGAGACAGATACAGAGCACATCAGTGATGCCAAAGCAGCTCAGCAGCTGGTTTCAATTCTAGGATGTTCTTAGTAAAAAAGAATATAATCACAAAAGTACAATCAGCAATCAAAATGCTGGGAGGTGCATTTGGCCCATTTAGTCATTTTTCCCTTTTGTTTCCTAGTAGATAAATATGCATGTCATATGTAGAATACTTTCCTGCTTCCTTATTGCACTGCTACCTTTTGCTGCATGAAAGTGTAAACACATGCAACAAATGTAATTTATTAGGTTTTTAGAACTTACTGAACAGATAAAACTTTTATTTATAGAAATTCTCAACACAACCTTAACTAGAAAAGATTTTTTACATCAAAGAAAAACAGACAACTTCAAACAATAAATGACCTGAGACAAAGAGGATATTTAGAGTGTGTTTACATGTACATTAGTATTGTAGTTCAGATGAAGAATGAAATTTTGGCCTGAATGTCCCAATCACCCATTACCTGCACTTTGGTTGAGACAGTGCAATGATCTTAGAACAGGTGAAGTGGATTCCTTTCGAACAGAAGTAAACTGAAATATGCACTCCAAAAGTGCACCTGATGACTTCCTGGACATTCAGATTACAGGCCAAGTAAACAGTCCAAATCCTGCTTGTAATGTATATACTGTGAACGTTAATTCAACAGATTCAATTGGGTTTTTTACAGATTCAATCCTATTACACTGCATTGCCTGTTATTTATAATGTAAGGCATTGTCTGTTTGTTGATATTGACACAGCCTTTTAAAATCATGCAAAAGGTAATGGGGTTCCATGATATTACAGAAAAACATATTTAGGTCATACCTTAAAATGGGGGAGAAGAGAACCAGTCATTATTTTCAGTAGTGTAGCTCCTTCAAAAACATAGTAACAACCAAATTTTCTGTGAGCATCTAGGAGATGAGAAGATGAATAATAGATACTTTTGATTTGTCAGGAACAAATTATCAAATTGACTTAACTTTCTTCTATGACTGTGAATAGATGTGAGCAGAGAGGAACATTAGATCTTTAAGGTTTTTGTTTCATAACATGTTCTAATAAGGAAGATAAAAAAAACAATATTAAACTATTATTATAAATTATTATTAGGTAGCTTCATAACTGCTTAGAAAGCCAACTCCATAGATAGTGTTATCTATGAATGTTTTGTTACCTTAAATAAAGTGAGAAACTCAGAGTGGAAAGACAGAGGCAGACTCCATCTAGAAGAGGCAACAAGTATTGACTGGTAATTTGAAACTCGTTCAAGATAATGTTCTGAAACTGTTAAGCTAACAATTGAACAATTGTAACAATGTAAAATTATGTATTCTCTATCCTGGTTAATGAATCTAAAAACAGTCAAATTTCACTCTGATTACTTGAAATATACCACACCTTCTGAGAAAAAGGTTATACCAATTTATTAGGGTTAGATGAACATTCAACATCATGTTTTAGATTTACTGCCAGTTGATTGAGAGTGTGTTTTCCTTCTGCTCACCCTGCAAGTTCAATCTTAAAATATGAGAAACAAACCAAGATTTTTCTTAAACAAATCACCACAAGGCAAGAATATTCATCAGGACAACTTCTGGCCTCATTTATACTCATATGATAAGATTGCCTTCAAATTATCTACTCTGACTTTTGTATGATCCTGTTGCTTTGATAAGATTTCATAGGTCATTAATTAGAAATTTGTACATAATTGAGATTACACAAGATGTAATACAATCTAAAGACAACTTTGTTCTGTCATTAAAACAAGTAGATAACATAGTGAGTATATTCAAAGAGCAGTGAAAGCTGAATAGGTGTTCGATTTTCACTTAGTCACTGTTCAGGATACATTGTCTCTCTAAGACACTATCAAAATGTTGTTCACGTCCTGCTCTTTCAGAATCAAGATGTGTCTGTCTCACTGGAATAGAAGTTCCCCTAAGCTTTTTGCATACCTTATTTTTATGATCTGTGATCTGTTTTTTAAGTAAGTGAATCTGCATGCCTGAAAAAAGCTGCCAGGCCACAAATAATAACATGAATCTTACCAAAAGGTGTTGTAATCAGACCATATTGTTCTATAGTTACGCATTTGCTGTTTTGAATACCTTCTTGAATGCCAAAGTGCAAACTTGTGCATTTAAAATAATGCTGCAATGTAATGCGAGGTTTCAAATGATATAGAAAACATAAGAATGCAGTAAGTCCAAGTAAGGAATATTTTTGTCATATTGAATCATTACCTTAAGATAATTTTCAAGGTAAAAATACTATTGCACATTTGTATGTAGACATTAGTATGAGTGAACTGAATTTGAGAATCAGAATAAGAAAATAACTCAAGAAAACTTTAAGAATCATTGTAATGTGTAAAATGAATCATCCACCAATGAATTCAGAATTAAGGAATTAAACTTTACATTATGGTCTTTGTAGTTGTAATAAATAATATGGAGAATATATCAGCATCTTTTCTGGATTCTGTGATTCCAAAGTACCTAGATTTGGAGGTTCAAAAATTCCAAGCATATTCTCACTAGAGATAAAAACATGTTTCTTTCGGATTTTTTGGGGATTGGGCCAAAAGTATTTGCACATTCATGGTGAATTATGTTTTCAGCAATAAAAATGCAATATACTATGTAATTTTACATAATTTTAACCTTTTATTATTTACTTATTTTCGTTAAAGTGTTTATCAAATATATAAAAATTACATAAAAGAAAATGAAACAAACTCTAAATGTTTCATAATAAACATTCAACTCTGGTTTGGGTTATTTGAGCTTTTTCTATTCATTGCCAACAATTTCAAGTCCAAGCAGAGAGTGAAACATTCAGATAAAACAGGTTTTATCCTCAAACAAAACTAGTAAATGAAGACAATCACCAGAGTTTCCTTATGTCATACTATTTAAATACGAAAGGTCAAAGATTTCTGCAGCCTGAAGACTAAGGTAGCCCCTGAGGCTGTAGCAGAGTGTTTAAACAGAGCACAGGAAACTAATTTTTACAGAAGAATATTTATTGAAATTGGAGACCTCTATATACACAAATACACAATTATAATTTCATTCCCTTGAAGAAAGTCAAGTTATTCTCTGTCAGGTTTTGAATGACAATTTCAGGATGAGCTGTCCTCGAATAAGCTATTTATATTCTCCTGATGTTCACACAAATTGGGATGAAGACTTATTCCCTTGATAAAAAAAAATCTTAATGCTCCAGGATAGCAAGATACAATCATTGCCACTTCACTGTTTAAGTCTTAACTTCTATAATATACAATAAACTGTGCAGCTGGTGATAACAGCAGTACAACACATCTTCAGTTTCTTTTTTGCGCATTTTCTTAATTTTCAAGGGAAAAAACCTCATACTCAAGTTTGTACAAAAGCAGTTTTGTGCCATTCATAATTTACAATCTTTGTTCTTCAGTTTTAACTGTGATTAAAAATTTCCTATGCCATTTATGTTATATCTTCATTTCATGGGTATTTTCTTAAATCAACACTCTTATATAGATGAAACTTGCTAGAAGTTAACACTTCAAAAAACTCACACAACCCCATGAGAGATACACAATGGTAAATAGGCCTTCAGTTTTTCAAGGATCTCTGTGCTTTTTTCTTATATTTGTTTGTATCTTTGTGAAACATAGTCTGGAAAAACTGTAGCTCTAAGACACTGTTTAATATTATTGAATAGTGTTCAACATAAAATAAAACTTTGTTCATTCAGTATACTTTTAGTTATTTCTGAGTATGGCCTTTATTGTTCTAGTCTTTTTTTGAATTGGATTTTGTTACTCACACATGCTGATATTACTTAATATCATATCCTGCAAGTACTATTATTAATGGAATTATTTCAGAATAGGACACAATTTCCTGTTTTATGATATAAATGGAATTAAAAATGTTGGGTCACCTTAAGTTTTCTAAGACCTTGAGGAGCCTGCGACTTATGAGACACATTCACATGATACAACATATTGATAATTATGTGGTTGTAAAGCTGTATCTTCCCCTGTACTGGTCTGAAAGAGAAACTATAGAAATATTCAATATGTTATAGGACAAAATAGGACTTTGTAGGAGAAATACATTATTGTACTTTACTGCAAAGGACTGTTTTTCTGCATTTACTTCAGACAAGTTTTTGTCTCTCAGGTCACAATGTCTCTGACGCAAACATGGAAAAAATGGATGCTTTGAAGATGCTTTTTTGTTTTTCTGAAAAAAATTTCTTATTTGGATGGAGGAATTTGTCTAACAGATCTTTTCATTAGGTGATAAGAATTTCTTAATTTAATGTGAAATATTACTTAATTATTGTGGCTTTCCCACTGTGATTTTTTTTTTACTTCCAAATCCTCTCACTTTTACACAAAATTAATTAAAACATCTCAAGGTGTTTTGAACTGTGGTGCAGCAATGAAGTCTTTTACATACCAAACAAACATAATAACACTGTTTCAGAGATAATTATATGCTGTATCACATACTAAGTAATTGTTAGCCTGTTTCTCTCTTTCGAGAGAAAGATGGTTCATGGTACTATGGATGCTTCATGGTACTGTTTTCTTTAAAAGGGGCACTGAAATAATAAAAACCAAGATTCTTAACTGATGAGCAGAATGTGTAATAAAGTCATACTGAGATTTCCTTTTCATTAACAGAAATATAAGAAAACCTTAAATAGTAGGATAGTGTTTATTTATGAATTGGATAGTATTTGTTTTTCTTTTGTTTGTATTATTGTTGGTCAGGAAAACACATACAGCTTTGTGAAACCTTCAGTGTTTGTGGCAAGTATGTGACTGAACATGACTGTTCTCATGACTGGTATGCTGATTTCATACTCAACTTCTGCTTTATCTAACACAATGGTCTCACAAGTAAATAAGATTGGTTAATATGATTAACAAAATCAAAAGCAGAATAAAATTCAGTGAAGTTTGAGAATGGACTACTTGAAATGAAAAAAATCAGAATATGATTCAAGCTATTTTGTGAGGGAAAAGAAAATCAAGTACCTTTTTGCCACATTGGTCCACAACTGACCCCAACTGACCAAAAGGACGTTCCATACCAGAATGGGATGGAAGAAGGAAGGGGGGGACGTTCAGAGTGATGGCGTTTATCTTCCCAAGTAACCATTATGTAGGCTGGAGCCCTGCTTTCCTGGAGATGGCTGAACACCTGCCTGCTGGTGAGAAACAGTGAATGAATTCCTTGTTTTGCTTTGCTTGTGTGCATGGCTTTTGTTTTACCTATTAAACTGTCTTGAAGTCAGCTCACGAATTTTCTCACTTTTACTCTTCTGATTCTCTCTCTCATTCCAGCTTAGGGGAGTGAGCAAGCAGCTGTATGGGGCTTAGCTGATAGCTGGGTTAAACCACAACACCAGGAAAGCAAAGGGTTCCTTACCAGAGTCCTGTGGTCACAGCCTATAGCATCCTCTAATAGGTAAACAGCTTTGGCTCCTGGAAAGTTAAGTTTATCCTGGCTTTCTGTTGCAGCGTTCCTTAATGGTCTGAGTTTATGCTGTGATTTAAATGCAAAGTCTCTACAGTTAGTAAGCTACTTATTGCCAATATCTATATCTTTTTAATCTTCCTTCTGTTGGGTGAAATTAAAACAGAAAAAACAGTTAAAGATGTTTTCAGCTTTTGGCACTATGATTCTGTACTGTTCAGGAGGTGACATTCCTATTGCCTGCAGAGAATGTTTTTTTTTACTCTACACTTATGCAGATCTGTGGAATACCACCTACATGATTTTGGAAAACAAACAAACAAACAAAAAAACAACCTAAAACCAAAACCATGCAGTTCCACTACAAGGGTGAAGAATACACACTCCTTTACTTTATGCTGCCGAGGAGGTCCCTAAATTCCTGAATGTAATGTATTTGTTTTTCAATACAGATATTTAAAGAACCTTTTCCACTTCAAGCTCAATCTCCCATAAAATACATGTGTTCAAATCTTCTAGCTGACTTTCTTCAATGGTATGTGTCATGTTGTGTTGTGTTGTGTCAGTCAGGGTAAGCTGACTGAAGCAAAGTGATGTGACTCTAACTACTAGATATTTCGGTAGCAAACATGAAAACCCAAATCTTAAAAGTAATTGTTTTTTATTCTTTGAAATAGTGTTTTTCAACTTGTTTTTATAAAGGCAGATTGTTTTCAAATGCTCTTGGCACAGGATATGGGTGGCTGTAACTTGGTTTTGTTTTAAAATGCTAAGCACATCTCTAATTGCAGAAAAACATTATTGAAATGCTTGACTCTGCAACTTTGTTTTATGTTGGCATAAAGTACAGTAGATACTTTAGTAGCTTGTGATGGTGTAAAAGAAATTTAAAAGTATATTTCTGTCTTAATAAGGAAAAAGAGCTTTTTATCTCAAACTGTAACTATGAAAGTATTTTTTAGCTAGAAGCACTATCAGAAGAAACAGAAGAGAAAGCAGCAGAAAGGGTGAACCTCGGCCTTTGCATTTAATTTCCTTAGCACTGAACTGGAGAACAAATTCCAGAGGAATAAATTGTTTTAAAATTATTCATTGTTCAGAAAGATACCAGTGTTATTAGAACCTAAATACATATTAACATGTTTTAGTATAGTGTACACAATGAAGTAGTTTGGCTTTTTGGTTAACACTCTAATCTATGATGCAGAAAATCTCAGTTCAACGGAATTTGTCTTCTATTGCAACTGAGGTTTTTTTTTTTCCAGGTGCAGCTGAGCCTGTTGAAGAAATTCTTCTTCTCAGATGCAATTCAGCACCTTCTGGCTGAAATTTACCTTCCCCCTGCTCATCCTTCAAGTGTAGACATTTCTATTTCACTTCTGTTAAAATGATCTGAGTCAGTTTTGAGTGATAGTATGTTCAAACTTGACTTTCTGGTGGAACTGGGTTAGTATTGATCATATTCATATTGACATTCTGACAGCTGAGAAGGTAAAAAGTTCTGGTGTGGTAAAGTCAGTTGAAAGTGAGCTCTTGCCCATCTCAAATGTGTTTGTCAGATGTATCCTATTGACTTACTTTGGTTTGTCAGTTTAGAGTACAAGTTTTGGGGAGAATTTAGTCTATTCTGTGACTGTGAAGCACTTAGTAGGACCTTGCTGTTGTTTGAAGACCTACTGCATTTGTGTGATATATATGATAAATTCACAACAAATTAATACAAAATGAACAAAATCCTGCTATATGACATCTTAGTCTAATTAATTAATAATCTTAAGATAATTTTAATTATTTTATCTTAATTAATTTAATGAAAATGAAATTATTACTTGCTTTTATTATATCACAGCAACTATATCACACCTTTCCTGTCAGAAGCTTGATTCCTTTTTCTTTGTTTCAACAGTCTTAATGCTGGTTTTCCAAATCACATCATTGTATCATTTATGTTGTTTTTTTTCTGCTCCAAATGAGGAAGATTCAACAAGAGCACTTGCAATAGTACACTCAAACAATCCACTGTTGTAATTGGAAGCTTTGCAGGTATGCTTGAACTCTGCTATTTTTCATTGAAACTGGGATTTCAAAAAGGAAGAACTAAATTAACTAACTCCTTGAGTAGACTCTAAAGAAAAAATCTAAATAATTTTTCCTTTTTTTTAAGTCTCAAAATAAGGACAAGAATTATTTTTGTTCCAGAGTATGTTCTTCTATAACAGCAGAGAGAAAATTACTTGAGAGATCAGAAAGAAAGTAGGAACAGCCAAGTATATTGCAAAATAGTAGGTCTTGAATAAAAAAAAAACAAACCTAGGAAGAACATCAGAAGGATTAATCTTAGATTGCTAACATATTCAAGGCAAAGGAACGCATAATTTTTATTTTCTTGTATAATATATATGTTTATTAAATTGAAAGGGAGAAAAATTAAGCCTTTCTCTGATGTCTAAATATTATTTCACAAAACTAAATAGATTTAAATTTTCACTATGTTTTGTACTAAATGAAGTGAGAAGTGAAGTTGACTGGAGATACACGGTAGTATGCCTCTTTCAGTACTTACTTTAGCTCTTTTGGGTTATTTCAAATATAAAGTAAAAAAAAAGTTTTGTTTTGTTTTATATTTGAAGCTTTTATTTCTACACCTATTCTTGGCTGTTTGGCAACTGAGAAAATATCACAATGTAAGAGATTGCATAAAAGAGATCACTGAATAGTTGTACCTAAGGGAAATTGCTTTGCTGTAGTTGGTTTAAATTAAAAAAATGTTATGGACTCAATTTATCAAGTCATTGAAGACACAGTCTTCTGAGTAGTCTTGCTGACCTCAGCTGACACCCTTACCTCACTGTCATCCTTTCATGTAGAGGAACACTTTTTGGTTTAAAGAATTTTACGTTATAATGGCATCTAGAACTTTAGATCTTCTTACATGTGCCTCTGGGATATTAAGCAGTAATTCTTCCCTCCCATTGAAAACAGACAAGTCTATTGTATGAATATGGAGTCTTAGCCTTGCATCTTTATACGTGAATTGAAGAAAGACACGTCAAAGATGAGTTAAAGGATAAAATTTTAGTACTGTCAGAAAAACTTAAGGTGCCTTATGTATAGAATTGTAAATTCATTGCTGTTTCAGTAAGCTTAGCTTTTTCAGCCATACATTTTTCTCTCATTAGGGAATGACCATGGTTTAGACTGTTTTCTTTCTATTTTATAATCAATGTTATTGAGTTCTTCTCTATGCTACATCTACCCGAACAAGTCAAAAAGAATTATTAACTCACTCACTTAAGCAGGTCTTCACTGTGATGTCAAAATAAGAAGGAAATTGATGAATAGCTATATAAATGTTGAATCAGTAATATTCTGCAGAGGTTACTACATCAAAGATATCAAAAATCCAGAAGTGCATGATTTCTATGATATGTAATTATAACTACTCATATCCTGTATAAATATTTTAAAGAACAAAATGCAGAATCTGGTATAACACCACAAAAATCTGGAACTGTTCAAGACTTTAAAGTATGTTCTGCTGCACAAAACGAATGGTGAAAAGAGTAGATTTAGGATGCAATATTGGTTTTCCATCTACTGTCTTGATGTCAGTTATACATGCTTTTATGCTTAAGGTCATCCCTAAACCTAAAATAGGCCTGTGCTGTTCATGATAGGCAGCTAGAAATATCTTTGTGGTAGGACTACTTCTAGGCTGCCATCCTGGTTTGAAGTTTGTGGAATATAATGCTGTGTGCTTCTAAATAGGTCCACAGAATTAGTATGATCCCTGCCTCCCCCACTGCACCAGCACAAGATGTATATGTGTTCATACTTTATTATGGCTTGTTGGCTTGATGAGTGAAAAACTGTTTCCTAGGGCTTCACAACCAATCTTAACCACTTGTGTATTAATGCTGAACATATCCATAGATGTTTATTTGAAGTTTTGCATTGCTTGAATGGAGTGCAATTACTACAGTGTTTCTTCATTTCAAATCTTCCAGGCTTAGAAATACTGAAACCTGCGTTCACGTGCCCAAGAAATGAAGTGCAGAAAGTTAATGTTGAATGAAACATGCTATATTTGAGGTGTAATTCTGAGATGGGGCAAAACATAGTGCAGAATTTGTATTCAAATTGATATCTAGTATTGTAAAGAAACCAAGCATTTCATAATTACTTACACCTGAAAACTGCAAGGGTGGCTATGCCAGAAGCTGGACACTAGGAAATCCGTGAGCATGGATATACAGACAAGATATCACAGATGCTAGCAACTCTATTGCCTGGACATGAGTGTTTCTAGAAATGAGACCTGAGGAAAGTACTATTATTCCTCCTTGATGCAGAGTGTCTGCACACTACAAAGTGACATGTGATGAGCTACAAAAGGTATCATGTGAAAAACATCCCAGGAGAAAAAAAAGTTTTAACATAGTTGATAAAAGCACATTAATATCTTCAGATCATACATTCACACATCCCATCCCAGTCCCTTAAGACAAAATTTTTAAAAAGACATTCTCTTCTGCCTTCCTGAGTACCTCTCAGCCAAAGAGGATAATTGCAGGAAGCCATGACCATCCCATTATTTATCTAATTAAGAAAAAAAAAGTCAGCAACTTCATTTATTTTTGCAGAATACTGGACAGACAAAAACCCGCCTGCTGCCTAAATAGGAATAAAATTCTTCTACGCCTTATTTTGCACAAGATGTCTTTAAAAAAAAGGTAGTACACAAGATGGATCGTTTGCTAGACTGAAATGTGATTTGTCATTAGCAGTGACAGGAAGACACAAGGACATAAATAAGCAACCAGGGAAGCAAGAACTGCTTAAGTTAGCAATGTCAATGACAAAAATATCTGTAGACTTAGAAGCTTCAGTGTCAATAGTACTTATCACACAGAATCACAGAATGTTAGAAGTTGGAAGGGACCTCAAAAGATCATCTAGTCCAACCCGTCTGCCAGAGCAGGGCAACCTAGAGCAGGTCACACAGGAATGCATCCAGTCGAGTTTTGAATGTCACCAGAGAAGGAGACTCCACAACCTCTCTGGGCAGCCTGTCCCAGTGCTCTGTCACTCTCATGGTGAAAAAGTTCTTCCTTATGTTCACCCAGAACCTCCTATGTTCCAACTTGCACCCATTTCCCCTTGTCTTATCGATGGACATCACTGAAAAGAGCCTGTCTCCATCCTCCTGACCCTCCCTCTTTACACTTGTTACTGTATACAGTGCTTTTCTCTTCATAATAGTAGGCTTCACCCAGGACTGTGACTGCAGAGTGTGCAAGGCTAAGTATAAAGGGAGAAGTTAGAGAAAAGACCTTTCCTTTCAGCATTGGCAAGCCTTTAGAAAGGCTTATTTCTTCAAGGAGCTTTGAGAAAAGAAATCTGATAGCTTGTGCCACTAGATTTCTTAGTCTTCCCTCTAAGAAGATATCTACTGAAGCTCACAAATATAACAATGTTTATTAAACCCACAATGCATTTAGTTATTCAAAACTCTTCTTTAAGGTGTTTCAGTGCACATTCTATCTTCAGGCAGCATTGTCAGGAATTTATTGAACAGGTTGCACTTGTTCCTGCTGTCTACATGTGACTTTTTATTTTTTTCACATGACACAGAAGGTTTTACTTGTTTATATTTAGAAGATTTTAACAGTGACAAACACCTGAAGCTAGAAGAAAAGTAATTAAGAAGTGTAATAGAAGCTCTGTTCAAAAAGTAAAGAAGGGAAAAAGACCTCTTCCTGGTCTTGAAACAAGGATATCTGCGATTTTAACTACTTTTTGAAAGGAAGAAAGTATAATAGTTTTTTCTAACAAGGAAGAAAGTAAATGCAGAGAATGTTAGTTTCTGATGATACAATTTCTTCACAAATTACAGACATAGAAATGCTCTATGAAATAATAGATGAGATCCCAGAGATTAAAGCCAGGATACTGAAGCAGGTAGGAAGAATCTTTTTTGTTAGTTTTAATTTTATAAACTATAGAATATTCTAACCTCTTTTTATTATTATTCTTCTATATTTTTTAATGGAAATGAGTTCTTTCAATCTTCAAACTTATTTATTAATGAAGTTAACTATAGAACTGACACTAAGGACTTTCATACCTAAAAGTGAAATGACTCAAAAACTCTGCAATACTGAGGTATTTTCACAAGTTTCTACTTTTCCAGAATCATGGAATGGTTTAAGTTGGAAGGGACCTTAAAGATCATCTAGTTCTAACCCCTCTGCCATGGGCAGGGACACCTCCCTGCTCTGGGGAGACCTCATAGCAGCCTTCCAGTACCTGAAGGGGACCTACAGGAAACCTGGAGAGCAACTTTTTATAAGGGCATGTGATGATGGATTCAGCCTAAAGGAAGGCAGATTTATATGGGATATTAGGAAGAAGTTCTTTACTGTGCAGCTGGTAAGGCACTGAACAGGTTATCCAGGGAGGTTGTGAATGTCACCTCCCTGGAAGTGTTTGAGGCCAGATTGAACAGGGTTTTGAGCAACCTGGTCTAATGGGAGGTGTCCCTGACTATGGCGGGGGGGTGGAACTAGATAGTCTTTTGAGGTCTCTTCCAACACAAACAATTCTATGATTCTATAAATAATATATGCAACCTTTGATTAACTTTTTCAAACCCATGCATGTTTATCCAAGTACAAACTGAAATGTATGATGGTCAAAATTCAGTTCCTAATGTTTTTCCAGCTCTTTCTACTCTCCTTCATTTTCTTTCACACACTCTAATTCATGTCTATAATCTAAAGTTCGACTTTGAGTATTAGCTTTTGAAGTTTGCAAATAATTCTGAGTTCTATCAATACTTCTTGTACAAAGGCTGGACTTCCTGTGTGTGAGTGTTAACGAGAGTCAGCACTGAGGTTTTCCTCCTTACTATTTCTTTAAATACTGCCTAACAGATTTTTAAAGAAATGCCAGAGAATATAATTTCTCAGACAAAACCATAGAATTATTGTTGGTTTTCATGTTTTTGTATGTCTTCTTACTACATTAAACCTGTTTGGGCCTGAGTGTAGTGCTTCAGTTGTTAGCTTTAAGTTGTTAGCTTTAAGTTGTTGACTTTCTGTTAGCTTTTTGGTTGTTAGCATCTACATGACAAAACTACATCTATTTTGCCATTCATTCATGTTTTAACAGGGTTGAAGAGAAAAAAATGTGATTAAAAATGATTGCTCGTATTCTTGAAGAATGATGACAAGATTTCCTAAGGCTTTTGACAATGCCAATTTCCCTTTGAATAGGTTTTTGTTATAGACATAAATTTAATACATCTTCACTCAAAGACTCTCAGCAGTACTTATTAGCTCAGATACAGTACCACATGAGTGTATTTATCAAAATCAGGTCTACATCCACCCTACATTGTATACAGAGAGAATTTGTCTATATTGGGGAGCTGCATTACAATTTTTTAGATGCCTTGTATTGAATTCTGAATCTAATGAAGAGATTAGTGTTCTCATTCAGTACTTAGGGAAAATTAAGGATCTCAGGATAAGGATACAAAATTCTGAACAGTGATATGGAAAATGCTGGAGTACTGACAGAAATAATCTAAAAAGTGTATTCCCAGCTCTCTGTCTCTGGATATTTGAAAGATTTATCACTTCTTTTATCAGCATTTTCATGAGGGTGGTGAAACACTGGCACAGGTTGCCCAGAGAGGTAGCAGAAACTCCATCCCTCGTAACATTCATGATCAGGTTGGATGGGGCTCTGAGCAAGCAGATGTAGTTGAAGATGTCCCTGCTCACTGCAGATAGGTTGGACTAGATGACCTTTAAAGGTCCCTTCTAACCCAAACCATTTTATGACTCTGATTCTACGATTTTATGATTTATCAGTACCTTAATCATAAAAAGTCAGTGACTTGCAGGAGTGGTTTTAAGTAACAGCAGCAAGAAAATTAGGCTCCTCATTTTCTTCGTCTTGGGAAGGTCACTAATTTCATAACATTTCTGACTGATTCTGTAGGTAGATATTCTACAAATCTGGAGAATTATTATCTAATCAAGAACTACATTTTCCCTCTTTCTAAGGGAATAAGTGAGAAATATCTACAGTACTGAATTTCCTCATCTCTCTGGTTGCTTTATCTGCAGCATTTTAAAATGCTTTTCAGATGTTAATGAAAAACAGAGTCTATACTAGATTTTTAATTTTGAGCTTTGTATGTGAAGGAAACATGGTCTAACTGCAGGACTGCTTTGTAAATAGTACAACTTCAGCAATGATGTTTCTATAGTGGATTTAATACCTCTGTTCTGTGCTTACTTTATCAGGATGCCCTCTTCATCCCCTGCTTCCACTCTGATTTCACTTAGGAACTGAAACCATCCATTGAAATTAAACTCTTAAATGTGTTTTTAAAGCCGTTTTCCTTCGGAACTGTGTCAGTCGATACTTAGATGGCAGAGATTTTTAGCTCTTGCACTTTTAATAATGGTGTTTTAGCTGAGGAGGTCAGGTGGGGCACTCCACACCATTCAATTACATTCAGCCACAGGCTGTTGCACCAACAGCAGTGTTGTTAACTGGGTGGAATAGGCCAGTCTGCTAAGTGAGACCGAAGCCAGTGTACTGACAGTGTTAAGATGTTCAATAAAATGCATGATAAAGTGAACTTGCTGTTAGCAATGCAGATAAATTTGGTTTTGGAGAAACAGAAAAGAACCAAAAAATTTTTAAGTAAGTGCTAAATGAGACACTGAAGTATTGGTTACAACTACACAGATATAATTATTCAGTTCCTAGAGTGTATCATAGAAAAAAAGAATTTTAAAAAAAGAGAAAAGTAAAATATTTTTATAAAATAAAATATACATTTCACTCTTTTCAAATTGTTTACGATATATTTAGAATACTTGTTATGACTGCTAGATTTGTCAAAAATACTTAGCTATTGATACTGTATACATTGAATAGAATAACAGATTAATTTCAAAATATGACATAGAGATTAATTGGTTAATGGCATTTTTTTCAAGTGCAATCCTGAGTTTATTTCCAATAGGGTTAGTTTGAAGGTATGAGGGATGATATTTGGAAGAAAACAGAAGCACTTTTAGCCTGTTAAAGAGATAAGATGATCAATCATCATTGAGGAGTAATTTTTTTTTTTTAAATCAAGCGTTAGCATAGCAAATATTATTGTGACTTATTAAACAAAACAGGCTGCTTCACTTGGGAAATTGCGTATAGGCAAATATTCCTTTTTAAAGAATATACTTCCAGGGGAAAATAATGTCTGTACACTAAGAAGGCAGAGAGGTCATATTACATGTTTGGCTGCTAACTTAGAATTATAGAATCGTAGAATCATAGAACATGCCTAGTTGGAAGGGACCCTCCAGGATCATCAAGTCCAACTCCTGTCCCTCTACAGGACACCCCAAGAGCCACACCATGTGTCAGAGCATCATCCAAATGCTTCTTAAACTTAGTCAGGCTTGGTGCTGTGACCACTTCCCTGGGGAGCCCATTCCAGTGTTCAGTCACCCTCTGGGTAAGAAACCTTTTCCTGATGTTTAACCTAAACCTCCCCTGATTCAGCTTCCTGCTGTTACATCAAGTCCTGTCATTGATCACAGCAGGTAAGAGATCGGTACCTGTCCCTTCTTTTCCCCTTGTAAGGAAGCCATAGACTTTCCTCAGCCTCCTCTTCTCCACACTGAATAATCCAAGTGACCTCAGCTGCTCCTCATAAGTCATCCCTTCTAGGCCCTTCACCATCCCTGTGGCCCTCTTCTGGACTGGCTCCAGTAGTTTTACGTCTTTTTTGAACTGTGGAGCCCAGAACTGCACACAGTACTTGAGGTGAGACTTCACCCATGCAGAGTAGAGTGGGACAATCACCTCCCTTGACTGGCTGAAAACTCTGTGCTTGATGCATCCAAGGACACAGTTGGCTCTCCTGGCTGCCAGGGCACACTGCTGGCTCATATTCAGCTTGCTATCAACCAGGACCCCCAGGTCCTTGTCAGCCGTATTGCTCTCCAGCCACTCATTCCCTAGTCTGTACGTACCACCAGGGTTGCCCCATCCCAGGTGCAGAATCTGGCACTTGCCCTTGTTAAACTTCAGGTGACTGCTGACTGCCAATATCTCTAATTTGTCAAGGCCTATCTGTCTTTGAGGGAGTTGACAGCTCCTCCCAGTTTAGTATCATCTACAAATTTGCTTAGAATCCCTTTGAATCCTGCATCCAGGTCATTGATGAAGATGCTGAAGAGGACTGGGCCTAGGATGGAGCCCTACAG